>CP096879.1:3600000-4160000 GCA_023273805.1 Exobasidium cylindrosporum | reverse complement strand
GAAGTTGATATCTGGTTTCAAATTGGTCACGTCTATGAACAACAGAAAGAATTTGGTTTGGCAAAGGAGGCTTACGAGCGTGTCTTGGCAGAAAATCCATCGCACGCCAAAGTTTTGCAACAACTTGGCTGGCTCTACCATCAGAGCAATGCTGGATTTGAAAATCAGGAAAAAGCTATTCAATTTTTGACAAAAAGTCTTGAAAGTGATGCAAACGATTCTCAAAGCTGGTATTTGTTGGGAAGAGCGTACATGGCAGGCAGGAATTACAACAAGGCATATGAAGCTTACCAGCAAGCAGTGTACCGAGATGGTAAAAATCCAACTTTCTGGTGCTCGATTGGTGTTTTGTACTATCAAATTAGCCAATATAGAGATGCCTTGGATGCTTATTCTAGAGCTATTCGTCTCAATCCTTACATTTCAGAGGTTTGGTTTGATTTGGGAAGTCTTTACGAATCTTGCAACAATCAAATCTCTGATGCAATTGATGCATATGCTAGAGCAGCAGAATTGGATCCTGATAATCCTCATATTCAACAAAGACTTACTCTTTTACGAAATGCAGAAGCAAGGGGTGAACAAGTATCATCGGCTCCCATGCCTCAAGATGTTCACCCTACTGCTTATGCAAACAATGCTGGTATTGGCTCAGGACCTTCTACTGCTGGATTAGGAGGAGGACCAGCTCCTGGAGCTGCATCTGGCTATAATGGACAAGGACCACCACCTCATCTTTCTGCTCCTGGAGAAGCGGGCGCTAGAGATTTAGCTGGACCACCCCCTCCTCCTCTTCGACCTAGTCAATCTCCTCCTGGTGGTACTTTCCGAGATGGTCCTGCGCCATCTATTCCCAATATTGATGAAAAGGGAACTAAAGGACCTACCTCTCATACCGCCCTTGCTCCTATGAACGCACCTAGAGGTGTTTCACCAGCTCCCAATCAACGAGGCAGTGGTTACCCACCTCCTCATGAACGATCTTCCCCTCGTTCACAAGCTTACTCTCGAAACGCAGAATATGAAAGAGAAAGAGAAAGAGAGATGGAATGGGAGAGAGAGCGAATGTATGGGTCAAAGGAGTATTACAACAATGGTCGTAATGGTAGCGGGGGACAACCGCCACCACCACCGCCGCCTCATCGATCATATGGACCTAGTGGATACGAAGGTGGTGCTTACCCTACACCTTATCCACCCACTACTGCTGGTCGATATGATCTTAGTGAAGACAATAGAAGAGGTCGACCAGAAGAGCAAAACGCTACAATTAAACCAAGAAGCAGTGGAGGTCTTGGAAAAGGAGCAAAGAAGCCAAGAGATGAAGAAAACCAACGAGTATCTTCTCCTGCAGGTAGAAAATTAAGTGGAGGAGCTAAATCAGGTGTCAATTCAAGAATGTCATCACCTGGTCGTGGTGCTGGAAGCAAGAAAGGAACAAAGCCAGATGAAGCAAGACCTGAGCATATTCGATCTGAATCCGGGTCTTCATCGGCAAGTAATCAGCCCTTGGCCAGTGGAGTTGCACAGACGGCACCAGCAACTACTTCAGCTTCTCGCGTAGTAGATGAAGACTACGATGAAGGAGCTGCAGATGCTCTAATGGGTTTAGCAGGTGCGGCTGCTGCCTCCGCTTCAGTTCTACCAAAAGAAAAAGAAGCAGAGGAAGGCCAAAAGGAAGATGAAAGAAGGCCAAGTAGTGAAGGAGAAGCAGCAACGAAGGGTGGCCAAGAATTCTCTGCTACTGAACCACCAGGTGTTGGTTCGAATGAAGATGCTGGTACAAAGGGAGAAGAAAGGGAAGGAGAGATGAGTGCAAAGGATAGCAAGAATCTTCAAGAAGTCAAGGAAAGGGCAGAAGCAGCAGCTGCAGCAGAAGAAGAGGATGAAAGGACTGGAGCCATAAAGAGCATGTTGGGAAAGAGAAATGCCACAGAGAAGGGTGATGGCGAAGAGGAAGAAGAGGAAGAAGGAAATGCAGGAGCAAAGAAGATGAGAGGTGATGACGAAGATGCATCAAAAGTAGCAGAGGAGGGTACAAATGTAGAAGAAGAAAAAGGAGCCAACAAAGATGCAACAACAAAAGATGAACACGAAGAGGATAAGGATGAGGATTTGCCAGAAGAGGGAGCCATCAATGGCGTCCAAAAAAAAATGGAAAAGAATGTCGAGGAGGTGGAAAAGGAGGTGGTGGAGCGAGCTCAATCAGAACCAGAAGAAGGCGAAGTGGAACCAGATAAGGAAGGAAATGCAAGTGGTGCGTGAAAGAGAAGGATTATGACGACAAACTCGTTGTGGACGGCCCTCCAAATGGCATCATCACACATGTTTGTAGTCAAACACTGCTTCTTTGTAAAATAAAAATTCTAGATTCATTAGCTGAAATTAAATTCGATATTAAAGCGCAAATGAGGGTTTAATGGTGATATCGTACAAATGAAGACAGGTAATCAAGCTGAAGCGCATGCTTTTCCTTAGTTGAACATGCTATCATTACTTTGAGAGCCAAATAGTAGAGACCAATCGCTTGGCTGTGTAAATATGTGAGTCGATTTTGATTCAGACAGATTGAGTAAGTAAAGAACAAGAGAAGCCATGGCGTATGCATCGGAACGATTATCACCCTCGGCAGCAAAAACAATGAGTGCTTGAGTTGGTATTGCCTCTGCATCATTCGATGCCGATTCAAGGTATGCTTTTGCTAAACCACCACTAGGCAAAGCTGGAATATTTGTTTGAGTTGGCGAAGAAGACTGATAGAGTGGTAAATTTGACTGTATGTTTGATAACACTCGGGAAGATATTTTTGTACCGGCATCAAGATACCAGAATGGAGCGCTGTAGTGAAAAAAAAAAGCAAAAAAAGCATTATTTCGAAGAAAGTTCTGTGAGCGATTTCGATTCTCACTTACCTCATCTGAGAGTCATTGCGTAGACCAGCATCGATTGAAGTTAATACTACTACATCTGCAAAACCTCTTTCTTTGATCCACTGTGATAAGGCTTGCACAAAGTCCTGCTTTCGGGACTGTAAGTAAAGAAAAAATAAGATCAAGTAAGCTGAGTGTGAATGGAAGCAAAGAAAAGGGGAAGATCTTTGAAAACTCACCTTGACAATGGGACTTCTCTGCTGTAAGACTGTGACTTTTGCTTGCTTAAACGTATATACTCTTAGAGGCCCTTGTAGAATCTCGCTTCCGTTTTCATTTAGACTTTGAATGCCACCTAGAAAAGGTATACAATAACGATGATCAAGTGTGCTGATCAGTTGAGCAGTTTGACCTAAATATTTAGCTGCATTCTTTGGTTCCAGTAGGGCGTCGATGGCCAATTGAGGAATTGAACCAATTGATACGCATGGAATGATGAGCGTGTGACCTTTCAAATCTACTGAAGGTGTAATGACGCCGACTTCAAATCGATCTTCTTCTATCGTCATGGCGTTAGTGTTCTTCTCAGTGGGTAAGGTGTAGTAGCGAGAGAAGAAAGGCGTCGTAATTCAAGATATTCGCGTAGTAAAGTCAGTAGTGACACGCACGGTTCAGTCAAAAATTTTGCTCTTCGGAAAGTGTCTTCTTGACTATTTTACACATACATTGAATAAATTTTAAGAAATGCACTCTTATTACATGATGGATGCAGGATTCTCTTCTTATCTGCTCGGCAAGTCGCTAGCAGGTGACGATTGAATCTCTACACCTTCTTCTTCGCCGCCGCCATGAGGTTCTCGCAACGTTGCCTCTGGTTCCGAACGATCATCGGCCTTGCTAGCCACACTTTTTGGATCAGGAGATACCAAACCAGCTTGTTCTTCATCTTCCGATATACTCTTATCACTCCTTTCTACTGACTGACTTTTGCTGACGCATACATCTGTCAGAACAGTCACACTGGGTGTTCGATCACGACTCCTCCGCTCTTTCAGCCTCTCTGAATTCTTTCTACTTCGAGTTTGTCCTTGTACTGACGTAGACTGCTTCTCTCTCGTGGGAGAAGGAGAGGGCACAGGCGAGCCTGCTCTTGAACTAGCTCGAGAACTTGCTTCTGAACCAGCCGAAGAATTCATTGATGCGTTGGTACCAGACCTTGTTCTGATTTTATTTGCAGATGATGTACTCTTACCGGGGGCCAAATTTGTGTCTCCATGAGGACTTTCCCCTATTCGAATCTTGATAGAGTCTTTATTCGTCTTTCTCCCCAATATCCACCACCTTCTCCATCCATTACTTCTTCTTTCTTCCAATTTTTGCTTTCTCCTTCTTTCAAAGGCAGCTCTATACCGTTCATAGCCTTCTTTAAAGTGAGGTGCAACTTTACTACTAAATATTAATTCTCCTCTGGGATTTGAAGTGGGAGGAATGGCAGGAATATGAAGTCTACGGGCAGAATTTTGATGCTGCATTGCCATCTTTCTTGCCTCTGTCATGCTTCCATCAGCAGACGTAGGCGAGAGTGTCGACATTTGAAACACTTTTGCTGGTGAAGGCGGTGAAGAAGTAGTAGGGCGAAAAAAAGAGAAGGGAGATGGTCGGACTACCTTTCTAGTGTTCAAATACATGTTATAATTACGCAATGAACGATTTGTTTGTGGCACAAATCTTTAGAGTAAAAGAGAAAAAAAAGTGTGAGCTATTATTGTAATATCAGATGAGATACTAGACCTACTTATTGGCGGCAGTGATTCGTTCTGCATACATTCCACTTGCAAAAAATAAGAAGAACATAGTACCAGTAACGAGTAAAACAGTCACATTGAGGTAATGTAGCGGCTGCCATTCATGCGGATTGAGAAAGACATTGTATCCAAAGAAGCTAATTGTCGCACAAAGTAATACCAGGAATGCTGATGCCAATTGAGTTAAATTTCAGAGATAATATCTTCGTTTCATCAACTATAATATTCTCAATTACTCACTCTGATACTTTTTCTTGCGCTTTACCAGTCGTGCAGCGTTCTGTTTTAACCTTTCTTCAAAGATGAGTAAATCTCTATAAGTCTGAGGATCTCCTACAGGATTAAATGATTCTATCGGGGCATTCGAAGGTCGACGCTCTGTGTTCATTCCGTTGCCATTCTGTTGACTTCTCGAGGACGTTCGAGGTGGTGCAGCCGGAGACATCAGTTCATTGTTAACATTTGGGGTGTGTCAAATTAACGAGAGCTTTGGTGTGGACCCCAAGGCCTTTCTCACTAGCCGGATCCAAGTCCTCCACCACTTTAGAAATCGATACTCCACGTGGAGTGCCAATTTTTCATAAATGATGACCAAATAGGAAGTATTAGTACTATCCTAGCCACACTCTCCTCATCTTCCGACCACTTATCAAATTATGAGGCAGAGCATCATTTGTATTAATAGGCTGGCACGTAGAAACACTACCTCATTACAATCTTTTTGTCGCTATGGATCAACATTGGCATCTTCTGTATACACCGACACCACAACAAATGACGAGTCAACTCGTAACACTTCTTCCAATCTTTCCGCCTCACAGAGGGACAGTCTCAATCAAATGTTACGAGTAGATCATTCAGGAGAGATTGCTGCCAACACAATCTACCTGGCTCAGTCTAGAATGTTTGCTCTCCTTGGTGATCAAAAAACATCCAAGATGATGCTTGATATGCTGGAGTCAGAAAAAAAGCATTTAAAGGTGGCAGAGAAATTACTGCAACAACATCGTGTCCGACCAAGTGCATTAGCACCAGTGTGGGGTTTTGCTGGAAGTATCTTGGGAGCAGCAACAGCTCTAATAGGCAAAGAGGGTGCTATGGCAGCCACCGAAGCGGTAGAGACTGTGATTGGAGAGCACTATGATGAGTGAGTCTGATACTTTTTATTGTGGGCGGATTTTTCCTCAATGTCTAACACACAATTCACACATCTCCAGCCAATTGAAGTCGCTCCGAACCATGTCTACAAACGTAGAAGGAGGGGAGCCCCCTCACCCCTCTTTACCACTATTAGAGAAGATTATTACTGAATTTCGTGATGATGAATTGGAACATCTCGATACAGCTGTTGAGCACGACGCTCAGCAGGCTCCTGGTCATGCTCTTCTCAGTGCCATAATTGGCTTTGGATGTAAAGGAGCTATTCGAATAGCTAAGAAGTTTTAATTCTTTGAAGACTACCCATATGTATGTCGTTACTGCATCAATTGTTCATCCATATCATTGTATTCTACTCATAGTCCACGCGAAATTAATAAGGAATAAGCTCTTGTGCTTACTCAACCAAATTTTTATGTTTTTTTTTTTTGTTTTACAGTATATCTTAACGCCAACTTTCTTCTCCGCTCATTGATATTGCTTTGATAGTTTAATGGTTAAATTGACGCCTCACACCATCTTTAGATTTCGACCTATACTTTGTCAAACTCGAGCTATTATGACAGACTTTGTACCTCCTCCCATCTTTGGGAGTCAACAACACTATCAGTCTACTCAGGCTAGTAGCAGCACTGATGACACCACGACTGAAATAAAATCTCATAATCAATATAAGACAGCTGGATTAGATGAAACGAATCTATTACCTTCGGCATTATCTCAATTTCATAAATGGTTTCAAGAAGCATTACAACATCCTCAAATACCAGAACCCGAAAGTATGACTGTTAGTACGGTGGCCATTAGTAAAGATGGAAAGAGTCCACCTAGACCATCTTCTAGAGTCGTTTTACTGAAGAAATTGGATCATCGAGGTTTTCTATTTTATAGTAATTATGAATCTCGTAAAGGTCAAGAAATATCAGCAAATCCTTGGATAGCGCTCACATTTTATTGGTACCCACTACATCGTAGTGTACGAGTGTGTGGAAGGGTGGAAAGACTTACAAAGGAAGAGAATCACAAGTATTTCAATAGTAGACCTGTAGGAAGTCGAATTGGTGCCATTTCAAGCCCTCAGAGTAAAGTGATACAAAATAGAGGAGAATTGGAGGATATTGTCAAAAAGACGGAGAAACAACATGATGCAATCGGAGCAGCAGGTCTAGATGGAGAAGAACCAGCTGAGATGCAAGAGAAAGAAATTCCTGTTCCTGATTACTGGGGCGGATATCGAGTTGTGCCAGATGAAGTTGAATTTTGGATGGGTAGAAGCAATCGACTGCACGATAGATTTCGGTAAGTGAATACAGGAAATTGTAGATGGAACGATAGAGATTGACATTATGCTCTCTTGCAAGTTACACTCGACCTGCAGATTCTGACACTGACGAGTGGACAATCGATCGCCTGGCACCCTAAAGATATGGGCTTGTACGAATATGAAGAGTAATGGCATATCATGTACTCCTTTCGCTTCGACTCGATTTACGCTTCTTTGGCATCTCGTCTTCTTCGTCTTCCTCCTCCTCTTCCTCTTCTTCCTCTGTGCTTTCATGTCGAGCTCGTTTGCTTCTCTGGTTGCTGTTGCCTCTACTACCTCGAGATTGGCCCGTTGACGCTTCCACCATCTCCTCCTCTTCTTCGTCAAGTTCTTCTTCTTCCTCTTCACCGTCTTCCCCTTCCTCATCCTCTTCTGACCCTCCTTCCTCTGCTCCTCCCCTTCCTCTTGCTCTCGCATCCCTTGCTTTGCGTACATCGGCGTTGTTGCTAAAGAGATCAATCTTATCAGAACATTGCCGCATGTGCAAATTGCTTCTCCTTTGACTTACACAAACAGCACAGGTTCCCCGACAGGAGCCTCTCTCCAAACCTTTGTACACTGCGAGCAAGTTTTATGATCGTCCTTATTCGTTTGAAGCCTTCCTTCCCAGCGCAAAAGGCAGTGTCGGTGTACACGAATTTCGCAATCTGCATTGCTACAAGCAGAGCCCTGAAGAAATATTGATGCGTTTTATTTACAAATAACACATTTGGTGTAATCTTTAGCACTTACATGTGTCAACAGCTCCTTGCACTCCACGCAGTGTACGACATACTCTTCATAGGTACTCTGTAAGTAGTCTTGCAATTCCATCAACGTCCGTGCTGTCAAAAGGTATCGGCCCGCTCTATTTTCTAAAGATCGTAAGTCGTGCTCTAGCTCCAGAAGTCTGCCCTTACTCACCCACTGAGTCGCATCCAGCCGCTTCGTACCAATTTATCACACACCGCTTCAGCTTTGGTAGCTGGGATCGGAGGTGTTAGCTTCGCAGCAATTGACAATGCTTCTTTTGAGCCAATACAGTAGGCTTGATGTGGAGCCTTGATGATCTTTTCTATCATTAGCTTCACAAAGGTGATCTCATGAGGAGAAAATGTCGTCGCTAGCTGCGAGATTGAATCTCCCTTTGTGTTCAGCTGGCCGAAGAGAAAGGAAGGGTAGACTGATTCAGCGCTTCCATTTGCATACAAAGGCTATTGGAAATGTCTGCACTCACAAGTCCTATCAATTTAGTTCCTTTGCTCTCATCGATTGTCCTTCTAATCTCAAGACCCAGCATACCCACAGCCTTGTTTATTGTAGAGAGAAAGTCGTTATAATGAGATGCTCGATATGTGACTGTCAAATGAAAGAAGAGATAAAAGTCAATCAATTGGTCCCATTTGAGTCTTAAAGATCAACATACGTAAGGAGGCTTCAGTAACAGCCTTGTGCAGAGCCTTTGCATGAGTCTCAGTGATGATTCTGTATGAAGTGATACTCTGCAGCCACGCCTGCTGAGCCATGTCGAGTGACCTCATTAGTGGGAGGTCAGCTTACTTTCACTGTCGTTGAAGGGAGAAAAGAATGAGGAGAACAGTGTTGGTTGAAGCTAACGCGTCTTCTTTTTTACATTGGCGCGCCTTTAGACAATGTGGTCATTTACACCACAATGACAAGAGTGATCGTAGAACAGCATTAAGAGCAGAGGAAAAAGGATACTCCCAGTCTTTAGAGCACAACTACCTGCCAATTCTTGGCAGAGAAACACATAAAGGGGCTGCAAGCTCAATAATAGGACTATGACAAAGAATATCAGAGTGAAATGCATGCCAAAATTATACTGTTATTACACTGAGCTTTCGTACTCATTTCATGCTACATTGTTGTCATCTATACTGTCTGCCTGTGAAGACCCGACGTCTTGAATGCTACTCAGCGGCTCTTGCGAACTAATAACACTCGGTTGAGTAAGCAATGGTTGTGAAGAAGATGGTGGAAGCGAGTCTGCAGTAGTAGATTCAATAGGTATGTCGGCCATTATTGGTGCAGAGGGAGTACCAGATGGCGTTTCTACCTCTGCGGCTGATAGTGATTCATTTATCAATGCTTGACTTGTCGGTGGAGGTTCCACATGTATTGACATTTCTGCCGATTCTGCAGGTGCAGGTGTAGATTCATCTATTATTGAAGTAGGCTGAAGTGTATCAACTAGCGCAGAAGAATCGACATCCATTGCCATTGTTTCTTCTCCAACTCCTTCTTCCTCATCAAAGTTGATCACGTTCCCTGTTCTGACCCATTTCAGTATCTTTACAGTCGAATTAGGTGTTGCACCACTTGGTAGAACCCACTGCTTCTTCCAGATTCTATCATAAACCCGAGCATAAATATGAGTATCTTATACTCATCATCACATCAAATGGAGATCTTCCTACTCACACAACAGGCTCCTTTTGAATTCTCCTCTGTTCTTGCTCTTGATTTGTACCAAATCGTCCTCCATACCGGCCTGCCATTAGATGCTAATAATTAAGAGTTGTCTACCGATGAAGGCCGAGTAAGAAGGAAGAGACGGAGGAGACGCGATCAAATTTAAAGGACCTCTTTGACTATTATATTGGAATATATCGTACGAGAACAATACGTTATTTTACCGGCTATTGTGGCAGCATGTAAGCCACTACCGGACAGGGTACTTTACTCACCTTTCTCTCACCACAGCATCATCTGCCATGGCATCATCATCATCATCATCATCATCACAGCCGCCAATGACAACGATGGAGATGGCGGGGGTTATTCCTTTACCGGACAAGCAACTTTTCTTATTACCACTATTACAACCAAAAGAAAAAGAAAGTGCTCCACTAGATCGTTTACCTCAAGGTTCAAGCAATAGAGTTGCATTCACTGTTAGTAATATCGATTGGGTCACTACTACACATGTATTTCCATCAGCATACCCTCGCTCCCATTACGCCGCTACTTCACCACCTTCTGCACCTCTTCCTGAAGCAGACATAAATAGAGCGAAGCAAGATCGACAAGCTGAAAAAGAAGCACGTAAAGAAGATTTTGAATTATGGGATGATTTTACAAAAGTGTATTCTGTAGAGAGTTTATATCCACCTTCAAGTGAGGAAGAAGCTACAAGATTAGCGCAAACTCTTGCAGAAGAAGGACAACCTCAACTGTGGAGTTGCGTACAGAGAATAGTACCTAGCAAGCCAGTCAAAGGTGGTGTTACTCTATTTTTAGCTCATGCTAATGGATTTCACAAAGAGGTGAGTCAGTAGGTGTCACGAGGAATGACACAAACGATAGCTGATACCATACCTTTCGTAGATATATGAACCTACTGTTGAGAGCATCGTTAGTAATCTAGAAAAGCAAGTGAAAGGAGGACCTGTCATTGCTGAAATTTGGAGCTTGGATACATTCAATTCAGGGGATGCTGGTGCATTGAATCGGGGCAAGCTAGGCAGAGCAGTGTCATGGTTAGACCATCCTCGAGATATTGCTCAATTCATAGACTTTTACCTGCCTACTCAAGGGGAAGAGGTGCCCACAATTCTCAAGGCACGTTCACCAGAGATGACAAGAAAAGGTCGAACAATGGTGGGAGTGGGTCATAGCTTCAGTGAGTAAGAGCTAATCTGGTAGGAGATGACAAGTCAGAACTAATAAAGTGGGCCTTTGTTTAGGTGGCGCTGGTATGATTATGCTCAATAGCATTTCACCAAAATATTTTGATGGCATTGTCATTATTGATCCAGTTGGCACTCCCATGGAGCAACGTGAGTGTACTTGCAAGCCTCTCCCTCTTGTGATTAAAGAAAGGCTCACCTTGCAAGATCTAGTCAAAGTCTTCCCAGTCCCTTCAGATGTACCACTAAGTCGAGGAGCTATCGCTCGTAAAGAAGTATTTTCATCCCGGTGCGTATAGGGGCATTTTCGCTCTATGGCCTAACTTTCTCTCTGAAAATTGTCTCTGCTCAGACGATCAGCAGGTGAATACCTCAATTCAAAACCATTCTTTCAAGCTTGGCATTCTAAAGTTGTTGACTTGCACCTTCAATTTGGGTTTCGACCTCTTGCTGGATATGAAAAGGAAAAGGATCCACCTGTTACTTTGAGCATGTCTAAATGGAGTGAAGCATTAGCGTTTAGTACAAGTTTCTTAGGTTCACTTAGTTTTGCTGGAATTAAAAGAAGTAAATTTAAAGGTTGGTCACATCTAATTTGTGCAAGTGAAACTTCAGTGTTTGGACATGATGGACCAGAAAAGCTTCGTGAAATATTCGAAAAGTATATGTCTACTACTGGTACATCTTCTACAGAAGTCATGCAAGGTGGTCATCTGATTGTACAAGAACAACCAGAAAAGCTTGGTGAGTATATACTTCGACAGACGCATTATCATATAAACACTGATGCTTTACTTCTTTATTTATATAGGTGCTCGCATCGCTCAAATCATGTCATACTACTCGCAAACAACACACAACAACAGTAAAAAGGCAAAATTGTAGGTGTAATATAGTTGCAAAGCGTATCTCCCTTGTGTAATTTGCATATGATGTGGAGTGGCAATTTGAGTTTGTAATGCGTGCAAACCGTCTTCTTACATGTACATGAGTCAAGAATTATAGTCCGTTGGTAGTATATGATGAACGTGCTGTATATCAAAGTTCTGATCTTGATGCCAGGTACTGAAGCCCTCTCTTGGTGGCATCTCCAAATAAACCTAAAATGTCGGTAGCTCCCAAGCTCTTAAGGACAGATGCTGTAAGTGGACATGTGAAGCTGATATCTTGACTGAAAGAGATTGGAATTGGGACCGACAGAATACTGATCTTGGAAGATACTTTGAGTGTAAGCTGCAGAGAGACAGTACGTCAGTCAGTATCTCAAATTCCTGCAAAGAGGACCACTCACATCTAGTTCTTGCGCTGAGCCCCCTGTTAAACCGCATTTGGTAGCCAAGTCCTTGAGAGATGCCCGTCACTGTGTAAGTGTGACTGTCTACTTCTGTCTACAAGTGATACTCACCTTTAAAATGGTTTTACTTGTGTCTTTGTTTGGATCATATCTGACTTGAAAGGGGAATTTCTGAAAAATTGCAAGCATTTAGTCCTCTAAGCCTCAATTCTCTTTACTACTTTTCTTTCTCACAATTGTCGTATTAGAGTGCGGTTCAATGCGTTGATCACTAACGCTTCCTGTTCCGATTGCTTGGCTAGTATCGACAACGTCGTAAATCTATATTTGAGTAGAGGGAAGCAAGATTTGATGAATACCATCATTTATGATATATTTCTGGCAACATTATACTCACGTTTGCAGTGAGTTTAGAAAGAGTGGCTGAGATTGAGTTGGGATTGGAAATGATGAAATCGACAGAGCCATTCAGCGTGATAGCAGAACCAGAAACTCCGACGCTAGAGGCATCAGGTGCTGTAATGGTCCCGATTCCGACGTTAGGTGGCCGAGCAAACTAAGGTTGAGTCACTTGAAATTAGCAAATGTTTCTATTAGCACTCTACCCTAAAACTCACGATTACGACTAGGCAGATGATGCTTATGATTACAATAATGGCGTTGATGATGGCACAAAAGAGCGTCCTGCATGCGATAACATCAAATATGAATGAGTACATAACATCATCTTGATCATCGAACCTATGTAGTACTCACCTGAATAACTTTGCCGGGAAACTTCTTTTTGCCATTACTCTTTTGTCATCATGAGTCCAGATGCTTTTCCCAGTGTAAGGTGCAACACCTATAGCATCCATTGACCTTTCATAGGGTGAATTACCTTGATTGAGTACCTTCTCCTCCTTCTCTGCTTCATAATGATTCTCCAATCTGCTCGAGTAGGGTTCATTTGCAACAACTGTCGATGTATCTCTCTGAGCATCTCGCGCTACCATACTTGGCTCGTATTCGTAGCTACCCTGATGTCCTGCGCCATACCCTGGCTCTTCGTATTGGTACCTATTAGGAGCTTGTGCACCAAATTGATCTGATTGCCGAGCATAAGTGTCATTGTAGCCACGATGACTGTGGCTACTGCTCTGAGCGTACCGGCTATTCGAAAAGGGGTAAGCCATCTTTTCTTTTTGATATTTCGAAGGAGTAATGAGTGATGTTATAGAGAAGAGGAGGATCTCCCTTTGTTGATGATGTTACGTTAGCTCGCCGAGGCTGTGAGTTATTTTCTGATGATTTGTATTTTTTTATAACGGCCCCCCTCTAAAATTCTCGGCGCCTCTTTTGGAGCTATTTTTAAATTGAGAGTCGACAAACCCTTATTGACTGTCTGTCTTTTAAAAATACGGTAGAAGTTGATCGCGTGGCGTCATCACGGGGCTAAGATAGTCAGTTTCATCATTTAGCAGTGTGATAAATAATAGTATTAAGATATGCCTCGAAGGACAACAATCTCCAGTAAAACGCAATTCCAGTCGAAAGAGGGGAAAGTGTGTATCGTCATGATTATTGCGTTTTGAAGTCGAAATCATAGCCAGGGCGGCTCCTTGAGAGGTATTAAATAAAGTGCAACTTCCTTGCACATTAACCCCCCCCCCCCCCATCGTCATGATTATTGCGTTTTGAAGTCGAAATCATAGCCAGGGCGGCTCCTTGAGAGGTATTAAATAAAGTGCAACTTCCTTGCACATTAACCCCCCCCCCCCATTTCCTCACTTTCATCCAATTAATATCACTTGGAATAACTTTTTTCCCCTTTCTGATAAAAACTCATGTCGATTAAAGTAAGCTATCACTTATCACTGCCAAGATAGTAAATTCGATATCAGATATTAAAAGGAAAAATGAAAAGATACAAGAAGGGAGAAGGAGAAAGAAAAATAGATATGATTTTGTAAACTCTCCACGCTAGTAGTGCTTTAAGGACTGATAAGATAGCGAGCGAGCGCGCGCGCGTCACATTCTCTAAATCATATCGGTACTTGCTTTTTCACTCTTGATCAGTCTATTTTGCCGGCATTTGCTTACTCACTAATGCAACCCTTTGATGATCTCTCTAGGAGAGACTCTTAAAACATTTGTACATTGATGAGTTGTATGTAAAGAATGATTATAGCCTTCTACTCTCTCAAGTGTACGTACTTTTTAAATGCTTCTGGTTGATCGGTCAGGCGGGCTAAGATGATGATGATAGGGAAGCCCGTGCACATTAATAAATAAATAAATAAAAAGAATAAGCGATAGGACTTGCACCGTAGAGAAAGGAGACCTCCTCCACTACTAAATATCAAACCTTTTATAACCCCTTGAGTGCAAAAATATAAATAATTAAATAAAAGAAGGCTGACTCAATGATGCCAATTCTTCCTTATCGTACAACCCACCCACCTTCCTACTCTGTGTTTTTTTTTTTTCTAACCCCGCATCTATCTACCTTTTTTTCACTCCAATTATATACATATATATATTCTTTTTAGTTTAAAAAGACATAACCTATCATGTTCTCACCTTCTCTTCTTCTTCTTCGTCGTACCACTTTACTTTCTTCTTCTCGTTTCCAATTTGGAAGAGTAACCAATTTTCCTCAAAGTAGTCTAATTCTACCTCGTTTATTTTCTACTACAAGTACCATCATGTCAACTACTCATACTGATCGACCTGCTGTTCTATCTGAACTATCACCAATCTTTACTAGTCTTCATGATGCAAAGACAAAAAAGAATATGACTTTTGAACAAATTGCCAAAGCAATCAATCGAAATGAATGGTATACTGCTGCCATTTTTTATGGTCAAGCTAAACCGGATGAAAATGATTTAAAAGCTTTATCTAAAGTTTTAGATGTTAGGGAAGAATACCTTTTACAAGCAATGGGACCAAATTTTTTTCCAACTAGAGGTTTAGGAGAATTTCCTCCAAAAGATCCAGTAATCTATCGATTGTATGAATGTCTCGTCGTGTATGGATATCCACTAAAACATATGATTAATGAGAAATTTGGTGATGGTGAGTTCAAGTTAATTGATAGCAGTTTAAAGAGAAGAAAAAGAAAAAAGAGAAAAAAGAGAAAAAGAAAAAAGAGATTGACGCTTCTCTTTTTTTTTTTACATAAGGGATCATGTCTTTAATTGATTTCTACGGAGACATTGAAAGAGTGCCTGATCCTGCAGGAGATAGAGTTAAGATTACCTTGAATGGAAAATTTTTGGCTTACAAGCGATGGTAGAGGTCGACAACAAGAAAAAATTCTACTCGGTTTTGGACTACGTTATGAATATTCCTATTTCAATATGCAAGCAACTGTTCTACGATAATGGTATTGAGCTACTCATGATTTATAGTAGATTTCCATGTCAAAAGGGTGTATCCAATCAATAAAATATCACATTTACGAAATTTCTAATTGTAAAAGCTTGAAATGTGTACATGGTATACTGACTACCCTGCCAGTAATTCATCCTTCATGCCTTTCATAGCTTCATCTCGTGTAGGTGGTCTAACTCCAAAGCAATCTGTTCCTACTCGTACATTATCACTTCCAGCTAAAATAGCAATTTCCAAATCACTACTCATTCCCATACTCAATTCCAAACCTCCTGTTTCATCTTCACAGTTGCTTTGAAGTAAGTCAGGGTACCTTTCCTTTTCTTTTGAAATGGAAGAATCACTTCGTAACGTTTTCACTAGATTTATTCTAGTTTCACCAAGTCTAGCAAAGTCTGGATTTAACTTTTGAGCTTCTTTTGCTATTTCTTGACTTGTTTGACCTTTTGTTGCTTGATCATCTTGATTGGCTTTACTATTACTGGCGGCACCAATCGTCATGACGCCTCGAAGTCGTAATGAAGGGCATTCAAGAATTATTTGCTTTGCCAGGTTGTACAATTCAGATGATTCAATCAAAGAGGATCCTTCATCTAATAATGGTTCCAAACCTCCCTTTGCTTCTTCTCCAGAGGTATTGACTTGTAGGTAAACTCCCAGTGGTTCCTTTCTTGCCTCACCTGCCTGTCCATTCAATGCCTTTTCTAATGCTGTAGCACATTTTGACGAATCAAGAGTTTCCAAGAGGAACAAATTGGGTATTCCTACCACATAGAGGAAAAAAAGGGATTAGCAATTTGCTATTCAGCATTGACTACTATTCCATACTCACCTGCTACCAGCTTGGCTTTATTACTTTGTAACTTGCCAACAAAATGCCACTTGATTGACTGAGGTAATACTTTAGCTTTGGCTTCTAGTTCTTGAGCATAATTTTCGCCAAAGTGAACTTGATTAGCATTGGTATGAGCTGCTAGGATCGATGTAGGTGGATGTAACTTTGAAATGGCTACCAAACGAGGCTGAAAACCTTCTACTATTAATACGAGTCATCCCTACATGCTCCCCTCCCCCCCTTTTCTCTTCAAGGTAGACTCACCTCCTTTTGCCGCCTTGATTGCTCTGTTGATTTGCTAATCCTATTCCTCACATCTCTAATCTGCTTAGTCACACGATCAACTTGCTCAGTAGATGATTGTAGGTGTTTATAAGAGGAAGAGGAAGCCATACGCGCAAAGTTATGTGTAGGCAAAAGGTATAATGCCACTGATAGACTATTTGCAAATCGAGTTGAATTTGTCCGAGTAAGCATTGACAAATGCAGGAAGAAGAAACAACAAGATTGTGTACTACTAAACGAAGATTTTGACATCACTCAACTCCACCTAATAAATAAATAAATAATTCAAATAATTAAAATTCTAGGAGATAAAAAGCACAGGGGGAGGCTTGACTTCTTCCTCGAGCCACGTGGGATCTTGGATGCTGATTGCAAATGGAGGATCAATTCCGTGGTATAGATGGATGGACCTTGCTAGTCGTGGGTATTGTCTAACATCTCCAATCATTTTCCAAATCCAGCACATAAATTTAGAGTCAAGGAATCTACAGAAGTTGTACTTTGGCATTCCATAAATGCACTTACATAGCAAACGTCGCGCACACTATCAACCCTAAAAGGAAAACCTCTCAAAATAATGTATTAATTTCGAAAGCAGTGACTTATGGCTGTCAATGTGCCTGAGGTCAACCTCATTACTGCTTCCCAATCGAAACAGTATAATCATGGGAAAGAAGAAAATAGAATTACATTCAATTGCCTTTTTAGTCCAAATCTGTCTGCAGCGACACACACACCTCCCGCGATGCATACATGCACTGCCCTTTTTTTTTTTATCCTGTGTGTCTTATTTAGTATGTTTGATAATCTTTACTTTGACCTCTTGCCTATAGATTTTAGATTGCCCCGCATGGTCAATGTCCCATTTTTATTATTTTCTTCTGCTATCTACCGCTTCGAGAATTCAAGCTCCTTTTTAGATACGAACTATCATGAAACTTTAATCTCACCACATTCTATTGCACTGGCCTTTTTTTTTTACTACTCCTTAGTATGTTTGTATGACTTGTGTGCGGACTTTAATTTAGTTACACTATTGATTGTAAGTGATTTTTTTTTTTACTTCTTGAACTGCAATTGTGCATATTAGCCCTGCATCTTAAATCTGGCTGGTCCGGGAGCTTGTCTCGAATTTACTCGAAAATTATATGTATATATATATATATGTGTGTGTGATTGTGTGTAATTTCTTGATTCTAAATCATATTTAACTCGTACCATTGAAAAAACTTTTGATTATTTTACTCTTATGGATAGACGAGCCATGCTTTTTTGTAAATGCAGCTAAAAGCAAACTTTACATCGCACCAATTAACAACATATAGCAGATAAAGACCATCCCAAAGTTTATACTATTATCTAGCACTTCACATTGCCACCCTTGCTTCTTTATGCACGATGGCAGCTGTAACAATTAAAGGTGTCAATTTGATTTGCTAATAAAGAATTAAATTTTTCAAACTTGAGTGGTACATGCTGAATACGACTGCATGACCGATAAACATCACATGTCTTTATTGTCTCTTGAATAGGCTTCAATGTATGGTAGTCAAGAAAAATGAAGAAACAGTTACCTCGAAACATCCGTTGAAGGCTGCAGCGGGGAAAAGGTGTAATAATAGTAAGTGTACTTGCCCAAGACCATGCTAGTCGAATTTGTCACTTAAAAAAATTGGAGGAAAAATACCCGGTCTGATTTGCTTCCTCCCTTTTGTTTCTCTGTCATCCCGTTTCGTTCTTCCCTTTCCTACATCAGATACATCCGCAATTTGGTAATTTTGCACCGATCCTCAATAATTACGATCTAGATCCACTGGAAGAGAGACACTACCCAGAGCGGATGTTTCTTCCACCAGTGGATGCCAGTAAACCTCCTCCATCCTTTGGCAGATATATAACAAGGCATCCACCTATGTCCCATCAGATCGCCCTTCCTCCCTAGCACAGATAATCTCCCTCTTCTCTTCAGTCACTCACTTGTTCTTCAGCTTTTTCCTACACTTGCATTCAATACTTCAAAATTGCCTAATTTCATACTTTTCTCTCACCCACCGCCCTTTGCAAGTAGTGATAATGAGTAGTACTATTTCTCAACCTAATCGACTCATCAATAATTCGACTGATACGACAAGAATTTGGCACTGGGGTGCACTTGAAGATGCTCAATTGATGACTAGCGTTACAACTGTTCCTCGAAGCCCAAATGGTGAAATTTATTGGGTTAAAGTGGCTTCTGATTTCACTGAATCATGCGGCAAAATATGTACAGAGAAGAAAGCTAGAGAACGATGGCATAATCAGGTAGATCCTTCTATTAATCACGATCCTTTTACACCGGATCAAAGTCTTTACATTTGCTACTTTATCATTACGTATGGAAAAAAGTGGGCTAGTTTGGCTTCAACACCAGAAATCAATAATCACACACAAAATGCCATCAAAAATCATTATAATACTAATTTAAAGCACATTTTTGAAGATGTTTTTAAAATCTTTGGAAGAGATTTACAGAGCCTTGAATCTAATCGTGATGATCAAGAGAAACGACTTCAAAAAGTTAGAGGTCAAATTCAAGTAAAGATTAAAGTGGAAGCTACTATGGCTCAATTATTTAGAGATCGAGTTTATCAATTTCATTCTCGTGCTACTGAAAAGCGAAAAGGTTCTCGCTTTGTTTCTAGAGGTTTACCATCTGATGATTATCAAAACAGTCAATCACCATCTTCAACACCAACATCTAGTCCTGGTACCGAAGAAAGAAGTTTAGAGACGCCACAGTCAACCATGGCTCAACCAACAATGTCCCAATCATCAAATAAATCAAAGACACTTCCAATGACACAGTGGGTCAGCGCAAGTCTATCACCAGAGTGGTCTCCTACCACACAACGAAATCCTAATTGGCATACTACAATTCGTTTCTTGGAATCACCTGCACTTCCTCGACTAATAGAAGAGTCTAGTAGTGCAATTCAACGTCAACCTGATAGACCTGCAAGGCCTCAATTGCCAACCGGATCTTTGAATTCGTGGTTGGATGCACACGGAAGAATTTTCTTACCACCTCCCGTTCCAACAAGAACCTCTTGGACATCCCATATTCGAAGTAGACCTAGTAGTTACCCTACGGAGATGTTTGGCACACCTCGCAATTATCCATTGGAACACCAAGGTAGACCTCGTGGTTATTCGGATGCTATTGGAGTACATGATACAATGATGGACATGGATGAATGATGGACATGGATGAATGAATGATGAACATGGATGAATGATGGACATGGATGAATGAATGATGAGATAGATGAATAAATAAACGAACCTAAGCGATAATTAATAAACAACTTCCTCTCCAGCTATCCAAGCTCTTTGAAGTATGCCTTTCGGATTTGCCTCGAATTTGAAATCCTCCAAAGAAACATTTTGCATTTCTCTCTTGTACGTCTTTGCCATATACTCTACAACTATTGGTGTCAGTTGCTTAAATTTTATTTTTGATTCAGGACCTAATTTGAGTCCAGGTTCGATTTCTTGCAAAAGTTCATTTTGAGCTCTAGTAAAGCTGTCCTTTGATGCTTCTCTATCTGGTCTAACATCTTCCTCTCGCTTGATAAGTAATGCTAATTCTCTTTCTATACTCGTCATGCTCTTGCCTTCAATTCCACAAGCAACAATGTTAGAGAACCAAGATAATAATGGTTGAGCATGTACATTGAGAGCAAATCCATGCGATGTAATCTTTTGTCGAATTTGGATTCCAATTGATAAAATCTTGTGCATATCATCTGCCCATACACCGGTATGATCTTCTGGAGGTGGGACTGTTTTGATGTGATAAACTTCACGAAGTAAAGAATGGAAGCACGTTTGCATCTTATCAACATAACATCTAGTAGATAAATTCATAGCACCAATATCCCAAATCGGATACCCTACCATTTGACCTGGTCCATGATATGTAATTTGACCACCTCTTTGCGTTACAATATAATCTGCTCCTAAATCTCTAAGTCTCTTGCCTTCACTCTCATCTCCAATCGCTTCCTTTGCCCCTTTCCTCCTTCCTTCTGTGTAGACAGGTGTATGCTCCAACAAGACTAAATAATCCTGTTCAGAAATGGCTTTTGCTGTTAATGTACGCTCCGAAGAATTGCTAAAAGTACTACTATCTGATGGTTGTTCAGATAGATATGTCCTGGCAGCCAGTCTCTGAGCTACAAGCTTCTCCTGTATTGCCAAACCTAGTCTATATGGGACCTGATGAGGTACATGTACCCATTTCACCGCTCTCAAACTACTTGACATTGTTGTTATATCGTTCGTAGCCAAATTAATCTTCTCTCCCCTCCACCAAGACCTAATCAACTTGAAGCCCTCATAGTCCAAATATTCTAAATCAAAACCAGTGTGCATTTCTCCTCCATCTTTGTTCGCGTGGCTCTTATTTTGAGTCTCTTCTCTCCATTATATTCACGTGGCTTTACTTTCTTCTTAATTTCTTATTCCTATATTCCAGACTGCGGCATAGTAAATACTAATCCAGATTGAATTTTAAAGTCATATTACAATCACTAATCCTAAAGTAGGGGGACACGGCGTGAAATTTGAATTTTCTTGTTGTGAGAATTGGCAGCAAAAGACTCCTTCATCTTTAGACTTTGTCCGACCTTTCCTTTAACACTATTCCTCAAGATGTCTCACTGTAAGGTGTGTATACCGAGATTTCTAGTTATGGATATAGATAGAGAGCTAACGTTCATCACCTTTCTTGCTGTAGTTCGAACACCCCCGACATGGATCGTTGGGATTCTTGCCCCGAAAGCGTGCCGCTCGTCACCGCGGTAAGGTCAAGGCGTGAGTGTGCAAAAAGCAAAAGGAAGGAAAGAAATACAATAGCTGATCTAAATTCTTTCCTTTTGTCTTGTAGTTTTCCCAAGGACGACCCCAAGAAGCCCGTCCACTTGACTGCATTGATGGGATACAAGGCCGGTATGACACACATTGTTCGTGATCTTGACCGAACTGGTTCCAAGATGCACAAGAGAGAAATCGTTGAAGCGGTCACAGTTATTGAAACCCCACCCATGGTTGTTGTTGGTGTTGTTGGATATGTTGAGACACCTCGAGGACTCCGATCATTAACAACAGTCTGGGCAGAGCACCTTTCCGATGAAGTAAAGAGACGATTCTACAAGAACTGGTACCGAAGCAAGAAGAAGGCATTTACCAAATACGCCAAGAAGCACAGTGAAAACAATGGACAGAGCATTGCACGAGAATTGGAAAGAATAACCAAGTACTGCACTGTTGTTCGAGTTCTTGCACACACTCAGATCCGAAAGACTGGTCTTAAGCAGAAGAAGGCTCACTTGATGGAAATTCAAGTCAACGGTGGTTCAATTGCTGACAAGGTTGAATTTGCAAAGTCAAGCTTTGAAAAGACTTTCGATGCTTCTTCAGTATTTGCTGCCAACGAGAGTGTCGATGTCATTGCTGTTACAAAGGGTCACGGATACGAAGGTGTTACTGCTCGATGGGGAACAAAGAAGCTACCAAGAAAGACACACAAGGGATTGCGAAAGATTGCTTGTATTGGTGCTTGGCATCCTTCAAACGTCATGTTCAGTGTTGCTCGTGCTGGTCAAGATGGTTACCACCACCGAACTGAGCTGAACAAGAAGATTTACCGAATCGGAAATGGTTCAGACACATCATCAGGAGGTACCGACTTTGACACCACCAAGAAGACTATTAACCCAATGGGAGGATGGCCTCACTACGGTCTTGTCAACAATGACTTTATCATGATTCATGGATCATGCCCTGGTGTAAAGAAGCGTGTATTGACTTTGAGAAGATCTCTCAAAATTCACGCCAACCGAAAGGACTTGGAACAAGTCAACCTCAAGTTCATCGACACTTCAAGCAAGTTTGGTCACGGTATCTACCAAACTGGAGAAGAACGAGTTGCAGCAGAAGGTGTTCGAAAGATCAAGGTTGCACCTACTGCTTAAAAAGATTGATTCCCATGACGCTGTACTCATTGCCACTCCCTATCCGTCCCCCTACCACTTACCCACTATTTCTTTCGTCATGCAATCCTACCTTTCATTTTACACTCACCCGAAATCGTAATGATCTGAGGAAAGTTTTTATTTTCAAATAAGTGAATAAGGTATTAAAATTTAATTAGTAATAGTAGACATAGTGGAACTTGTAGAGGCATCCATATTCCAGCATCGTCGTGCCAGTGGACTAGGCTGAGCAGGAGCATGTTGTATCGTCTTTTTCTTTGCTAACATCTCACTAAAGGTGTTTTGACCGTTGGCGGTCTTAGACGAAATTGAGGCTCTTTTCATTGTCATGGAAGTACGCTGTTGAGAATTTAAAGTCAGTGACTAGTCTTCATCTCTACATAATCTTCCTTCTCACCTTTTGAAAGATGGCTTGCTTCCCAACCTCGACAAGGAAATCTCTCTCGTCTACCTTTGTACCCTGTTGCAAACACTGATGAATCCAATTGACACCCACAACAATTGGCGCAGATCCCAATGAATTTTGAAATGATCGTAAATAATGAAGAGTAGATGGTTTTCCATTCTTAAATATAATGTGTGTCAATTTATTTTGACCCCTTTCATCACCTTTTTGTCCATTTGTGGAAGTTGATGGAATCTTGGTATACACCCTTGCTCCTACTCCCCTTAATTTATCAATCCATTCACTGGATGCATCTTCACCATTTTGATTTCGTACATCTACCAATACTCGAATACCACGTAGGCAATCACGTTGATTTTGTTGATTCTTTACCAAGTCGTCAATGCTCAAGTCATCCATCATAATTGCCAGACCAGATTCATCACCTAACACTCCCCCTGCAAAGCTGCTGCTGTTGCCGTCGGTGTCTCGTCTGGTAGAGACATAGCTATACAAGGACTTTCTCTTTGTTCTCTCTTCCACTATCGAATCTTCGACATTGTTGGAGTCTTCAACTTCAATGTTGGCTCTCAATTTGCTATCTATCAAAGGCAACACTTGCACAGACTTTCTTTTATTGGCAATATCAATTTCACTTATGATCGATGACGTCGGTGTTGCTTTGGCCAATTCAACTCGTTGTAAGAATGACATTTTCGGTGTTGGAGGAATTTTATTCTCTTCATGACTTTCACTTTCCTTTTCAGGTGATTGAGATCTGCGAGAATATAGCCACTCTCGTCGACGGCAATCTGCTTCTGTCTGGCTTTGCACTTTCACTGGAGAAGAAGACAATCTTGCCTGCTCCACTCGCTTCAGAAAAGAAACCTTGGGAGTAGTTGTTGCCACTTCACCTTCATCAATCAAGCTCTTGATAGTCGAGAGAGTTTTACTGTTTGGCAGTGATTCAACTGTCACTGAAGGTGAATGATCTATCTTTACATCAGAATTTCTATGGCTAGTTCGCCGCGTTGAAGTCCTTTTCTTACTTAATCTTGCCAAATTAGCTTCCAGCTCCGCCAATGCATTTGAGGTCTCTGGCGATAGGTCTAAGGGTGCTGATGGAGGTTGGAAATGAGCTATCTCTGTCCTCCTCCTCCTTCTTCTCTTAGTCGGAGAATCCGGCTGCTCTGTGGAAATCTTTGCGCTCCTCACTGGTTTGTTTTGCATTGCAGTCACTTCAGGCATGCTTGAACTACATTTGACTTTGCCATTAGTCGGTATAACAACATCCACTTCTCTCTGCAATGCGCTTTCATGAGATGGTGATTTCGTCACGACACGAATTGTACTTGTTTCCTTTATCGTCGACCTCCTTGTCATAGATGCTTCTGAAACGTTTATTGAATTTTCAGATGCTGTTGTCGATTTTGCTCTATGTCCTGTTTTGATATGAGTCGATCTACTTGATGAGTTTGCGTGCTGAATTGATTTTGTCGGTGATGACTTTCGCAAGGGTATACGATTCCGACTTGCTTCCTTGATGTTGACAGCTGTAATGACCTTTTCTTCTGTGGACACCTTTGTATGTGGTCTCTCCTCTTCCCCACCTTTGACTATATTAAGTCGCCTTCTGTATGCTGTGGCCGTTGGCTTGGCTCTCTCCATATCATCGTCGAATGGGTTCTCTGGATCGTACTGTACTGATCTTTGTCTTGTTTCTCTTCTGGCTGGCTTTCTCGTCCTACTAGATTCACCTTGTTTGAATTCTTCGTCTATGGATGAAGTTGGACTGACCAAACTTTCCAACTTTCGAATGTTTCTCAGCTTTTCCCTAACCAAACGTCTCAATTCTTCCTTTTGAGCTTCTGCCTCTCTGTCCTGACGTCTTTCAATTGTCGATAATTGTTGTGTTGTCATGATGACTATTAATAAAAATTGTGTGCCAAGATCAGCATGTCATCTTTTGCTCCAATCCTTACAAGTGGTCAAAACTAAAGTTTAAGAGATCCTTCAAATTTGAGCTTTTTTTTCTCCCCCCCCCACCTCATCTCTATCTATCAAGCCAAAATAACAATATGATATTATTATTAAAATGTAGACTAAGACCAACACTAAATAATACGCGTCTCGAGATCAACACCAATACACGTGAAGACATGCATAATCTTCGGCCGTAGAAGCAATTTAAGCTAAATGGAAGAAAGGGGGAATAAAGTGAATACCGATGGACATTGACAAGTGAGATCGGCAACGGTTTTCATGCATATTACCCAAAAAAAGTGATTGATGAACATTAAGAAAAGACCTCTCAGAGTGGTGTTTAAATTTTACTGTATGATTCATACGTTGAAATTTATCTGTATGCTGACCGTTTCCAGTATTGTAAATGATTTGGGAGAGAGTGGATGCAATCCTAATCATACTCTTATTTACGTGAATTGGCCTGTAGCAGTATCATGAAAAGTTCAATGCGCTGTCATTGTGATACAAATGATTTGCTATCATAATGTGAAGCCAATTCTACTGAGATAGTAGATAAACTCCTACACTTAAAGGTACCCACACATCTATCGGCGATGACAAGCCGGAAAGGAGGGAAACCAACAGATTGGTTGAAATTTCCTTAAAGGTTAGGAAGGCGCGTGGCCATTAAGCCGACGTTCTAACGTATAGCAACCAAAAAAAAAATAAAAAAGAAAAAAATTGAAAACTAAATCTTATAGGCGGTTCAGGGCCAGCAGGAAGGCAGAGGAGGGAAACAATGCCTAAAGTTAGTAGCTTATCAATCCTCCTCTTTAACCATCCATCCATCAAAGTAATATATAAGGTTGCTGGTCAATTCAATTGACTTCCATCATGGCAGTCAGCCCAAAATCAAAACTGCACAACAGTTTTGACGCTTCTAATCCCGGATCACCCTTTAATCAAACTGGAGTGGGAGGGACAGCCTCACCTTCATCAAGCCATTTGACGCCGAACCATTTCAAAACGTCTGCATCCGATTCGCATAGCCATTCACATCGTCACCATAGTCATCATCATCATCATCACAATGGGAATTATCATCATCATAGTAGTGGTAGTCATCATCAATCTTCCTCCAATCCTAAACTTAAAAGAGTAGATACGCAAGATTTAAAAAGTAAGCTGGCTACCGCCCTAGGCAATAATGGGAAGAGGTACTGGTCCGCGCTTTTGGACTTTATGACAGCCAAAATTGATCGAGCAGAATTTGAAGAAGAGGCAATGCTATGTTTAAAGCCCCAGTTTGGTATGTATAATGCCATGAATGACTCGATTATAGTGGATGGCATGTTCATTTATCGTTGTATCATCCGCAGTACATCTCCATAATTCGCTTGTATTAGGCTTGCTTTACAATGCATCCGCAGATGTACCAGGCCCTTCGTCACCCAGACCTGGTCATGGTCATCAGAAGCGAGATGCAAATGGTACCTTGATTGGTCATGAAGCAGATTTAGCGGGCTCACAATTCGATGAAGATGAGGAGCTTGATCCAATGAATCGAGTATTAGCACCACCCGAGAAGAGACTTCGAACGCTTACTGCTGGGTTGTCAAGAAAGGAGAGGGCAAGAATTAAGACCATACCCAAAAACTTGATGCACTCAAAAGGTCTCGCTAGTGGAGGCACTTCTTCCTTGATTTGGGCAGGGGCTGGAGCGGATATGTTAGAGAAAAAGAGAAAAGAAGAAGAAAGACGACGATCAATTGAAGAGAAGAAGAAAGTAAAGGAAGTTTATACACAGATTGGTGGAAAGGATTGGAAAAACCAGATACTGACTGGTAGTGCACAGGTTGCAAGTGTTCATGAAAAATTGTCATTGAGTGAGTGTAGGAAGGGCGGCGGATGCAATTCCGAGGTTGCAATAATCGGAATTGGACTATACATACTGACTAGGCTAGCAATGCGATTATACAGCAACACAACAAGAGATTGCAAGAGCATTAGCAACTCCGCTTTGCGTCGAATCAAAAGAGTTACCAGATCTGGATACTATGAGAGATTTGATGACATTGCAAGCCATTGAAGCAGGCCTGCCTCGAGGAGCGCAAATACAAGCAGCAGCATTACTGTTGGCTGCATTGCAGGTATGTCATGTTTTTGAGGCATGGATTCACTTCCTGGTCACTGACTGTAAAATTATGATAGAATCATTTGCAAAATGTTACGAGTAGTATCATTACAAAGGTTCGAGCAAATCGACAGATGGGTATTCGTACCAGCAGTCTAGACCAAATCATGACCAATGCATACGACCTCTCACCCTCAATTGCTGTTACAGAGAGTCAAGCACAAACAGCTGAGGAGACCGAGATGATGGATGTTTCTCTTAGACATAGCCCACTAAGCCGACCAGTTCGTAATATGACCTCTGATTATGCAAGTCTATCTAGTAGCTCTACCTCTCTGGACGTAGGTACAAGTACAGGAAATTCACTGGCTGATTCTAGCATGATCTCATTAATCAGCACTGCACCGACAAGTCTACCTGAGTCTATCTCATCTGAAGAAGCAGGACGTGGAGCCCCCAAGACGCTTGGGCGAGGAGAAGATGGTGAAAATGAGCAAGATCAAGCTAATTATGATTTGACTATGCCTTCCACTCAAAAGCAACAAAGTGATAACAATAATAGTCTTCAACTTCGTCATCTATCCTTCTTACTAAATGTTGCTCCTCATACTGTAGTAGAACCTCTAGGTTTGGGAACGCAGGAAAGACTACTTGCTCCTGATTGGACTGGTGCTGATGAAGACGCCCTTCAAGAGCAAGAATGGACCAATGAAGGAATGTTACTTCGAGAGAGTCGACTTGCTGCTACTGCAAAAATGAGCTCAATTCCTACTACAACTCCATCTCATCGAAGTAATTACATCATCGATCAATTGGCTCCCGTACGACTTTTTGATCGAAAGACGCTCATGGAGACTCAAGCATCACACAACAATGTGGGTAGAAGTACCAAGGGTGGCCTTACCCTACCAAGTAGTACTACTTCTGTCCCTGCTACTACAACCACAAATAATGCAACCAATGGTGATGATACCGCTGCTTCTGTTGATGAAGAGGGTGATGAGAATAAAGATACAGTTTCATCGGCAGTGTCTTCTACCTTTCCCACTCGCAATTTCAACAATGCTCATCACCATCATCGTGGATTGGATCCTCATCTGTACGATGTCGTTGACCCAGTTGCTTTACTCGGCTCGATGGTCAACTAATAGAGCTCCAGTCATCTTAAAAATGAAGGAGCTTCACTCTCGCTCTCATTGGTACTATACCTGCTGTATTTGTCCTACTTGACTCTATCCACTTTTCTCTGTACATTACCACTCTGTACCTTTTACTACCCATGATAGCTGCATCATTACCTTTGTGCTACAGGCAGAAAAATTTGCCTTTTGTATTAAAGCAGCCAACAGATTGTACAATGAATGAGATTTATATTACCTCAGTCTTTACGACGAATGAGATTTTGCAACATATCGAAGCTGTGCAAAATGAAGAGAAAAGGGTAAGTTTTTTTTGAGTCTTAAAGGAAAAGAGAGTATACTCGCCTGTTTCCGTCTGGTTGCAAGTCAATCCACTGCCCTTGCTCCTTGGAAGACGACCAGGCTCCTTTTGATTGACTTCCAATGTTGGAATCTAAAGCTGTTGTACTTCGTAAGAGACCGTAATCAGAAGTAATACCTACGATTTTGACAGACGTTGGCGGTACAGTATCACTCAATGTTGTCACTTGATCACTGCGTTGATAAAGATATATAGAGTATAATTGGAATAAAGTTAAAAAGATTTGAGAAGAATAAAAGAATACAATCTTCAAATAAAAAACTCACGAATGTAGCCAAGCTCGACGATATGAATCGACAAATGGTTCAAAACTACCACCTGCGCTGATAAAGGTATTCCACATCCTTTCAAAGGTAGCAATAATAGCACCAGCAAACTTTTCTTGTGATACAAGAGCCAGCTTTTCTTCTGAAATTGATAATTTACTATTGTGAACATTGATGAGATCCGAAAGAGAAGTAGTTGGTCTATTATTTAAAGTATTGATACCACAACCAACGACCAAACTAAGTCTATTACCTGCAAATTGACTATTGACCAATACTCCTGCCATTTTTGCCAATCTCTTACCACGAAAAGCAAATGTACCTTTTCTTTCTCCTTCACCTTCATTAGCTGTTCCTACTTCAGCATATACATCGTTGGGCCACTTGATTCGAATCTTGTCACCAATCACTTTATACTCTTGTCCCATCGCCCCACTTCGAACACTTTCTACAATTGCCAAACCAGCCAAATACTGTACAAACACAATGCCACCTGTACCACTCTTTGTCAATGTCGAGGGTGCAAAATGAAGCAAGGTAGAAAATTGGAGGCAACCTAAAGGGGAAATCCATGCATTCTTCCCTCTACCTCTTCCAGATACTTGATGAGTAGCAAAAGAAGTCAAACCACTAGGTAAATGAGTAAGAAACTTGTAATTTTTTTCCAATATAGTTTGTGTACTAGTCACTACTTGAGCATACGTTGTTATATCAGCCAAACGGATATTTTCATGATTAGTACTCCAATTAGGTCCAGTGGAAATGAAATCAGATGCCCAAGACTCTTGCACGCTCTGTTCAATTTGTCTTCTTGACTCTTCAGCAAAAGCATAAAAGGCCCAAACATCCCAGTGAGGAGTAAGGTTCGAGTCTACATCCTCTGAATTGGTGACTGCGACGAAGCATTTTGGTACTTTGTTGAGATCGACTTCTACTTCATCTACTTTCCCTGCCCTTGCTTCATCAGAATTTGAAGTTACAACTGGTGACGTATAGCTGGAATAGTCTGTTTTTGAGCAAATGTGAAACAACTTGCTAGATTGGGTAGCGCTATAAAAATGTATCGTATCATTTGTATCCGAGATAGCCATCAAATGAGTAGGATCTACATCAGGTGTCAAAGATGCCAACGACTCCCTTGTTGAGGAGGAGGAAGCAACAGACTGAAGTTCTTTGAGTACGTTTGTTATCATTTTCGAATACCTTGCTGTTAGCAGGATAGGAGTAAGCTTGGGACCATTTGTTAATGATTGATTGTCCTGAATCGGAGCAGGCAACTTTACTACTAATCCCAACCCTTGCAGATACCGACCAAAAGTCTCAAGTCTTTGCCTTTCAAGTATTTCGAGTGAGTCTGTAGGAGTGGCTTCGGGTGCACCACTAAATTTTGTAGGCCTTTCCCCACTTGTAAGCGGAAACTCTGGATGTGTTCCGAATAATAGAGCCTTCCCTTTACCCACTTTACATTGAACGACTGCTGCTTGGTCTGCAAAGCCATTTCTGATACTATTCTCTGCATTTGATTGGGCTTGAGACTCTTCTTCTTTAGTATACCGTGCCAAGATTTCAATATCTTGACTTTGAAACTTCTCCGCATCTATGAAAGCACCTCCTCCATTATAATAGGTTGTATACCTTTCTACTTTGTCCTTTTTATTTACCTGTAATTCCACCATTCTGGCTCCCTTGTCGCTTTCATAAACAAAGCCAGGAAAGACTGTACCTCTACATGTCCCAGGGAAAAATTGTAAAGCTGTCCTTTCTCCGATTACTTGCATTACAGCATCACCCTTCTCAAATTCGCATATTGAGCTTGCATAGTAAGCACCAGCGCATATCCCAAGAAAATTACCACCTTTCTCTTGTATGTATTCCTTGATCTTTTCATCAGCTCTAGCAACTTTGGAAGCTGCTGGTGTATGATGAGATGCACCTAGTCTGTCTACATAAGGTAGATCCCTTCCACCTGGTAAGACAAAAAGGGAAGTATTTGACATCCAAGGATCCAATGCCAACGATTGGGCATTAATACACTGCACATCGTACGATGGCAGCAAACATCGTAGTGTTTTTAGAGTATGTGACAGCGCAGAAGATGATACTCCAGGACCAGAGTACACCAAGACATTGGACATGACTGGCCCTCACTCACTTTAGTGATTAAGAGCCACAAACTTGACGGAAGTGGGTTAAAAGTCAAGAGAAATTCCCAAAAAATTTATACTTCCTACGTATTAACCAAAAAAAAAAAAAAAAGCCCACGCTCGAGCCATCTGCTACTTTTTTTTAGCCTTCCTATTGAAATCTATCCCTTCGGATCCTACAATTTCACATACATCCCTTTGCATGTCTTACCAAGTGAGATGCCATTAACTGCTATTACGCCTCAGAGTTTCACCACAACCAATTTAGACGATATTCGTCATCACTTCTACCGAGACGGATATGTCATCGTTGATGGTATCTTTGATAAGATGGACATTGAAATACTTCGTATAGCAGCAAATAAAGTGACACAATTAACTCGAGAAGGCAAATGGACTCACAGGAGGGTAGTGGGTAAACAATTCCCGCCTTATGATACAGTAGCATCTCAAGATTCATGGGGTGTGCAACATCTTATGCACCCAGATCTACCTCACCATGACTTATTCACTCAATTTTATGGTTCATCACCACTACTTGATATTGCTGCCTACCTTCTCAAAACTGATGTAAAGAGTATGCAACTTGAATTGTTCAACCTTCTCATTGAGCCTGCTCAACATTGTTTTGCGCTAGGTTGGCATCGGGATGATATTCGACCGGACGTAGATCAAGAAGAAGAAATACAAAGACTAGCAGCGCCTACAAGTGGTATTCAGTGGAATGCCTGTCTCTATGACGACGATTGCCTCTTTCTTGTTCCAGGAACGCATACAAGACTTCGCACACAAGATGAAAGGAAGGCCAACCAGACAGATCCTCCTCCAGCTAGAGAAATTACTACAAAATTAGATCAAGGCTTTGATGGAGCATGGGACATTGACCCTACTACAACAGAGCGAGTATCCTTAAGAGGTACGTGATGGATAGAGAACCAAAGACTGCTTTTCAGAACGCACTGAACTTCTACTTTGTCGCTTTTTTAAGCTGGCCAAACGGCATTTTACTCGCAGAGAATACTACATCGGGCATCTTATCTACCATCTCGAAAGAGGGCTACATTGCATGGTTGCTATGGTGATGTTGGTGGAGCAATAAAAGAGGGAGACAAGGAGGAAGTCGCCAAAGCGGTAGCAAGTGAGCGTGCTCGCAATGTTTTGCAGGTGTGTTTTTGCCTTATGTAAAGTGAAAATCTGGCTGCCATAGTGACTAACAATATTCATCGATTCATATTAGCATGGCGTAGAATGGATGAGAGGTGATACTTTTGGCGAATCTTTGCCCGATCGACTCTACCCAAGTATGTTTTGACAGTCAGAATAAGAAGTAAGAAAAATCACCACTGAACATCTTCTCCTGCTCTAGTGTGGTTAAATCTTCTCGAAATGGACCGTCGGTATCAAGAGAATCCTTTGGGCTTCAGCTTGGAAGGTTAAATTGAACGGCCCTTTCTCTCATCACGCGCTTGTAGTTTTAAAGTGATATAATATATACCTCTCAAATTTAATATCTCAGTTCTTGATCTCCTTCCTCCTTTTGCATCTGTGCGTAGTGATATCTTTATCTGTGTAAGACTTAACAAACAACGATGCGTATGGTAAGTAATTTGCTTTACACCGAAGAAGTGCAAGTCTCTGATTGTTTCTCTGGGTCAGCTCGATGATGATGATGATTCAAATGATATTGAAGTGACTTGGTCAGATCAAGAAAAGATCAATCAATTTTCACGCCTCAATACTCGTCAAAGTGAAGCACAGTCTGAATTAGAGTCTAAAAGAGAGGAAAAGGAGCAAATCGAAGAAATTTATGAAGAATTAGAGTTGCTGGAGTTAAATGAAGAGGACGATGAAGTTGATGATTTGAGTGATGGCGGTAGTGATAAAGATACAAGGAAAAAGTTTGAGAAGGCAGATATACAAGGTGGTAGGTCACTGCCTTTCAAGATAGGAGATACGTTTGTCTATGTGACTTTGGAAAAGGGTATCAAGCTATTAGAAGAGGAAAGAGAGAGATTGAATCAGGAAATTCAGGAGTGGGAAAAGCAAATAAGCGTATGCGAAATTGGAATGAAGGAACTCAAAGTTGAATTGTATGCCAAATTTGGCTCAAACATTAGTGGGTATATACGATTGAAAAAATGACATAAAATGGAACAATTGGTTTACTGACATCTTTCTCAATTACACAGATCTAGAGAGAGATTGAAAACATTGTAATTACATATATATCCCATCACAACACTAATCTCTATCAAAACGACACAAAGCACTTCTGTCTGATCTATAAAACAATAAAAGTATTTAATTGGAAATTATCGAGAAATTCCTTTATTTGAGCGGCATACATGCATTACATATCCACATACATCATCTACATTGGAATGGAAAGAAAAGAAAAAGGAAGAAAGACCCAAATTTACTTTTTCTTGCTGGCTTGAATTGCCAATGCTTTTTCTCGGTTAGCTTTATCAACACCTTCCCAATCAGCTCCATAACCATTCTTCATTGCTCTATCAATTGATTTACTACTAACTTGTGAATCAGTATGACCTGCCAATTGAATACTTCTTCGAAGCCAATCTGGTAAACAACGAATTGTTTGTAAAATTCTCATAAATTGTGGCATAACGATATGTTGACTTAATCCACTATCAAAAGCATTTACTATAGCACGACCAACTTGAATTGGCATTAAATTAGGAGTTAAGAATTCCATACCATGATCTTCCATACCATCACCTAAAGCTGTTCGAACTTTTGTTGGACAACAAACTGATGTTCGAACTTTTCTTGCAAAATAACGAGCATTAATTTCTCCAGCTAAAACTTCATGAAATGATAAAGCAGCATTTTTACTAGTTGCATATTCTGCCATTTGAGGTAAACTCATATAACTTGCACTACTTGCTACTGTCATGACATGACCATGATTATTTCTTAGTATTGAAGGTAAAAATTCTTGTGCAGTTACCCAATTAGCCAATGTATTAACTCTCCAAACTCGATTAATACTTTCTTCATTTGCTTCCATAATGAGTGAACCATTAGCAATTCCAGCACAATTCATCAAAATTGTAGGTTCACCAAGTTTTCTTCGAATTTCTTCAGCTGCCGCATGAACTTGTTCCTTGTTACTAACATCAGTTTTAAAGTAAAGAATTTCAGGTGCTCCAGGTGGTGCAGGTGCATAAGTAGGTGGTGCCATATCTAAAACGGCAATTTTTGCTTTCCTTTCATGAGATAATACTTCTACAGTTGATTTACCAATACCAGCTGCACCACCTGTAATGACTACAACTTCTTTACTCCAATCTGGTTTATCTGCTTTCCATTCTCCATGATTTCGAACATATCGATTCATTGCTCGATTAACATTTTTAACCAAAACAAACCAAAAGAGTCTACCAAGCCATTTGTATTGATTTGGTGAAGAAATTGATAATAGACTTTTAAGCTGAGTGTATGAAGCAGTAGGGTAAGTGGATGGAATTGGTGAATTATGTTTGTCTAGTAGATAGGTAAAGACTGGAATAACGATTAATGCCAATGGATGAAAGGCAGTTTTGTTAAGGTAGTAATAGCATAAATCCCAAGTTAATGGTTCTCTAAATTTGAGATCTGGCTTTTTAGCTTGAGAAGATGCTGCCATGATGTAAAAATGATGATGATGATGATGATGATGATTTAAAAAGAAGGAGAAAGATGATGAGAGTGTAATTAAAAGGATCAAAATTCCATTCCCACCTCTCTGAACCTGAAAGAGAGAGAGACCTAAGGTTGAAAGTCCAATTTTTCTTTATTTTTTTTTCTACTCTTTTTTTTCCCCGCCCAACCGCATCACTAACCGAAACACTCATCCGAATGCGCTCAGTATGCAGCAAAACAAACTTTTTTCTCATTTTCCCTCATATCCGTGAAAGGGAATTGTTTTCCTTTTTCTTTCTTTTATTTTAGTTTACATTACCCGTTCTGAGCAGATTTCGCGTGTCATGTTAAAATATGAAGATCGGATATTTGATTACTAATCAGAGAGCCCTGACGCCAAAAAAAAAGGTGGAGGTGAACAAAGGGCATTCCGCGGATGAATAAGAGGGGAAAAGGGCCGGGGGAGAAAAGAGGGGTTGGGGGGGAAAGGTTTCAAAAGTTAAGCTCTGGTAATATTCGATGCCATGGTAACAATTGTGACTGCTGTGACTGGGTTGTTGTCATGCTTTCTTTTTCGCAGACATCTCCTCGACAATAAGGACAAGATCGAGCAGTCTTGAGCCACGTGACCAAGCAATCACGATGAAAGGCGTGATTGCAAGGTAGACTCATAATCATGTCTAATCCAGTATATGAATCTAGACAAATTGCACAACTTTTATCTTTTTGATTCCAACGATGAGATCGACTAATGAATTCGACTTCATCAATATCTTTTGCTTTTGCTTTTCCCTTGTCAGGACTCGTCTTTATTATTCCTTCTTCTTTCAAATTCTCCCTCTTCTCCATTTTGCAACTTCCTCCCAACCAGTGAGCATATAAACACGTAGGTAATTTCTCGATAAGATGGTTTGGTGTTGCCTTTGAACGTGCGTCTCCCACTTGGGCTGACAATTGCAATAAACCTTCATAAGTATCTCGTAATGCAAATTCATCATCTGTCACATAGTTTGCTGGATTGCTGGCTATCTCTGATCGGAAAGCAGAGGCAAAACTACTACTTGGCAATCGAGATAAATTAAATAGAGTTGAAGAAGGCGTAGTCGTCGTCTCTGAAGTAACTTCTTGACTAGAGCTGTTGCTTAAAGTCTCTACTTCACTGAGAAAGCGTTCCCATCTACTAGAATTTGCCAATTCGTTTCGCAGGCGATTGGCCGAGGTAGAAGAAGGGTAAGGTCTTGATATATTGTTGTCATTACTTTGTGTGTTATTGCTAAAGACCTCTGCTCTTCTCGTATTCACATTGTTACGATATGGTCTTGAGACTGGCTCGAGATCATAGGAATCTCTAATAGGTAGTGTCATATCTACTGCACTAGAATCTGCGTCCAATAAAGTCGGCCTTCTACGAGCATGAATTCCAACTGAACTTCGATGCCTAAGATTACGATTGCTGGCTAAAGCATTCAATCGACGTGAATACAGTGACCCAATTGCAGAAGAGCTTTCAATGGTGGTGTCGCTATCATTACCATTCGAGCTAGCTATAATTGCCGATTCTCTTTCAAGAAGATCTCGACGTCGACGCCTTGATGATATCATATCTATACTGTCCATAGTAGTCCTATTGTTATTTGAGCTGATCTGATCTCGAAGTCTATGGCGTCGAGTTTGAGGTAGCCACCTATTTGCATTGTCATTGTTATTATCATCATCAACGTCTTGAGGAGAAAAAGTTGCGAAGTTGCTCATAGAATTTGCCCCAGCACCATCATTGTCCACTCTATTACTTGCATTGGAAAAACGCTCGCTAGGTAAGACACTGGAGAGGAAAGGTCGTCTACTTCTTCCTCCATTTGAAGCTTGTAGTCTTCCAGTATTGTTCATTGCTTCTGTCAATGCATCTCTTAAAGAAATACTCCTAGGTGATGGAGGTGCAGCTTCACGTCGCTCTGTTTCTATACCGACATTGCGTCGTGATATTGGATCGGAAGAGACCAAATCCGCTCGAGACGAGAGAGTCAAGGGTCGAAGTACTGGACGAGATGATCTGCTAGGCAATCGATGAGCTGTAGATCCATCACTTTGATCCTCTCGACTTGATGAGCGTGAGTTGTGAATATGGCTAAATGGTAAGATTAGTGGTGACCTAGATCGAAGTGAAGGAAGTTGAGGAGCCTGACTACGTGTATGCGCACCTTCATCTGAATGTATTCCATTACCCATATCTTGTACTCCTAGAGTAGATTCTGGGTCTGGGAAAGACATTCTCCTATATGTACTCATTACTCGTTCTTCTTCCTCTTCTTGTTCTAGGATATTTGTTGCATTTGATCTTATTGAATTATCATTTTCCCTCGTGCCTCGATATCTTTGATCCCAATCATTTAAAGTCTGATCCAGATTGTATGATGAACCATTCACTTGGTCATTTTCACTTGTCGAAATTGAGAGCCATTGCTCATTTTGTCGCTGTGTAGGGCCTCGTAAACGTCCAGTGCTATCCCATGATGTTACTCTCGTTTGAGGCAAAAAAGAAGCAGACAAATCATCAAATAAAGATTGTCGATCAAAAGTAGATGGATGATACCTAGTCGTGTCATCAGTCGTATCTGAACCATTATTTGCCACGACAGAATCTGAATCAGCCAAATATGAAAAGAGAGATGAATTCATTGCTTGTCGAGCTCCTGTGCCTATACTCTGAGATAAAAGATATTCACCCCAAAATGGTGGTGGGCGAGTAAATCCACCAGTCATATCTGCAAGACTTCTCTGAGTGCTAGTAGAAGCAGTAGATGTGCGATCGTTATCCTGATTGATCCTAGAACGGTACAGTGCTTGACGAAGTGATAGTGGCCGATGACGTAGCATGTTATGCGAAGATTCGCGTTGGAAGGGACTGTCATCATATGATGAAGCTTCTCCTCCCTCTCTTTGCTCTCTTTGCTCTCTTTGCTCTCTTTGCTCTCTTTGCTCTCTTTGCTCTCTTTGCTCGCTATGCTCCTCACTAGGAAGAGTAGGACTACCGGCGTGACGTAGTCTAGACAATTCTTCCTCATTGCCGTTCATTGCCCTCGTGATACGGGAACGCAGTATTGTAAGATGATCCAATTCTCTTGCTTCCGTCAACCTTGACTGATTACTTTGATCTTCAAATGCTCGAGCAGATGGCGTCAAGCTCGAAGGAGACTGTACACCCAAACTGTTTTCATCATTGATGACCATTTCGATTGTAGGAATATCACCAACAGTCGTTTCATATGAATTACTTTCCAAATTAGCAAGCTGTCTTGTGGATCTATGCATGGTTGCACTTCGAAGTGGCAGTTGAGGTCGATGATCATCAGAAGTGACAGAAGGTGTTGGTACTGTTCTATTGAAGCGATGAAGGACATCCATGACATACTGTATACCTGCTTCAGAAGGTCTTACATCTTCGTAACTCTCTTGCTCACTTTCTGCTTCTTCTCTCGATTGTAATTGTCTCAACGAAAGTTGCGAATCTGATAGATTACTGTTGAATGACGACGCTCCAGCGTTTGACGTAGGTATTTCGACGTTGCTATCCTGAATTGCTTCTAATTCATTCGTACCATGCTCACTACTTATACCTGCCATGACTGGTCGATTACTGCTCGTCTCGACTTGTGTTTCTAATGAGAGTTGATCATCTGTATCCACCCACCATCTTCGTAATAGTTGTGTTGTACTTGTTGGTAAGTCTACAAGCTCAAATGGATGTGTATTGTCATTCACAGCATCGCCTTCAAAAATGGAATGATTGTTTTCCCTAGGTTCATTCAAGGAAATCATGGGGGTGGTCGGAGCAAGATTAGACTGACTGATTTCCGATTGATCGTGCCTGTTTCTAGAAGAAATACTAGCTAAATCATCCTTTTCCTCACCAATAGCAGATACACTCGTAGTAGATGCACCATCTATTGCTTGAGATGACCGCGGTAAAGAAAAAGTATCCAAGTCTGATACAGATCGGGTTAAGGTTGCCGCTCGACGCCGCTTGTAAGGTAGCCGCCTCCTAGTAGTTTGAGACAAAATCCCTTCTATATTGTCATTACCAGTCATACCACGAAAAGCATCAATAGGGTGAGATAAACTTGATGTGAATGCTCTGGATGTACTTTGGTGAGCTGGTGCGTACGGACATGTCAAGAGACTTTGATCCCTGTCGATGCTTGAAGGTGATCCATGTGCCTCTTCAAAAGATCGTTTCGAAGTAGACATCGCATGCTGCAAGAGTAAGAATACTTTGGTAAGTCTTTGGAATTTTACTACGTCATGCACATATTGTCTGCTCACAGAATCGTTGATGGTGATGGGTGTGGATTGAGTGGATATTGGTTCGAGCCCAGAAAAGATTAATGTTCTATCCACTGAAGTCATTCTGCCTTCCTCTACTTCACTTGTATTTGCAGGTGTAATTCCGCTTTGGTAAGGTCTTGTCCTCATTCCCAAAGGTGCTTTACTTCGATGATCCTGCTCGTGGCTTCTAAAAGGATCAAAAGTAAAAGGATCGCCCAAGTCGATACTGACTTCATTCACCTGCGATGAGTCAGGTACCAAAGGCCTTTTTTGATTGTATGATGAATTTGTCGATGGAGTAGACGTATGAAGATCTTTACTTGTTGTGGATTCGAGGCAGCTCACCGGCACTATCTCTTCTTCTATCAAAAAGCGAGGAGATGATAATGATTGCTTTGCCTCATACAGTTGAAGCTCGATCGATTCGAGTGGAGCTTGACTTGACGTATGTTTCCCCTTTCCTTTCGAAGTCTGCGATGAGAGGACCATATCTGGTGATGTTGCACGCCCTTTGCCTTTATCCCGATGACTTGCTTTATTAGCAGAGAGTGAAAAAGTCGACTTGGCAGCCGAAGAGGAAGAGGGAATAGCGAGGGAGATGGATGGCGATCTTATCATGCTTGAAACACTTTGCCTCGAAGATGTACTAGCCTCCTCCATCTTGGTCATTGTCTTTCGCCTCCGAAGAGATCACAATCGTAGCGGGCAATGATAGGAGGACAAAATCCGGTAGTTTCGGATTTTCTCCCCCTCGGCTCAAATTTTGGTCAAGTTGGTATCTCGATTGTTCTGTGTTGCTACTTTAAAGTGAAGTTGTAGACAAATGTTGAAAGTTCGATAGCGAGGATAAAGAAGATGATGATGACGAGCCAGTCAGTAAGTAAAAGGTTGCAATTTGGGAAATATAGGAGAAACAATCAAAGAGGCTGATGGCACTTTGATTGTCGCGGTACAAGTTTATCGTCTTGCATATACACTGCTCAAATGCGCAAATAAATTTTGCTCGGCACACTCCACTTACTTACTTTTTTTTTTTTTTTTTTTTACATTGCCATTCCACTTCTTTATATGGTATAATTTATATAATTTAAATTACATCGCTCTTTACCACAATGGTAACTTGAGCACCGACAATATGATGCTCTTCTTCAAAGCTGAGAAGCACAATTTTTCCCGATGTAAGTGTGGATACATGCAATCTAATTTGTTTTTACTCCTATGAATATGTAGGAGTGTGGGATTAGTATCATATGCAATCAATTTTTGACTAGTGTACAAATATTCAAAGCTTATTAGTTCTGAGAAAAGAAAGAATATTAGGGCCGAGAAAAAAGCCACGCGACAAGAGAGAGGAGTTATATTTGACCAAGATAGGAACAACTCGTGCGTGAGTTGGGTTGAACGAGAAAGACAAGAAAGCACGGTCTAGAGAAGCGACGACAATTCGAGGTATCATCACTCGCTTGCTCCAACCCTTTTATCAACACCTTTTACTCTTTTTTTCTCTTTCAAACAATGTCTCGACCAATGAATGACGATGAAGTGCTGTCGGAGATGAAGAAGATGGTTTCGTTCATCAAGCAAGAGGCCATGGAGAAAGCTCGAGAAATTCAGGTAAAGGCAGATGAGGAATTTGCTATTGAGAAGGTTAGTAGTAGATACGCATATAAGAGAGAGAAATAGATTCGAGTAAAGTTTGGGCTCATCAAAATTATCTCTATCAGGCAAAAATTGTTCGATCTGAAGCACAGAATATTGAATCAACATATGAGAAGAAGAGGAAGCAAGCCAGTGTATCGCAGAAAATGTGAGTTTGCAATAGTGTGAATCATATCTTAAATAAATTGCCCCTGATTAAAGTGTTGAATTACAGCGCTCAGTCAAATCAAACAAACAAGTCTCGATTACAGATATTACAAACGAGAGAGCAACACTTGCAAGAGCTCTTTGATGGTGCAAAGGAACGATTGGCGGAATTGACAAAAGACCAGGGTAAATATACCGAATTGCTTAATGGACTTATTTTGCAGGTGAGTGATTCCTCATCACAAATTAAATGATGAGCTTCAGAGCAAGTGATACTCACATGGATTGCTTATATCTCCTATACAAATCCAGGGTTTGCTACAATTGATGGAGGAGGAAGTAGTAGTAACTTGCAGGTCGACCGATGTTCAAATTGTTCAAGAAGCAGCAAAGGGAGCTACAGAAGCCTTCAAAGAAAAGAGTGGAAAAGAGACCAAGGTTGAGGTTAAAGAAGGATTGGGCAAAGAATGTCAAGGAGGTATTATTTTGGCTGGTCATGGTGGAAGAATCAAGATTAATCAAACATTGGATGAAAGACTTCGTCTTCTTGAAGATAGAATGCTACCCGAGATTCGTTTGGACCTCTTTGGACCAAACGAGAATCGCAAATTTTACACCTAAATGGGTATGTTCTTTTCTTGACCACACTTGTAGCCACCTTACACATTACAGAGACATTGGCATTACGAATTTAGGAGATTCAATAGAAATACAATTTTGCAGAAAGTAGATGGTATCAAAGAGACTTTTTTTTTTTCACTGCTTTGTTCGCTTTACAAGTGAATTTATCTCCTCGACAATTTCGGCTTCAAAAACGAAAGCGATGGCTTCTTGTCAGCAAAAGAAACAAAAAATAATGAGGATTGCTACCTCTTTAAGACTCACCGGCTACCTTTGAGCTTTCTGCTTCAAATTCATACCGCTTCTGATCGTTTTCCCTTGCAATAATCAGCTTGAATAAAGAAGGCAAGCGAGACTGAGTGCAACTGGTAATAGCTGTGATTGGGAAAGATGATGTGCCTGATTGCGTTTGAAAAGCTCTTGTATCTGTAGGGCTACACATGAAGACAGAAAAGGAAGATTAGCCACAGACATCTTTCACCTTGAAATTCTTTCTTCCTTTCCATTCTCTCACATAATATGGATCCAGTCGCCATCAATAGTTAAAACCCTTTCATGTCGACCAAGGAATGAAGCTTGCTTGCGATTGACTGTGTACGTCTTATAAGTAGAAGCGATTTCTTTTGTAGCATTATACCCTGACAATTGCATTGGTTGTGATAATCTTTTGAAGATGGAAGCATTTGGATTTGTGCTGAGACCATTCAAAGCTCCTGCTCCAGCTTGATCACCCAAATCTTGCCTCTTAACTAATGCCAGATCATAACTTCCTTGCAGACTTTCTACTGTTCGATCCAATGGTACTACCACGTCCTTTTCAGCTACTACAAGCGCCCATTCATCAATATTATTCAAATGTCTTTTTTTGCAAATTGTCTCCAAGACATCAGCCAAATACATATCACTAGGTACTTGTAATGTAGTCTTGTACTTTACTTCTGAGTTTGGAGTGATCAAAATCCGCAAAAAGATGGAAGCTGTCGAAGGTGCCATGACACTCTTTGACAGAGCAGAGGAAGCAAAGATGGGTGTCCCTCCATAATTTACAAGGGATCCAGCAGGTATATTGCCTGTAGCAGCTGCTAATCGAGCTGAAGGTCCTACTGGTGTCACTGCATGCAAAGTAGATGACTCTGTAGAAGGTTGCAAAGTGGTAGCTGAAGATTGTATAGTAGCTTGCAGTGTTGTTTGATTTGCTTGTCGTACTTTGCGTTGAATAAAATTTGCCGCAGCTTGATTTTGTTTCACTGTGAAAGTTAAAGAAGATAATAAAATCAGAAGGTGGAAGGCCACTCATTAGATTATTGTCAGACGCACCTTGAGCTAGTGTAGCTTCACAAACAGCGAGTTCATCTGCCCCAAACTTGCCTACAGTCAAAGAACGATCAATGGCAGGAAAGTCATCATCAACTTCTCCATCTTCTACTATTCGTAATGTCCAACCTATAGTACTCAATTTAATGTCTTGGTCCTCTTCCTTATCACTCTCATCCAAACGCGGTATCCATCCTTCTTCGATATAACAATATAGACTGTAACCAATCACTTCTTCCATCGTTGCATCTTTACGAACATTGAGTGACATTGACCTTTTCTTGCCATGCGTTGCATTTGCTCCACTCTTTGTTCCTTTATCGAGATTGATTTGGTTTTGAAGGGCAAAGGGAAAATAAACTTCAATATTGGTACTAGACCCACTAGACACACTACCACCAGCTACACCCTTATAGAGAACCGCAAAAGGGTTGCTTACGACTTGACTGTGTTTGTTCAACAGGGCACTGATACCAGACCTTTGTGGTCTTGTCTCAAATCGCTTTGCGATAGTCTTGTGATCAGCTTTCAAGGAAGCAAACCATTCTTGTTTTTGCTGTGCATCAAAGGCAGGTGGACGCCGTGATATTGAGCGATTTCTACTTTTCGTTTTGGTAGAGCCAGTCCTTACCTGTGATGAGGCTGCTCTTCCTCGATCATCTTGACTTGATATGGGTGGCACCTCTAATTGATTTATTTTAGCTACTTTGTCATTACCATTCCAAGACTTTTGCAAACCTAATGCAGAACTCAAGGGACTCGAGTCATGAGTTGAAGAAGCAATGATGTGCTCGCCTGAATTGTCATCAATACTCTCTTCAAATCGGGCCAACCGATTGGTGGATGATTGCAAAGGGTTTTGTTCTTGTGTCGAAGAGCCTATATCGATTGAATTATCAAGTGGATTGGAAGAAGCATCAGAAGGGTGCAGAGCTTCTGTGTCCATACTATCGGACGCATCCATGGATCCAGATAATGTTACCCTTTTCGAAAAGGGTGAAGAATCATTGGTTCTTGATCGCGATGTGACTGAAGAATCTCCTTGATGTGTTGCCAATCGATACGAAGAGAGAGACATTTTGTTAAGAGACAACGGCGAGTGAGAATGTGAACGTACACTTCCTTCTTCATTTCTCTGCCATCGATCCGAAAGTCCTCTTTTTCTTGTCATTGGTGGTGAAGCCAACGAAAAGAGAGTTGAATTACTGTTCATCCTATCCATTGCGTGATGTGGTTGACGCTGGCCTTCCCTTTCTCTTTCTAAAGATAGTTCTTCTGTAAATTCCTCTTGTTCCTTTTCTAATACCGGGGAAGCGTTACCTTGATTAGCAAGCTTCTGAAAGAAACCAGCAGCACCTTCACTTGCGCTCCTTCTCCGCGTTGCGACTAGAGAAGAACCGACTGCTGGCAATGTGGTAGTGGAAAGACGACTGGAAGATGCTATTGAACCCTCACTAGCTTCTTCTTGCTGAGAGTCCAATTGATTTTGTTCCGATCGATATATTCTTCGAGGCGGCCTCAAAGGAGGGACAACAGCTTTCGTAGCTTCCTGATGAGAGTAAATATCTACAATGGATTGTGAGGTGCGTTCGAGATCATCGGAAAAGACTGGTTCTTCTTTGTATACTCTCCCATCTGACCCTAGTCCCTCGGAAGAATGGTGGGGTTGGCTACTACTACTATTCCGAAAACCTCTGACTGACGAAGATGAGAAATGGAAATTTTTATTTGGTACTTGAAAGGAGGAAGATCTCTGATTCTTGGTAGTCATAACATTAGGCATAAGGCCCAAAGCAGATCCTTGACCTTCATCTTCGTTCAAATATCCCATCATTGGTTCATCGATCGGCTTGCTACTGAATCCTTCAAAATCCTCTTCTTCTACAACACTATCTTCCTTCGAGCCTCCCACTGTCCTTCTTGACAAGTCACCACTACCTGCTCTCTTTCCACTAACACGCATACCCAAGGCACCTGACCTACCTGGACCGAGAATGGTCGTTGTATACTTGAGCCCACCTGCGCTTAATGTTCGCGCACTGTTCTGAGCATTCCAATTTCGCCAAGATCCTTCATTGCCATTTTGACCGGAATTCCCGGTAAGATCTATACGAGAGTCCTGATTTGGAATAAAAAGATCATTGAACTTTGGAGAGTGAAGCTTCGATAATTCAGGCTGGTAACGTGCGTCGTTAAGACCGGCAATGACGACGTGAGAGTTGGCAGGAAGCGGTGATAAAACACTGCTACTACTAATCCCACCAAGACTAGGCGAAGAAGACCGCTGGTACTCATCAATCACCTCAGTAAATGCATTTGAGTCATTCTGCCTGCTTGTCCCTATTGTATCGTGTCCAGCGTATTGATCCGAATGTGGTAGATGTGAGATAGAAGGCAGTGTTATGACTCTAGGACCAGCATGATCATCGATCTTTCGAAGGTAAGCCAATCGTAGCGCATGTATAGCATAGTCAGGATCTACTAGTAAAGACATCTTGTCACAAATGGTATGACAAGCAACTCCATGCTCGAAGGAAATTAGTAGTCCACCGTTTTGGTATCGTTGAAGGTGCCAATAGTAGAAGTTATCGAGATATAATCAAAAGCAAAAGGATAGAAGCAAAATTAAAAGAGGAGGCAAGGAGCAGAGAGAGGGGCTTGAGCCTGTTCCATCTCGTTGGCTCGTGCGAAAGACTACTTTGGCCTGCAATTGAGCATATCTTTCATACTGGTAAGGGCATTACGAAGCCTCCCCTCGCAATGGTAATATATTTTAGCCTGATTTGTAGGGGAGGATAGGATCTTGATTTTCAATTCTTATGATTTTGATCAGAATCACATCATATATAGTGACTGGAAGTGGATTCATAAGCAGCAAAACACCATTAGTATTAGTTGAGTGTGACGCGCTCCACGTGGCGCCTGCGGTGGTGAGTGAAGGAAGTTTAGACAGGTAGCAACCAAAGTTTCAAGTTGCATGATGAATTCTTATTGCCCTTTGTTCTTGACTTCGACATATCTAATCTTCTTTTAGAAGCAGAGGGGATGGATTCAACCTACAATACCAATGGTGGATACCCGCAGGGAGATATCCAGAGGCAACAACAACAGCAAGCATACTACAGTCAAGATGTAGATGATGACGAATTCATTGGTGATGACGGAGATGTAGATTTGGGTATTCCAGATGATTACGCGAATGGAGGATTCATGGATGAGAGCTCTTTAGCAGAGGCTCAGATGCAACAGCAGATTGCAGCAGCAGCAGCAGCCCAACAAGCTGCAGCTCAAGCTTTGGCTGCCGTCCCTGATGCTGTTCGCAAGTACATTATCCTCTTCCAACAAGCTGTTGCCAATGGTAATCTAAGCGAAATTACTACAGCGTACGAAGCTAGCTGGAATCGATTGACGGAAAAATACTATCAAAGAAGTGAATGGCCGGAAGCTGAAGTGATCGCACCACTTGTCGGAGATGATCAAAAGTTTTTGACTCTTTACAGAGAGTTATGGTACAGGCACGTCTATTCACGACTTTCACCCGATGGAGAAGATCGCTTTCACAGTTACGACAACTATTGCGACTTCTTCAACTTCGTTCTGAACAGCGAAGGACCAGTACCAATGGAGCTACCTTCACAATGGCTCTGGGATATCATTGACGAGTTCATCTACCAATTCCAGAGCTACTCGCAATGGAGGAATAGGGTGTCAAGTAAGAGTGAAGATGAGTTGATGTTGCTACAAGATGGGGGAGTTTGGAGCAGCTACAGTGTTCTAAACGTTTTGTACAGCTTGATTCAAAAAAGCAGAATCATTGAGCAATTGGAAGCGGCACAACGGGGTGATGATCCCGATGAAGTAGCAGGCGATTTTGGCACCAGACCTCTTTACAAGCAATTGGGATATTTTAGTATCATCGGTCTATTACGAGTACACGTTTTATTGGGCGACTATACTTTGGCTCTCAAGATGCTCGATCAAATTGATTTGCACAAAAAGGCAGTCAACAGTACGCCTGCCCTTGGTAGCATGCCATCAATCAACAGAGTTACCGCTTGTCATGTAACGTGCTATTACTACGTGGGTTTTGCTTATTTGATGCTCAAGAGGTATCCAGATGCTATTCGATGCCTCTCTCATATTCTCGTATTCATTATGCGATTACGACAGTATCACACTCGAAGCTGGCAATATGACCAAATTAGCAAGATGGGCGATCGAATGTATGCTCTACTCGCCATTGCATGTGCGCTTTGCCCAACACGATTGGATGAAAACGTACAGACTGCAATGAGAGAAAAGAATGGCGATCAATTCAACAAAATGAGTAGAGGAGGACAAGAAGGGTTAGCTGCTTTTGAAGAACTTTTCCTCTTTGCTTGTCCTAAATTCATCACTGGTAATGCACCACCATATCACGATCAAGAAGCATTGCAGGCATTTATGACTGCACCCACCCTGGATCCAGCTCAACACCAAGTTCGTATTTTCTTATCAGACGTCAAGTCTCAACTCTCAAATGCCAATATCCGATCTTTTTTGCGATTATATACAACTTTGGGAACCGATAAATTGGCTAATTTCCTCGAAGTAGATGAAGAAGATTTGGTAGAAGAATTGATGGTGGCAAAAGCAAGCACGAGAAGTATCAAATGGAGTGAAGGAGGTTTACTTGAAGGTCAGGTCATCAATACAAGTGATTTAGACTTTGTCATTGATACTGATATGGTTCACATTGCTGAATCGAGGGTTGGTCGTAAATTTGGTGAATGGTTTATGCGTCAAGGTGTTCGTATGAACCAAACTTTGCAGCACATTAAATCGAAACCACTTCCAATTATGGATGAAAAGACAGCGCTAGCTATTGCAGCAGCTGCTTCTGCTAATGCTAACGCCAATGGGCCAACTCAAGAAAAGTTGAAGACGAGCGGAGGACGAGGCGGTCAAAAATCAGGAGGAGGTGCTTGGGGAGGTGCAGCTAATCGAGCTGGTGCTGCAATACCCACAGCATAGTAGTAAAAGCGCATATATTTGTAGTACCAACTTATCTCACACTTACACTCTGTAGCCACTCGAAGGTTGCAGCATGCTTATTCCAATTTATCATTGATGATTGAAAGAAAAGGAACATAGAGGAAGTGGGAAGGGAGAAAAGTAAAGTGAAATGAAGAAGAGGCGAGCGAGTGAAAGGAGACAATAGAAAGGAGAGGGGAAATTCGATTACATTTCTCTTTTATTCTTTCTTATTCTTTCTCTTTGTTTGAAGATAAATTGAGTACCTCCGAACTAGAATCTTGACGTCTGGACCACCTGAATGACGAGCGCTTGGTAGGTTGTGGCGTACCGGAAGATGATGGAGATGCAAACATGGCTGGTGAACCACTTGTAGCGGTATTGCAATTCAATCCTGATTCTTCCTCAAGTGAAGAAGAAGAATGTAAGTTCCCATTACTAGCAGCATTACTACTCCAAAAGGCAAATCGACTTGGCTTTCCTGTTCTTTGACTTCTAGGTAAAGAAGAGGAAGAAGCAGATGATGATTGAGCATCAATAGATTGACTTTTATTGAGAGGCAAAAATAATTCATCTAGCCAATCTGATCGTTGAGGATTACTACTACTAGTAGCAACTTGACTATTTGAAGCCAACATTCTCTGTCTTTGAGCAATAGAATCCGAGCTGGCTCTTTGGTTATGCAAGTATAATGGATCCAGTTGACTCGGGTGCCTGGTTGCCATTCGACTTATGGATCCTGTATTAGCAGCCGATAAAGGTGCTTGGTTTTGTTGTTGTTGCCAAGTATCGAATGCACTCCAAGATCGTCGACCTTGATCTTCATCTTCTTCATTGAGATTATTAGATTGGAATGCTCGCTTCACACTTTCAAAGTCTTGTCTCGTAGGTACTTGACCTGTCGAACTATTCCAAGGATGTTCTTCCATAGTCAAGTTATCATAGGCACGATTACTAAATTCAGACGAACTTTTACTTTCCAGATCAATCTTTTTATTGCCTCCTCGAAATGACTTTGCCCCAGGATTAAGAGAAAGCTTAGGAAAGATTGAAATTGATCGCCTTTTCGTTCCGTCGGACTGTAAATCTGGAATAATTTCTGAAGTAGCAGTCAAAGGCAAGCGATCACTACTAGAACCTTTATGATTGCTTCCATTACTGATACTTCGATCTTTACTTCCATTCCGACTACGTCCTCCCCACCAAGATCGCGATGCATTCTTGCGTCGATTACCATTGCCAAGTTCAGATGGTTCTTCTTCAAGACTGCTAGCTGTTCCTCCTTCCCCTTCTTCTTCTTTGTCACCCAAACTACTTTCGACAGCTCCCTCTACGTCTGAAGTATCAGAGTTGTCCAGACCAAAACGATTAAGAGCGGCTTCCACTCGTTCTGATCGAGAGCCTGGCATGACACCAACATGTCTCTCATCATCGTCTGCATTCTGAAAAAGGTTACTGGGTAGCAAGTCGCTTGTGAAAGGCGAAATTGGTGCATTTGAACCTTCAGCAAATGGACCATTTGGTGTCTGAACAGATTGATGTGCAAGGAGATTTGGATTATGAAATACAGCCTGATCAAAAGAAAATGGGGCAAACTTTGCTTGTCTATGCTCGTCGCTTGAATTGGCAGTAATGGTAGGGTCAAATTTATCATCAAAATTCGTTTCTCCTTTCAAAACTTCGTTGCTCATTGAAGTGCGAGGCAACAAATTCAAGGGTGCAGCAACGTTATGAAATGCTTGATTGCTACCATTCCATCCCGAATAGACTGACAAGGGATTGAGAATGCCACCATTGATCATAGAAGTATCCATCGAAGACTGTTCAGCCATCTCACCAGGTCCTGATAGCAGAGGATATATATTGTGATAGTGTGAACTTGTTGCCAAATCATAGTTTCGCTGAGTGATTAAAGAAGCATCTTTCTCGGCTGTCAATTCTTTTGCGGCTTCCAAATTAGCTTCCTCTTCTAGCAGTCGATCTTGAAGCTTCTCGAGCTTCATCTTTAGTTGGACAATTGATTCTTCAGCCTCCTTGTTATCCTTTTGCCTCTGTTCAATTTCGATTTTCGCTTCCTCTATCCTCGAGGCCTTCCTCTGCTCACTTTCCAGCACCTTTATTTTATGAGCCGCTCCTTTTACATTCCAATTCTCAATTTCTTGACATTTTGCTTTAATCCGATTTTCGATTGCCTCCTTCAATCCATTTGCAGCTTTTAATCTTCTTTCAGCCTCTTTTTTGGTTCCTTCGGCCTGCCTTTTGCTTTCATCAAGTGTTTTCATCCTACCTTTGACATCTAATCTTGCCGTATCTTCATCCTTTTTTCGAGTCCGAAGCTCTTCCAATTGCATTTGAAGTTGATTGCGAGCCGTCTCAGACGCATGGCGAACTTGGTCTAGCTGTGTTTGAACTTCCAATATGGCAGCTTCACTGCTGCTCGAATCTAAAGTCGAATTTGGTGCTGAAGCTGTTGCTGGAGTTGAAAGCTCCGAGACATTATTTTGATTATCGAGTGAAGATACAGCGTTATCGATAGCATGGGAAATAGCTGTACTACCCGTTACAAGTGCTACTTCATCTGATGGCCTGCGATCTGCTATAATTGCTTCGCCTCCTGGTAAAGTTTGCGCTGGTCGAGGTTTTTGAGCTTGCTTTTTCCTTCTACCCGATGGCTTACCACCCTGAGCTTGTATAGTTTCCGATGCATGTGGACTACCACTCTTCGAATTGTTGGAGGAGACGCTGACACCCTTCTTTTGACTAATCGGCTTTTCGAGCGTTTGGCCGGCTAAATTATACGAAGAGGTAGGGCAAGTATTTTTTTTGGTCAAGTGCTGTTCGCCTGCTGATACACATTCAATAACTCACATTCACTATCGTCATTTGCACGTCCAGCCTTCATTCCGACAACTCCCCAGCTGGATTGAAGATGCCCATTGCCAGCTTTGCTCAGCTTTTGCTCTCTAAAGTTTGATGCCTGGACTATCCCTCCGACCCACCATTTACCGAAAGCCCCCACATAGCGAGTACAATACAGAGAAGTATCTTGACGATGCGGAGATGCAAGTCGATTGAGAGGTGTCATTGGGACTGTAACAGTGCTGAACAAGCCATAGTCACTCCTGTCGTATCGTGGTGTGCGTAGCGAAACTGAAATACGATTTGCAAAGGTGAGAATATGAGGCGAAGCAACCTTTTCCGCTTCAATTCTTGTAGCACCTTCTAATTCTACTTCAGACAGATTAGTGTGATTCGTAGAACTTTCTTGACGGATTTGTCGAAGATGTTGATGAAGCGAAAGCTCTGTGAGGTAGGAGCGAAAGGAGGAATCACCAGGATTTGTTGAGTAGGCTAATTACAGACAAAAAAGACGCAACGAGTTAGTAAAGAAGAGTAGTAAACTTTTTAAGGAAATGCTACGCATCTACTCACCGAGTAATACTAGCAAGCATAGTGTAGATATGAGCCATGCAAAAGTTCGAGGATCGATCGAATGTAGAAACGCTGCAATGCGGGACAAGGCGACTCGATGCCATTCAAGATACTGTTGAAGTTGAGAAGAAACGTTGGCAAGGAGTTCAACGCTAAAACCTTGAATACTTTCTGAATTTCCATGTCTTGCATGCCATAAGCTCAATCCACCAAAAAGGAGAGATGAGAATGCCATGAAGATACTGTAAAAGACTAGAGTGATTTCACTAAGCCCTTCAGAATCTCTTTCGTTGGTGTTTTGCGATTGATCAGGCTGCTGCTGCTGCTGTTGCTGTTCTTGCTTATTTATACGATGATGAATATTATCTGCATTCCTACCATAAGTATTACAATTGTTGACTATAGCTCCCTCTCCACGTTTCGAAGTCTCGGATGACAATGAAGTATATGCGGCGCCGTCACCACTCTGAGAAAGAGAAGGTAGCGCCGCCGCAATTGACTTTGTCTCTCCTTCGATAATTTTTAGATCGATACTTTTCCCCCCTTTACAATCGAATTATCTTAAACAGCCCTAGTTTGTTTTCCTCCTGTGACACAGCGATTGACAAGCGAGGGCGGTGTCGGAAAGCTTTGCTCGACGGGAAGAATAGAAGGTGAGTGGACGGCGCAATAGACGATGCAGAATATGTCAAAAAGATTTGTGGGTTGAACGTTCAAAAAGTTTAGTCACGAAAAAGATGTAATTCAACTTTTTCGCCTGCTTGTGACTTGATCGCAGGTTTTTCTTTCCATTTCTTTTCCTTTATCCCTCTTGCTTGGATTATTAAAACCTTTTACCAGATCCATTAAAATATCAATCGCGTCTCACTAAATTGAAAGCAGAGCTAGCTAATACACTGAGAATCAAAAAGTAGAAAAAAAAAAAGGTCTCAAATAATTACAACATGTAAGGGAACAAGGAATTGTTACTTTGAGATGCCCCATTCTTTTCCGTCTCGACATGTCAGATTGTTACCCTTGCTGCTCTTTTATCTCAACAATCTTTCTTTCAAATCAATCAAAATTAAAATTCTCGACAACGCATTATAAATCGAGCATCAATAATTGTGGCGGGTTCGAATCTAATGCTCCGACCGTGAAGGAATTGGCAAAAGGGACACAGGACTTTGAAAAAGTCCGACACAACAAACTCAACTGTCAATTTTTTGAAGATGTGGTAAATTTTTAATAGTACTGTTACGACTTTTTGGTTATTCTCACTACCGATGTAGAGATGTACCGGTAGGCATATCCCAACCGTCTCTTCACGTGCAGTCCATGACTTTCGGCCGAAATCTTACCACGTGGTCTGATGCAAGCCAAGTTTCAAGCGCGACGCGATTCGTTACATCTTCCCTCTTTACCATCAACTTCGGGGGTTTAAGAAGTCTAGTCGGCTTGCTGTACCCATTCCAACTTCGAAAAGATCCTCTATTTACACCTCAACAAAGTACTACGTTCATCTTCCTTACCCTTGGTCATATATCGTTGCGGATACAGCAAATTTTCATTCCTTGAACAAGGTAGTTAGAGGATCTCGGAAAGTCGGAAATGTCTGAAGTAAGTAATACGATGCCATCTCTGAATGGTGTCAATCCAATTGTTCCTGTTGAGAAAGAGGGAGAAAGTGGCGCATCCATCCCTTTAAAGACGAATATTCCAATGCAGGAGGTTTCGGCAGTGAGAGAGGAACCAATTTCAGCAGCTGCGCATTATTTAACGAGTGACGATCAAAGTACGGCAGCAGCAGCGAGTGCAGCCATGGAAGGAGGTAGAAGTGCAATGGAATCAATGGCAGGGGCTGAAAATGGAAGTAAAGCAGCGATAGAAGGACCAGGACATGAGTTGGATATTCGGGGTTTGAATGGGTCTGGTATTGCGGAAGTTGAGGGACAAAGTGTGGCAGACTCGCATAGTGGCAATACGGTCAATGTAACGGAAAGTACTGCTACCAGTGCACCCGCTCCTGCAGGTGAGTACATGAGATATCATTCAGCTCTCTGCTTGAATGCAGACTGAAGCCATCGTTAATGTTTCAGAACAATCAATGGCTGCTCCTCCCAGTGGAATTTTGAGTGCGCCTGGATCAGTGAATCCATACAATGAAAGTGAAGAGCTTTCCATGGCAACATCACATCCTACTCAATCAGATGCAGAACTAGCAACACCAGCAGAGAGCCAAGTGGCCCCCATCGTACACCTTGAGGAAGATGCTAAAAGGGAGGAGCCTTCTGCGAGTGCTTTCTCTCCAGAAAAGGAAAATGTTTTGAGCCCGGTAAAGATGAAAGGGGATGTAGTGAGCGCAGAGTCTTTGTCGAAAGAGCAACCTGGGTTGAGTGGGTCTAGCGATCCAATTGGTGGCGTAGATGATGAGCCTGTTCAGCCTATTGAGCCAAAGGTTGAAAATGAAAGTGCACCTCTCATCGAAAACGCTTCCTTTATCAATTCAAATGGGCTTGAAGCACCTGTCATTGGAAAGGTAGAGGTAAAGGACGAAGACGTCAGAATGGGAGACGTTGGTAATGTGACAAGTGATGAACTTCCCACTTCGACACATTCACTAATCTCATCGCAAGGCATTGCAGCACCCGCAGTAGCTGCATTAGGAAAAGGTGATGTCGGCGATGAATCTTCATTAGGAGGTGAGGAACCCCCTTCAAAAAGGCAGAGAAAGTCAGTTTCATTGGGCTTCAATGGCAACGAGACTGGCAAACCTGCTCTGGCCGGCCCTGATTCGACTAGTATGACGCCTGCTCAGATAAAATTCTGTCAAAATGCTATCAAATCTCTGAAAGGAAGGCCAGAAGCAGGACCCTTTTTGGCACCTGTTGATCCTATTGCATTGAACATCCCTCATTATCCCAACATCATCCAAGAACCAATGGACTTGGGAACTATTGACATTCGTTTGGCACTAACTGCTGCTGCAGCCAAAGGTGGCAGCAAGCCAACGGAAAAGACCAAGCAAGCAGCAAAGTGGAATTTGGATCCTATTAGAGACGTTTATCCTAGTGTGGAATTGTTTGAACAAGATGTTCGTCTAGTCTTTAACAATTGTGTTCGCTTCAATGGACCAGATCACATTTTGTCTCAAAATGCAAAGAACCTTGAAGCAGTATTTGAGAAGCAACTCAAGACCCTTCCCTCTGCTACTTCTTTTGTGACTCCAATGGCTACTACGGAGTCTGAAGTCAATAATACGTTCGAGAGTCCAATTACACCAGGAAGCAATGGCGCTACTCGTAGACCATCAGACGCTGCTAGTCGACCAAAACGTGATATCCATCCTCCTGCACCTAAAGATTTACCTTGGGCAGATCGACCTCAATCTTCTGCCGGAACGAGTGCAAAGAAAGGTAAATCAAAGAAACCAATGTCTGCTCGAGAGATAGCAAATTCGGAAAAGCTGAATAAGGAACAACTTCGTTTTATTACTAAAGCTATTGATGACATGCACAAACCACCTCTTAATCAATATGCTTGGGTTTTCTTTGAAAAGCCTAGTCGCGATTTGGATTTTGCAGCTTCCTACTATGCCATGATCAAGAAACCAATTTCACTCAAAGAAATCAAAGGAAGATTACTTCATCATGAATACGATGATGTTGAAGGAGTTAAGGAAGACGTAGAATTAATGTTGAACAATTGCTTTTACTTTAATGAAAAGGGCAGTGATGTATGGACTATGGGAATGGAAGTAAAGAAGGGTTGGGATGCAAAGTTGGAAAAAATGCCTCAACCAATTGAACAAGAGGATGAAGAAGAAGAAGAAGAGGAGGAGGATGAAGAGGATGCAGAAGATGAAGCTGCAGCAAAAATAAAGGAACAAATTGCTGCTTTACAAGCTCAATTGGAAAGCATGTCTGGAAATGGAAAAGCGGCTGGAGCAAAAATGTTAGCTAGTGCAAAAGCTAGTTTGGCTGCCATGCCATCATCAAAAAAGACGACAAAGAAGCGAAGACCATCTGAAAGTAGTATCAACACCAAGAAGGCTTCTAGCACTAAGAAAGCAAAAGTCCCTTCTGCTGGACCCAGTACTGCTTCAGTAGGAGGAACATCTACATCGACTGATACCAAAAAATCCAAAACTTCATCATCATCTAAAAAACAAAATGAAACTAAAAAACGGGATGAAGATGTTAGAGATGTCACCTATCAACAAAAAGAAGAATTAGCAGCAAAAATAACTCAATTACCAGACGATCGATTGGATGGAGCTTTAAAGATCATTGCAGAAGACAAACCTCCGAACGCAAATGATGATGAAGAAATTGAATTGGATATTGATGATTTAAGACCGCAAACACTTTACAAATTGTACAAGTACGTAGTTAGGCCAAAAGGTAAAAAACCACCAAGTAAAGTATCAGCTTCGGATGGTAGAAAGAGAGGTACAGGAGGAGTCAAGAGAAAGAATTTGGATGAAGGCGAAGAAGCAGCTCGAATTGCAAGATTACAAGAACAACTACAACAATTTGATAATCCAGACGCCAGCAGCGTTTCTTCCTTGCAAGGTGGAGGATCAACCAGTGTTCATGCTGGTGCTCATGATGATTTAGTCGCATCAGAAAGCTCATCTGGTGAAGAATCTGATGATTCTGATAGTGATTTCGAATAAAGAAAGGACTTTATTGCCAGACTATCGGCAATGATACTGTAAATTGATCTGCGTGTGTGTGTGTGTGTGTGTGTGACACTGAAATGCCAGTCTTTCCGTTTTCGTATCTTTATGTACTTCTCTCAATTTAATCGTATACTAAAAATTTTTAGTCTTTTGTGATCCAACTTTGTGTTACTCTTTGAGTCCAACACGCTAAGTTTTAACAAATATGCATGACCGGTGATCACATTCCTAGATTGTAGTCACATCAACACACACACACACACACATATATATATATATATAATAATATATATGTGCCTAATTAAAGTTTGACTAGTGATTATAGATTTATACAATCTGGCAAGGAGAGAATAAAAGGGGGAAAAATTTCCAAAGGCGCGTTCTTTAGACGAAAGCTCGCTTCTCTTTGCGCTTGTTCTCAAGTCACTTTGACCTTACCAAGAGACGGGCAACAACCTCTTTCTTTCTCTCCCTTTTTCTTACAGCACCATAATTGATCTCTTCTGCTCGCAGTATTTGGTTGTTGTCGGTGTAAGGTGCTGACCAAGAAGGAGGGGTGGCTCGCCATCATCCATCCCCGCCTACAATCACAGCTTGGTCGTACATTGTCCTGATCCCACACTTATTCAGATACCTACTCACTTTGAGAATAAATATACCCCAAGGCATCAAAGTACTTTCAACAGCTACTATTACGATCACGAATACGACTCACTTTGGCATTTCATCGCCTCTTACTTTAACGACAATCAGCCGACTGTAGCCTGTACCCACTCGCTATTGATTCTTTGACTCCCTTCTTTCAGTGTCCGATCTCTGAAATCTGGACGCCCTCAAGCAAGGACAGCTAATATACAGAAGAATAAATCGGTTCTAACTATCACATCGAAATTCCTTCACGACCTCAACGAGTGAAACGACTTTCTCATCGACATTGCATTGTCAGAATGTCTTTTCCCATGCCATCATTTGGGGAAGATTACCCTGGTGTCAGTAGAATCACCATATAGTAGGTAGTGATCTGAAACTGACCAAGAGTTTGGTTTTAACAGATGACCGAAATGAATATGTTATATGGACATAGTAGCGGTAGTAAAAGTATAAATTCATCGACCTACAACAGCGTAATGATTGACGCAAGCACATCTCAAAGCACGAATCTGAGCCCCTCTGCGGCTGTCTTTCAGCCCAGTCAAAGTAGATTGAGCGGTTGGCAAGGTAATATTGGTGGCCCAGAAGGCTCATTTCCCGAAATGGTAAGTGTGATTTCTATATTTAAGTCTACCATGACTACGGACACTCACTCTCTCCTTTCAATAAAGCAACCAGCATTAAATCCTGCGTCAATCAATAGCGAAAACCGGTCAGCACCACCACCTCGACTTGGTCTGAACCCTAAAGCGCCATCATTTAATGCTTTTCAACCTGCCGTACAGACTTTAGCTGGCTTAATGCCACAGATGCCGATGAATCAGCAAGCATTGTCACCACTGAGCGGTGGAGCTTTGTCTCCCAATCCTAGTGTCATGTCAACTTCACCAGGTGCTGCACAATCAACAAGCCCTTTCTCACCCAACTGGGGACAGACATATAACCACACAAAATCCGGAGGAGGAGGAAGAAGAGGGAGTCGAGGTCCCCCAGTCAATCAACCTTTTAAGACAACAGGTCACAATTCAAAGCCGTCTGTAAGTCTAAATCCAGCAGCGTTGTCGATGATGATGTCCAACCAAAGACCAAAAAGAAAAATTGTAATTAAGCTACCCCAAGAGATCAGCGAAACCTCAAAGCAAAAGCAATTTGAGTTGCAAGAAAACATCATATCAGAACGAGGTGAGGGTGAAGATGCAGAACAAGAAGCTTCAATCGAAGAGACGGAGAGGAGAATTCATTTGCTTCGCCAAAATTGGCCTAGACGACAACCTTTAATAGATGTTGATGTCAATGAGATGGGTGAATTCATGCCATCAAAACATATCACCTCTTGCGAACCATTTACAGAATCAGATGAGCAAATAGTCGGATTGCCAGAATTCATAGATATTTATCTGCCAGGTCAATCAGCGTGGGATGAGGTAAAAGAAATATTTCTTCAAGAAAGGTTAGACAATATAAATGTCTTACAAAGCAAAGAAGATGATATTCTTGAAAATACAAAATCAGAAACAAAAGAAAGTGAAGAAGTAGCCCTTTCTGGTTCCAGCGCCATTTTGTTTGATTTGCCTGAAGTGAGTCGATCATGCTTTCGTCACTAGAGAAATCAGAACCAGCAATGGCTAACAAACGGTTTCTCACAGAAGACTTTGAATGCCGACTTAGACGATGATATTACTAAGGGGGAAAGAAAAGTCCCTACTAATGCTTCACAAAATTCACTAAATGGTTTAGACTCTTTCTTTACACCTGCAAAGTCGCTAGAGCCAGATTTGCCAATATTTTCACCCTCCCGTGCTACGCAGCATAATTCTACCATGTCACTTAGCATGCCTTCCTCTGGTAAACCGTTTGGGCCTTCTGCACTCAGTGCACTTGGCTTACCGAGCCCAGTTGGAGAATTAGAAAGATCCTATTCTGATTCCGAAGAGATACAAGAACCAGCATTAGGAGAGCGCCCAAGGATTGAAAGGTTACTTTCTCTTCAACCAATACGATCAGAATTTGAAACAGAAAGTACATCTACCGATGCCTGGAAAGACCTAGGCAGAGGATTTGGCTATGATATAGAAGAGGTAAATGAAGATCAACTTTCCGAATCGCATAGTCGACAAGTTTCTAATACCATGGACACTTTATTGAATCAAGATGACATTCAAAACAGTCGAGATACTGCAGATGATGATGATGAATCGGAGCAAATTATTCAAAGTGGAAATTGGCAAGATCAGAGAAGGCGTGTTTCTGGTATCAACAGTGATGAGAGTGAGGAGCATAGTGAAGATGGGGGAGATGAGGCGGAGCAAGAAGATGACGAGGAAAGCGATTTGGAAGATTTAAAATCAATGTCGGAGGAATTTAGCAATCCTTCTGATGAGGAAGCAGCGAGAGAAGCCCGAATACACCGACGAGCTCGTCGGGCTAAAAGAAGAGCTATTGATGTAGTGACACAGCATCATTCAAAATTGATTTGCCGACCAAGATCTGGAACAGCTGATACATTTGCAAGCAGTAATATCAACCCCGAAGAGGAAATACACTCGCCTTGTTACTCGTTAATGGCTCGGGGCCCTCTAGACGACGATGAGCAAAGTATGACTGGATTTAATAGACTCAATCAAGGATCCTACGATCCTAGTTTCTCTGATGCGTCAGGAATGACTCAAGGATTTTCACAAAGAAGGTCAAAGCAATCATTCAAGTTACATCCGAATGCTCCCGTCTTTGCTCCTAAGGAATATGAGTCATCTACAACTCACTTTAGGTTGCCCAGTATTAAAAATTCAAGCTTCGGAAGTACACTTGGCAGCTTGGGAAACAACAAAGGTAGCCTGAGTGCAACGGCTCCATCCTTTACTCCTGCTTCTTTCACCTTTACAGCCCCTGAAAATGCACCAAAACTACCCGATATTGGTTTCTCTCCTACCTTGACTACCCAACAAAATTCAAACGTGACCTCGAGAGATTCCCAAGGAAGAGAGAAACGTCAACGGCATCGAAATGAAAACAATATCGAGTCGGTGGACGAATTTACTGATACTCCAAATTGGAAATCATCAACGGTTGCATTAGAAAAAATACTACCAAATAGTATCGACAGTGGTCATTCATCGACTCATGTCGCAAATCAACACCCGCAAGATCAAGGCGCACAAGGACCATTCTCTCTAAAACCAACTGCAGCACCATTCTATCCCCTAGTAGAGCGGAGCCTCTCATCAGAAAGAATTTTTAAAGATTCTGTAATGGAAAGGGAGGAGGAAAAACAAATCGAACAATTTGAGCAAATACCAGCCAATACATATGTAAAAATGTCTCGAAGTGCTTCGACAAAGTCTTTGGCAGATTCGAAAAGTCTTCATTCAACGAGATGGCAGCAGCAAGTACCTACGACATCAACTTCTACTGCTCTGCCATCCAGACGATCATCTTTCTCCGAAAAGTTGAGCAGATATATTAGAGCAGGAAATCAAGAATTAGGCAATCCCATTACTACAAATGATAATGATGTTGATGTTGATGTTGATGTTGATGTTGATGATGACGATACAATCTCTGACATCATTGAGGAATTGGGTGATCGAATGGACAAAGCTCTAGAAGGATGGGCAGGTAAGATTCTTGACGAAGTAACAATTATGGGACAGGTTAGACCTGTGAACATGGTGACGTTGGATGCATTTGAAAAGCAGAATCTGGTTGATTTAATCAGTGCCGAAGTTGAAGAAGTCATAACTGATCATTATCGAGATTTACGAGTCAGTCTCAGTGAAATCAATTGTCAACAGGCAAAAATACTCGAAGCGACATCTGCTGCTGCTACTACTACTACTACTACTGCTGCTGGAGATGAATCTACGTTAACAGTAACACTTGGGGAGAAGGGAATGATACAAAACTTCAATCATGGATCTCTTGACGCTCAAGGAGAAGTCAATTTCGACCTTCTTCAAGAAACACTGAATCAAAAACTTTCGAGCTTGCAACAAAATCTGAGCGCTGCTTTTGAATTTGCTTTACCTAAAGCAATGGAAAATGTTTCAAAGCAAGTTCGAGAGACAGTCAATGATACAAATTTGAATTTAATCGTAGAGCAATTGGAGCAGTATGGAACTATTGCAAAAAAGAGAGAGGACAGAAAAGAAGAGGAGAGAGAGGCAATTAGATCGATTAGTGATGCTCGGACAAAGGTAGTAGAGTTGTCAAGTGAGAGTATGGAAAGTATTACCTCTTTGCTGATGAATAGGCTACAAATAAAATGGCAAGAAGCAGCAGAAGCGAATATCAGACAAAGAAAGTCTGAATGGATTGATATACTAGAGCCAATTTTGGAAGAAAACTTAGCTACAAGTCAAGACAAGATTCACTCTGATCAAGAGGAAATTATTCAATTTTTGAAAAATTCGCTATATGACCGAATAGCTGAAGGGGAGAATAGCATAAAAGTAATGCAGAATGAGTCAAGTAATAAAATCCACCAAATCATAACACAACGTATACTACCTGATTTGGAGAGAATCAAAGATGATTTCAATATTGATGCGATTGCAGCAAAGATCAGTGAATCTCTCTTACCTGTTTTGGCATCCTTTACTAATCCTGACGTCAAGGAAGATCTAGCCGTTGAAGTAGAGACATCCATGGCGATTGCAAAAGCAGTATCAAAACATTTACAGCCTCTTCTCATCAGCAAAGAGGTAGCCATTACAAACGAAGAAGACTTTGTTCAGAGGATTGAGAAATGTGTTTCAAATGTTCAAATTGATCGAGGAAATGCGTTTAATTCAGACACCATCATTGCTCTCTTGAAATCTTTGATGGAGCGTCAAATTGAATTTAAAGATTTGTCAAGAAATATACTTGAAAGTCAAGGTCAATTAGAAGAGACGTTAGGCCTGCTACCCAAGTCTATCAACGAAAAACTGGACATTTTTTTGATCAACAGTCAGATTTTTCAAGAGGCTTATCAGGCCATTGTGAATAGTTTGAGTGAGATGAACAGTTTACCTGAGGCTAAATCTTTAAGGGAAAGCGAACAAATGCAAATTCAAAAATTGAAAGAAAGCAAAGAGAGTCTAATGCAAGAAATTGATCAACTTCGTCAAAGTGAAATGGAGAGTCGATCTGAATTAAACGATGTTCGCATTGAGTTACATTCTTCTTCTACTTATACAAGCACTTTAAAAGAAGAATGTAGTCGACTAGAAGCTCGTTTAGATCAGGCAGAGAGGGATGCCATGGAAATTGGAGATCAAATGAATCAACTTCGAAAGAGAGAGCAAGAAGCACTAAATGAGTCGATAGCTTTGGAGCAGAAAAGAGTGGAAGTTGAAGCAAAGAATAGAGAGTATGAGGCAATATTGTTGGCCAATGAAGAACGAAATCGATTATTGAAGAGTCATATCGAACAACTTGCTGCTGAAGTAGGTAGTAGTAGAGAGGAGCGAAGTAAAGATAGGGAAATGGCAGCTCAAGCTATAGCAGAAGCAATGGCAAGTCGAAAAGAAATCGAGGAAAACCTTAGACGTGAGAGAAAAATGACGGAAGATTTGATCAATCGAAGTCATCAAGTAGAGAGTGAGGCGAAAAGACAGGTAGAAGAGTATTTGAGTAAATCGTCTAATGCAGAAGGACAAATTAGCATGTTAGAGAAAAGAATTTTGGAACAAGATGTCAAAATTACAAATTTACAGCAACTTACAGCTACACAAAAACAAAAGGCAGCTCAAGGAGGTCAGAAGCTTTCTGAAGTAGAAAAGAAATTAAAGGAATTTGAAGGTAAAGATCGAGATTTGATGATTGCTAAAACTCGCTTAGCAGAGATGGAAAGTCGATTGCGAGATCAAGAGTCCATAGAAGCTAAATGGAGAAGTAGCCAAGAAAATGAAGCAAAGCTTCGAGAAGAATTGAATTTGCATCAAAGTAGATTTCTAGATGTGGAAAGAGATCTTTTGAATATGAAGGAAAAAATGGTCGATAGAGAGTCATTAGAGCAAGCAAAGATTGAAGTGGCTAATGGTCGAGAAGAAATCGCACTTCTTCGAGGTCATTTAGCTGAAGCACAACGGAGGGAGAATCAACAACGTCTAGTGCCACCCACTCTACAAAAGCAGCAATATGACGTTTCCAAGGACAGTATTAGTAGACCAAATTGGGAGCAATCACCTAGCCATGGATCTAGTACTTGGGCCTCTATTCATGCTCCTAATTCTTCAACGGATGATATAGATCCTAGTCGACCCTCTTTTGTCGATGAAAGCTTCGAGTCTGTTCATGCTGCTAATCGTAACATTTCCCATACAAGCTATAATCGTACAGTAGAAGTTAACAATGACGGTTGGTGGAGTTGATGGACAGTCGTCTCAATATTTTCTCATTTTACTTGATAGTCTGAAAGATGCCATTACTTTCTACATCTGAGTAAATTTACTTTTCCCAATTTTTACTATCAAATTGTGTAATTCTTTATACGCTTGTATACAATAATACATATAATTTATTGATTGATTTGGTAATTGTTATATTTCGACTTCATCCCCACTTCCTTAGTGACGGTGGACAGATCGATCAAGTTTCCTCGTCATACTCGTTTGGTTAAAGTCGGTGTGTAAATTGAGGGAAAAGTAATTCAGTAAGGTAAGTCGAGTGAGTATTTACAGAATTGACTGTTGGACGTGATGCGTGCGGTCGCCTCTTAATGTGCGTGTTTTAGAATGAGTAGTCTAAGATAGACGCGTCAAAGATTAATCAAGTAAAAATAAAAAGAGGAAGTGGATTCTTAAACTTCGGACCTTCTCCCTCATTTGAAGTTTGCTTCAATATTCCCCCCTCCTTCTTCAATCACCAATCCCCTACATACTCTTTCATTCCTGGCCTGCGTAAATTTTCGCCCAGATAACGATGCCGAGTAAGAGCAAGAAGCGAGATGAGGAGGTAGAGATCGTCTCGGACGATGAGAGCCTACCTTCAGCTTCCAAAGGAAAGATAGGAAAGAAAAGAAGCAAATCTAGCTCAGCTGAACTTATCGAAGATAGCGATCTAGATAGCGAAAAAAAAATCAAAAGAACACACAATTCAAAATCCAAGAAGACAGACAGCAAGAATGGAAGTGGAGCCAGTTCAAAGGCAGAAAGAAAACCGACATCATCACAAAAGAGAAAATTAGCAGTCGAGGAAGATGATACTGAAGAAGGTGAAAGTGGTTCCGAAGATAGTCAAAGTGAAGATGAATACGTGATCGAAAAGATTCTAAAGCACAGAACTGCCGAAGATGTGAGTAGATCGTAGAATAAGATTTGAACAACATAGCTGACTAGATGTTAAACGACTCATTATAGGGAAGTACTGAGTACTTGATTCGATGGGAAGGCTACACCACCGCCGACAATACTTGGGAACCAGAGGTAAGTTGTGGGAATTGTCAAGCGCATACAGACTGTCATTTGAGAGCTTACGGACATGAAGTGATCTATTAGAGCAACTGTAATGCGCCTGAACTAGTAGCAAATTATTGGAAGAGTTTGCCTACTCACAAACAACCACGAAAGATGGAAGAAGTAAAAGAAAAGCAGAAGAAGGTTCAGAGTCCCAAAAAAAAGTCAAAGGCCAAAGATTCTCCTGTTACAAGTGATACAGAAGAAGATGATGGTGATGGTGAAAAGACTTTTAATGGATCACCGAAAAAGAAAAGAAAATCAGACGAGGACGATCAAGCGCTTCAGAATGAGCAGGCACGAATTGAGGCACACGTAAAGGAAGATCTGCGACTATTGAAAAAGTGGGAAAAGGAAGCTGATTGGGAAGACAAGATCTTAAAAGTCACAACAATGGAGCGCGCCGATGATGATACCCTTCGTGCGAAGCTAGAATTGTGAGTAATGAGAGCGGTGTGTATGCAGAGGTTTTTCCGAGGCTTATTCCGTCCTGTTATCAATAGCGAGAACGGTGACGAATTTTGGGTTGAAAAATCAATCGCTTATAGAAAGTGTCCTCAACGAGTAAGTGTGTGGAAAGAAGAGGAGCAAAAGGAGAAAGAGAGTGAGACATGAGCGCCGACCTACTTTATTTGAAAACAGATGTTGAGCTTTTATGAAGAACATCTGCGTTTCCGTAGCACGTAGTGTCCAAGCTAGGAGCTGGACGAGGGACAGCACCGACATCAAGATGCACAAGACTTTAGGTAACTTTACCATTGCTGCATCAATATGATTTTCTATTTATCACACTTTACCGTCCTTCCACCAAGCCCAGGGTCTGATCGAATCTTTTTTTCCATGGCTTCATCTTGTCATTGTCATTCATTCTATGTACTTTTCTTTACTAAAGGTTTGAAGTTCTACATTGCTTCACGATCCTTTATTAGAGGCAACATTCTGTAATCAAATTTGTAGAATTATTCCCTTTGTTTCCAACATCTACTGTAAAGCAAAGGCAGTCTTGAACATGAGAGTAACGGCAGGAACTAGACCAATCTGTGTGAATGGAGAGTAGATATCAGATTAATCAAGGTATATATATATAAGTATTTAGCTTTGTGGAATGACTTACTTGGAAGACGGCAGTTCGAATATAACTAGCTTTTCGACTACCTACAGTAACGTAAATGTAGTAGTAAAGGAGACGAAAAGCAAGGTGAAATAATGTCATATTATTCAGTGTTTCCTTTGGAAGTTTAGCAATATTTCCAAGAATCTTTCATCATTTCAAGAATGAGATTTGTATTAGCTTACAGTATAATGTGAAATCTCGTAAAAGTGTAAATTTTGGAATTATTTTCTTTTGTTCTGGACTCACCACAGCAACAGCCCAAACTGGAAACCATTCAAATCCATTTTGTTGAGCAGATTGACCTCTTAAAATCATTTCTTCAATAGCATTTAATTTCTTGCCTGTAGCTGCTTTTGCATTCAATCTTGCAACAAAAGCACGAGGATTTTCATTAGACCATCCACCTTGAACTTTCTTGCTCTCAGCAATGTAAATAGTGTACCAATGTGGTAGAGCAGCAATGAAAAGGGTAATTGGAAGAGAAAAGATGGATAAGTTGGGAATGCCATTGTCAAATAAAGTTGAAAATGAACTCATGATGCGAGTAAAGTGATGGATTGGGTTTATTGAGAAGGAGAAGAAGAAGAAGAAGAAGAAGAAGAAGAAGAAGAAGAAGAAGATAAAGTAGATGATAGTAAAGTGGATGCAAGAAGAAAACAAAGTAAAATTTTAATGTGTAAAGGTAAAAGTTGCTTTAAGAGGCTGAAAGCGTTTCCATGACGTGCGCCTCTCTCTCTCTCTATACACTTTTCTCTCCGCTGCCAATTTGTTTGCGTCACTATACTTTTTTTTTTCATCCCCCCGCTTGTTTTTTAAGAATATTTTTCCATTTATTATCCGTTACCCGCGCGTCAATCAAACAAAATTGCTTTCACACTTGGAAAGTCCAAGTGTTAGTGGAGGGAAGCTTTCCCCCAAATGGCAGAGAATAGTGAGACATGAAATTGGAAGACTGTATAGTAGTTTTTTATATGGGCACAGAGATCAATATACACCGGGATACAAAAGTTTACACTTATCGTTCCGGCTACAGCTTGTCAAACTATCATTGTTCGGCACTTGAATGTTTTTCGTGCGAGAAAAGTAGTAAGGACACGTGAATTTTATTTGTTACGGTGGTAGTAGGTACCTGGGCAAGACGAAAAGTGTCTCTCTCTATCATTAATTTATTAAAACTGGGATTGATTTGATTAGATTAATCCCTGCTTGTTCTCTCAAACCTTTACTGTGGTGCTGTGCTTTAGAAGCAGTAATGCACTGCCTTGTGAGTTTAGTCTTGAAATACTAAACCTTGATACCCCTCTTTTGTACTGACTATGAATCTTGCTTATAGCGATGGTGGCTTCCCATTTTTTTACTGCCACTACCGGCCGCATCTCCTTTTCTTCTTATACTTTTCATCGTTTTGTATGCCTTAAGAACTAAACCATGGTGAGACAACTATAATGCTTTGTCAATTTTTTTCATTACTAAAGTATATTTTACAGTGCTTACTGCTCTGTCATCATTTTGGGACTCATGTTTAGCACTTGTTCCTTCTATCACTATGCGCCATTAACGAGCATTGTCAACTCAGCGACCAATTCGTATACCGCACATGTAGCAGCCCCATCTTCAGCACTTAGCTCGACCATTGCAACAGCGTCTCCTACCAGTCAGACTTATCAAATGTCTGATACAGTTTCAGCGCCAACTATCGATGCCAAGGCTTTTGAAGTTTCACAGTCGCAGCCCAAGAAACGTACTGGATCAAACCCATCATGCTGCTGGATCGATCTATCTCAGACTGGATTTTCTAGGCGGCTAGATGAAGGGAAAGTGGGTTTAGGTAGATGGAGTGCACCAACATGGAGACAGTATCCATCAGTTTTGAGTCATCTAAAGCTAGGCAAAGAAGAAGAAGAAGAGGAAATTGTGTCTGATAAAAAGACAATACGATCAATATGGAGGCACTTTCTACGGAATGGCATATTCATTGGCTTTGATGATGTGGGATTTAGGCTCAAATTGGTTTCTGAATAAAGAGATCTTTGGACATGACAAGCAAATGTACTCTATAGCATTTTTCCAACTTTGATTGTAATAAGAGTACATGAATGTTAGCAGCGTAATCGCCATTGGTAGTACAAGTACATTGAATTTCCGCTTCTTCACATTTCTCCCAATTTAATTGCACTCACATCTCCCAACATTCCTTCTTCCTCCTCTTTTTCCTCTTGTTCTTCCTTGTATCGCTTACTGCCACCTCCTAAGCTCAAGCCAAGGGCTCCACTACCATATCCAGGACCACTGCCACCATTTGCTGATGCTGCTCCACTTCCACCGGTTGATGTTGACAACCCTCCTCCTACACCATTAGACATTGATGTCGTTGCTGCTGCTTTGTTTGCACTCGAACTTAACAAAGACGGACTTGGCCCTGCCCCGTATATATTGGATGGATATTGATTTGTTGGCGTCGATGGTCTGGTAGAAGCTGGACTAGCATTGTTTGATTGATTACTTCGATTGGGTGGTAAAATTGGAAAATTTCGTGGAAGAGAGCCACTCAATCCCGCAGAACCTCTTGAGAAAGATAAAGTAGGTGAAGGTATTGATAATGGAGTTGGAGTAGGAAGATTGAAAATTGTAGAACTATTGTACGGTACTTGTATAAATAGAGGTGACAATTGACTTATACCGCTCAATCCTGGTGATAGTGTAGAAGTAGGTGTGCAAGAACGTCCTCGGCCATTTGCATTATTAGCTGCAGAAACAAAAGCAATTGGGGATACGGCTCTTTTTTTGTGTAAAGCACTTGAAGAATATGGTTCAAATCGATCATCGCCCACTTTACGCTTTGCACTCTTTCCCCACAGACTAGGTGAAGAGCCAGAATTGTGATAGGTAGTTTCTAGATCCATAGCATAATCTAATGTTGAACCTAGTGATCCCGATAGAGGAGTAGTCACGTTAGCACCATTAAAAGCAACACTGTGTCCCCTGCTGCGTACTAATGTCCGCTCTGCTCCTGGTGAAAGGCGAGGATTACCGATACTATGAGTACTTGATTCTCGAAAATTGAGCCAGATTTTTTCTTTTTGCGTTGCTTCTTCATCTGCACCAGGAATTGCAATCCCAGTTCCGACATCCTCTGTCACCTCAACATCTTGTGGTAAAAAGTAGCCATTTTTGTTGCTAATCATGTCATCGTCACCATCATAATCGCTATCATCACTCAAATCGAAGTTGGCTCCATCTGGAAAGTAAAAGTCATCTCCACCATCTATTAGTCCTCTTTCACTCTGAACAGGGTTGCTACTGCCTCCAAAAGGTGATTGAGAACGAGAAGCCAGTAATTTAGGTGTAGTGGGAGCTGTTGATTCACTCTCTGGTCCAAGTCTACGTTGAAGTTTAGCTTCAGACGCAATCTCTCCGTCAGCTGGTCTACTTTCGTCTCGAAGAGAAGCAGCAACTCGTAAAACACCCCTATCTCTGGGCATCAAATTTGCTCGACGATGAACTGCCCTTCTGGTAGCTGTTGATCCAGTTCCTTTTCCATGTGCAGAGGGGAGTGACTGAAAATTACCTTCCTTTCTATTCAATTCTACACCAGTAACAGTCACGTCACCAGTATCGATTTGCATATCATCATCTTGATCATCGTTGTCTGAGTCTTCTTCTCTTATTTTTTCGTCCATATCTTCATCTTCATCACTACTAGTCTTCTGGTTTTCGTCCTTTGAAACTTCTTTTCCTAGCATGCTACCTCTTCTAAAGGTTTTCCGATTTGCATGTGCTAATGCTGCAACTGTAGCTTTTCTTCGAAAGAGAGGTAGAGCACTTATATGACCATCTTCTCCCGATATAGCAGAGGTGTGTGCACTACTAGAGCCTGGGGAAATGATCGGTGAGGGAGAGTGTGTAGAAGAGAGTGCTGATGCTGGTGTACTTGTACGCTGAGGTAGATGAAAGTCTGATGATGATGAAACAAAACGAGTAGAAGATGAAACCGAAAACTTTGTATTTTGGGGAGATGGTTGATAGCTGAGTGATCTTTGTATACCTTGCGAAGGTGACATTGGTCCTGTATTTGTTCTCTGTCGATGTGATGAAGTAGAGCTTGTAGTGAAGTTGTTTATAGGTGAAGCCGAAGAAAGAGACCTCTTTCTTTGCTGTAGCACTAGAGATAGTGAGGAAGGACGATCTGTTCTTATCGCTGCCTTGCCAACCGAAACGCCATCTTGCTCGTTTGAATGAGACATTATTTCTTTAGCGCTCTCGAGAGATCCTTGAGATACTTGCTTTCGTCTTCTACAATCTTTCTTATGCAACTTTTCGTGAGGACCTAAAGTCGAGGATTAGTTTCGGTCGCAAACATTGTTCATGGCTAAATGTCAGTATAATTTTCGCCCTGTCTTGGTAAAACATAAGATCTGAAGGTCATAAAGGAGTTGCAAAAGGGGATTGTGACTACCTATGTCGAAATTCGAGTTACCAGACTACAGTATCAAGATAGCAATGCAACTTGCAGACTAAGCATGTACGCTCAGCTTCCTATAATTATTGCTCGCGTGGAAATAATATCTTGTCATATAGTACGCTATAGAGGAAGTCCAAAGTCAAAAGGAGGGGAAACTGCAATCAGATTTTTAAAAGAAAGTCTAAACGTTTCTCACCTTCAATATCCCTCATTCCAAAAGAGGACTTCAAGCAAGGCCCTCGCTCCCATAAGCGTGAACTCGTATCACACGGATTAGGGGGTCCATAATTTATACTGTAGGACAAGTCTTTAGGAAGCAACAAGAGGAAATACGTAGTCCTACTCCAACGTCGACATTTGTCTTTCGAGAGATAAATTGTACAAACTACAGTCAAATTTGGGCTGTTGGCAGTAGCAACAATCACATCTAGACGGCACACTCAAAATCATCATAATACAGAATGCTTCCTCGAGCGCCGACCTCTATCCTGGCTGGTGTTGGACGAAAGTCTGGGATATCACTTGCCTTGAATGGAAATAGTCATCCGTCTTCAAATGGTAACATTTCATTTCGAGAAAGGTTATCAGCAAGATCTAGAGTGACTAATTTGGGCATCTTATTACTTTTGGGAGTTTCTTGTCTCTCTGTCTTACTCAATTTACGATTCATGATCTCTTCACATCGAAGTAAATATGCTCCACTACCACCTCCAGGATTTGGTTCATGGGAAACATTTCATGGATTAACTCCCAAAATGCTCAAAGAGAATCTGCCTGACCCATTTCCAGGTAGTGAAAAATTAAATCATTTGGTAATTGTTGCTGGGCATGCAGTCTGGGCAGGTTGTAATTTCAAAGATCGAGAAGATGATGAACATTGGATATTGGAAAGCTACCAAAGAGGTGGAAGTGTAAAGACCTATTGGCAGCATATCAAGAAGGGGTAAGTCTATTCTTTATATGGTTATAGTGTCATACCTGAGTTCTGACATCTTCTTGATCATACAGAGTGGAGATTGCAGATTCCGATCCCACAGCTCTGTTGGTTTTCAGCGGGTGAGTACAGTGCAAAGTAGAAATCATTTCAATTCTTTAAGCAGCACTAACATTCGCAAAACCCTCTTTTGATAGCGGTCAAACAAGACCGACATCGCTTCAAACGGAAGCAGAATCATACTTTTCTCTTGCTGTATCTTCAGGTTTGTCTCTACCCGTTTTACCTGGCTTCAATTTTTCACCCGGCCAAGGTGGTAAAGGAGAAGTAAAAAATGATCTCAAAATTGGAAAGGCTGCTGTCACCGCCGCTGCCGAAGATATATTAGGCAGAGTAGGAACAGGGGCTCAAGCAAATGCTGGTGTAGCTACTGCTAAAGGTCTTCAAGGGGTTCGAATGACAACAGAAAATTTTGCAATGGATAGTTTTGAAAATCTTGCTTTCTCATTGGCAAGATTTAGAGAATATACTGGAAGATATCCATCTAGAATAACAGTTGTTGGATACGGAATGAAGAAGGCTCGTTTTGAAGAATTGCATGCAAAGGCAATCAGATGGCCAGTCAAAGGTTACTATGGTAATCAAAGGCAATTTCATTATGTCGGAATTGACGATGAAGGCGACGTTAAAGATCAATATGAAGCTGAAAAGATTAAAGGGTACCGAATGTTTGAGAGAGACATGTATGGGTGTCATGGAGTATTGCAGGTGAGTATTGAAAGAGGTGAAGAGACTACTTCAACTAAGTTTTTAACTTGGCTCCTCCCGATTTATAGGCCAAACGAAAACAAAGGAATCCTACTCGTCGCTTCCATAGCTACTTTGGAGGTGCACCAGAATTGGCTGATCTTTTGAATTGGTGTCCTCCTGATGGTTTAGGATTACAAGGTGTTTACCCCCTTACACTTCCTTGGGATCTAAGAATAACTACTGATGGTTGGGGGAGAGGAGCAAAGCAATATCGAGAGCAACACAAGGCAGATATCCTACCTGATCATCGATGGTTAGAAGTCCATCCTGATCGAGGTTAGTTCTTGAAAATGTTTTCTTTTTAAACGTCCCATTCTTTCTTTGTTCTCCTCACCTCTGTTCCCTTGTCTCACGATGCTACTACAACCCATTAGTCGCCTGTATAATTAAGGAAAATTTCTATCATTGGCAATCAAGCAATTGTTTGCCATCAAGTAGAGAAATATGAAGGGAGACAGAGGAGTGACAATACTGTACGTGAGAAAGGGTGGGTGTACAACGAAATGATCTAAAAGGAGAGAGATTGCAATACATGGTGACTACTTTATGGCAGAAAGAGGTGGACAGAGTAATTAAAAGAAAAGGGCATAAGACTGGGGCAAGACGTGTACTAGTACAAGAAGCAAAAGCAAAAAGAAGAAAAATAAGTGAAAATAAAAATTCCGTAGAAAAGAGAAGGGGGGGGGATAGGGAGAATTTTTATTTTTTTTGTAGTATTTGTTAATTCTATCGAAGGAAAGCATAGTTTTTCAACTTGGCATTCCAGAACCACTTGGATGACTTAGGTGGCACATCCAAATTCTAGTCTTGTAAAGTCGAAATAATTCTTTAACCAAATCTCTAAAATCTACTCTTTGAGTAGCAGTATAATAAAAAGTTAATTTTCTACGATCCCATTGCATTTCTGCTGCTACTACTGTCATTGGTAAACCTCTTTGATTGACTTTAGTAGTGCATAAAGTTAAAGCTCTTTCTTCATCTTGAGCTTTCGAATGTAGTAAAGTAGTATCAGCTGGTCCTGCTTTGGCAAATAATCGTTTTGGATTAATTGATCTTGATAATCGACTTAATGGAACAGCGGCAGGATGAGGTGCATCTATACCATTTGTCATTGTGGTAGTGACTGCAGTATTACCTGTACTATTAGCAGCTACAATACCAAGTTGAGTAAGTTCAGCTTGATGGGAAAGAAAGTTTTGAACTTGATCTACTGTAATACTATCATCTACTACTGTTCCTAAATCTTTTCCACGATCTGCTTCAACAATGACTAAGTCACCTTTATGAATATCTTCATTTTCTCGATTTGGTCCTTGTTGTTGTCGAAAGTAAAGATCAGTTCGTCCTTCTTTGAATTCAACAATATAAAGAGGTGTACTTCTAGGTAACATTTGTAGTGGTACCCCCTTTCCTAATTCAGATAAACCTCCAGGTCCATCGTTTGGTCCTCCACTAGCTGGTGCCAAAGGTCCCAATGTAATCAAGGATGCAATAGCCATTTCTGAAAGCATCACTGGACTTTTTCGACGAGGTTGCTGCTGCTGCTCCTCCTCCTCTGACAGCACTTGAGAGCTAAAAGGTTGAAACTGATGAGAAGGGGAATTTATTGCATGATCTAAACTTCTTTCCTGCGATGCTTGTCGAGCCTGCAAAGGATAAGGTGGACCAAAAGTATTGGAGCTAAACATACTTTGAACCCCACCGCCATTACCACTAGAAAAAACACTACCTGCACCACCATGAAATGCTTTTGCTGTTGCAGACAAACCAATCTTCCGATCATCACCAATAATGGAGTCATGACCTAATCTTGACGATTGTAGTGGTGGTGGTGGTGGTGGCTGCTGCTGCTGGTGATATCCTCCCTGTTGACTATACTCGCTAAAGACACTCTTGTTCGTTGGAGAGGAAAGAATCTCACCCCATGTAGTTCCACTTTCCTCATCATTCAATCGCGCCGATACTGGCCAATTTCTTTGAGTATTGCTCTGTGGTGGACTAAAGCCAAATCGCCCTATTTCTTGACCTGCCCCACCACCATATCCAGAGGGTACAGATGCTGCATGTGCTCCACTTGTTGCTGCATTGCTGGAAGGTATACGCATATGGTTTCTTCTCATATCATCTTGAATTTGCTGTCTTTGTGCAATCTCATCCAAATTGACATGTAAGCTGTTGAAATTATCAGAAAGATCATCTTCTGTAATGGCCAACCCACCGCCTCCAAACAATCCAGACGATGTTTGATTTCCTCCTCGATTGATACCTACTTGCCTTCCTACTGAACTTGTTCGAGAGATTGCAGGATTTGGTCGGCCTACTTCAAATCCAATAGCTCTTCTTTGACCAGTCAAAGCGGATTGGTCTACAGCGATTGAATGTCTACGAGATTCACTTCCACCAATACCAGTAACACCAATTGGTCTAATAAAGTCGTCCTCAAGAAAACTACTATCGAATGGGCTACTAAGTGTCTCGACTGGTCTTCCTCTGTCAAAGTGAGCTGAATTGGAAGGTATAGTAGGTGAATCAAAATGAGCGTACGGAATTTTGATGTTCTGTTGTTGTTGTTGTTGTTGTTGTTGATGAGCAACTTCAGCATATGATCCTGGGCTCATACCTCCTGCGCTAGTACCAAATTCTCCTCTCCAGAGTGAAATTGATCTACTGAATGTCTCTGAACTATTCACCCTCTCAATCATGTTGTTACAATCTGCCTGTTGTAAAGCAGCGGCACTGGACGTCGATCTATGACGAGCCATGCTTCTGTATCCGCCAGTCAGATTAGATGTATGATGTTGATGAGTAATATTACCATTTCCCTCTATTGCTTCTTCTGGCATTGTTGCCAAGCCTGGTTGAGGTGATGTCATACCTGGACGACTTCGATCTGGAGATGCAGACATGTTCCTGCTACTACCACCACCGATGGAATTTACTTTCTTTGTGCTTAATGTTTTAGCTAATTGCGATCGTTGAGCTAGTGGAGAGCTTTGCAAATCTTGAAGTGAGTCTCCTAATATTGTGAGAATTTAGTAAGCATTTCCAGCCTTTGCTTCCATCAAACTCGAATCTCATACTCACCACTGTTACCACTGTTAGATACTTTCGTTTGAATTGATTGCTTATTTTGGTCTAGACGATTTCCATTTAGAGAACCACTATCGATAGACCAGGGCAATAGATGATTCTGTTGCTTTTGTTGAGCTCTTGTAGCACTTGATGATCTACTGAGAGAAGTAGAATACGGCTGGTTGTCTACTGGATGAGTTTGTTGAAATTCTGATTCGATTTTACCACTACCACCCAAAGATGAAAGAGAAGAAGGTGAAGAAGAGTCAAAATGAGAAGGACTTGATGAAAATTGTTGTGATTTTGTTCCGTTGCCTTTGAGAGCAAATGAATGTGCTAATTTGATCGAGCCTGGTGGTTCTCTACTTCTAGATCTATTGCTTGATTTGTGAATTGGATCAAGATCCGTTACTAAACTTTTTCTTTTCCAATCTTGTTCACTTCCAATCGGACTATCTGTTTCTGGACTTTCCCAAAATGTTGATGATTGCGACTGTGAGATTATCAAATGAGAGTAGCGTCCACCCTGTCCTAGACCTGCAGTTCTACCCCTGTTTTGAAAGATGAAGACTTCTTCCTCTTCCGGTTGTTGTTGAAGAAAGTCCAATGAAATGGAGAGATTCCCTGGACTTTGATCTAATTTTCTTTCTATTCTTCCTTGCAATGCAGTAAAGCTTCTAGGTTCTTGTCGTTGAACACTATCTTTTGAAAGAATTGTGTTGCTATTTACACTCTCGACGTTGGCGTCTACAAGCTCCTGCTGTATGAATGCAGATTGAGAGAGAGAGAAATTAGCATTACAATACAAGTATGACAAATTGTACTGGTATACTCACAGTCGTCCAAGAAGAGTGGCTAGAATGGGGAAAGCCCTAAGAAGGAGGAAAGGAAACCCTTAGATGATCTACACATGCCTATAAACTGCATTTCATCTCACCTGTACCATGAATAAAAATGACTCCCTATCTGAATTAAATACCGCGCAAATGTGGGGAAATTTTTTTCCTCCAACAAGAAACAGTACGCCCACTGGTCCGTTTTTCTCGCTTGCCTGTGACGTTTAAATCTAATCAAGTTCTCTTCGTTTACTCGACTAATAAATGCTTTCCTTGCTTCGTCAACCTTGCAATTCCTCTCTTTACGATTGGTTCAATACCTTTTAATCGAATGGATGGATGGATTAGGTGTGGACAAAAATGCGAGCCAAATTGCAAATACGTTGACGAGATTATAGGACTGTATGCTCTCTAGAGATTGTTCAAAGCTTTTTTTTACACACCAACTTATCGCTCAATCTTGTTGCGTAGCTGGATGGAGTTTTTCCCTCACAATGCGTAGTGACTTTGTCCTTTCGGGTTATTTTTATCCGTCCCAAAGCAAAAGTGGGACAAGGTTAAGAAATTCAAGAGAACTAAAGTATGTCGATGCAATGTTGATCTCTTCAAAATTAAAGTTGCCAAGGGAATAAGAGTGGAGAAGGAAGGGAAGAGGACAAAATAGATAGAAAACAGGACGGTGGTACCGATAGAAGCGAAAGAGCCAAAAAAAGGTTGAGTGATTTTTGTTTTAAGTTGTGTAGGTATACAAATCGCGACTCTTTTTCTCTCTCTCTCTCTCCTCTGGTGTCTTGAATTGGTACGAAAAGGTCTCGCTCTTTTGTTGATTGATTACTTTTATTTTTATTCCTTGTGCGGGGTATTTTTTGGGCAAAAGAGCCTAAAAAGTTAAAATGCAAAACGGGCCCTCGTGAGGTGTACGTAGGTACGTACGTACCCACGCGCCTTCATCCTGATTTCATTCATAAGATTGTATTAGATTTCCTTCTTTTTTAATATACCAATTAAAGTACAGTAGACAGAGAGATTCAAAAGGGCAGGCGAGATTATAATTTAAAAGAAACAAAATAGTGATCAATTTAGACGCCTACCTATTTGTGTCTATTTAGTAGTCATTAGTATTCTTGAGGGGACACCGCAATCTACCGGTATAGTCAGTCTGGCACAATTAGAGAGAGAGAGAGAGAGAGAGAGAGAGAGAGAGAGAGAGGAAAAAGAAAGAAAAGCAGATAAGGCGGTCGGAGAGGGACCACCTCGAGGCACCTTTTTTTTCCCTAATCGTGTTATTAATTCAAGAGGAAGAGTAAGAGATTGCTGATCCGTTGCAAAATTGTATAAAAGTCTGCTGGCCTACATTTTAATTATCGATTTTTTTCGCAGTGCGCTTCAGCTCGATCAACAGCTTGTAGAAGAATTTGCCATAATTTATTGGTCTAAATTGATGATTTGTTTTTGGATTGTAGGTCAGTTGACATTCCATTTCTCACGCTAACGTACCAAATTTTCAATCCTTGATGTTGGGACAGGTCTAACTCACGTCAATATATTCCAACACAATGGCATTTCTCCCTCCTGATTCCCAAGTGACTTTATTGCTGGCTTGCCATTGATTATGAAAGTCTACAACTGTACTACCATCGCAAATTCCACCAGAAGTGTCAACTTTCACCATGTACCTCTGCGATTTTCTTCGAGTGCCACCTTGTGTCATGCTGTAGAATAGATTCGGATCAAGTACATAGGCTACTGCAACCACATCATGAATTGGTGGACCATTATTGAAGCCAAATTCTGTTTCATATGTAGAAGAGAAGAAGGTCATAGCAGAAGAGATGAGTCGACGCAAGGGAGAAGCGTTTTGAAGCAACTCTTCTATAGAATATCGAGCATTATTAATATCAGCTTTGAAAAGTTGACGATGGATTTGAGGTGAAAATATGGCCTGATGAGTTACGTTTAGTCCTGCCATGACCACTGGTAATGGTGAATTTAAGACGATCGAAGCCGCCTAAATTTACCGATACAAGAAAAAAAGGAAAATTAGATTATAGGAGGAATACGTAAAGAATGATCACATATTCACCTCTGGATCCACCAGGACATTGAATTCTTCAAAGAGGATCTTCAAAGTAAGCGTTTGATCAAGATCAGTGAGATTCAAAAATTATAGTCTCACCTGCCAAGGGTGCACGATTTCCTGGTGCTCCTGCAGAGCCTCCCATGATGACGACTTTCTCTACTGTCTGTACTAGTAGATCAATACCTACTCCTGGACACATCTTGATAAGTAAAGCTATGTTTGTGAGCGGTCCAGTAGCTATGAGTGTGATTGGAGGTAGCTGGTTATTCGTCCTAGACTGCAGAATTGTTATCAAATGTGAAATCAATTTAAGCGGTTCAGCAGGGGGAAGATTGACCTCTATAGAAGTGGAAGTTGACTCCTTTTTATCCTGATTGATACTCGAGAGTAGATGCCTTTGTACCAATTCATCTGTGAGATCTGGTAGGCATTCAACACCTCCCAATCCACCCTCTCCATGTATCCCAACATCAGCTCTTGCTTGACGTAACAAAGGTACATCTGATCCTCTCCAAACTTTACATTGACTTGGCTCGATTTTATATGCTGATAATAAACGTACTGCATTCAGGTACGTTGACGAACCAGATGCATTTCCATGAACAGTTGAGACACCCAATACATTCAATGCAGGCAGATTGGAAGATGAAGATTCTTTCAGAGATCTAGTAGCAAAGAGAGCTAACAGTAAAGCTATTGCATCATCATGACCAGGATCACAATCCAACCAGACTGGCTGTTGTTGATGCAGTGTCATACTCTCTCTCTTTCTTCTCTCCGTCTCTCACTGCACCTTCCACCGAGAAAAATGAGTTGTTTGGAAGAGAATAATAGCGAATGCACGGGCCCTAGCTTGACTGACTCTTTCTGGTCCAACTCGCGCGTCATCATTTTGTTTTCTCGAAAACAGGGTGGGCTGTGTTAAGTTTTTCGGTACTTTTTGTTACCCTGATGATAAAATCTTTGATGCTGTAGCACAAAATATATTTATCTTTGACATCATCGTTGAAAAAAGAGAAAGCAGAAGAACGGAGAAAAGATTCGTAATTTGTTTGAGAATGAGGAAAAAAAGAAAGAGTAAATATAGCGTCAAGTGAGGAGGACGATATTGAGGTAGGAAAATAACAAAATGAAAAAGAGTTCGAAGAATATTTTTTGATGATGCACAGGACAAAGAGAAATAATGACAGAGTTGAAAAATCGTTTGGTTAAAGGAAAAAGGGTAGGTAGAGAGGGAAAGAGAGAGACAGGGAAAGATGAGAACAAAATCATTCAAAAATTGTGACATATTAAGCCATCACCACTCTAAAGCTACTCGGACTACATGCTTTAAAGGCACTTGCAGGAATCCCCAAGCTCGAAACAAGCGCTTGACGAGAATGATTTTCGACAATGCCCAGTATTTCGTGATCTGGCTGACACTTTTAATCGGTGTGGGCAGTGTGAGCAGCGGCGGAGGGAGCAGCAGGTGTTGTTTGAGCCTTGGCTTGAGCAAAGACAGGTCGGAGGAGTCTGGTGTAGACGACCTTCGCTCCCTGTTGTAGAAGAAACAGAATTAGCACTAGAAAGTAGAGGCAGCTATAAAATATGCATCAACGTACCTGAGTTTGGGGAAGCATGAGCCAAACAATGGCGAGTGTCTTGAAGGTGTAGTACATTGGGACGAAGTGGAGAATAATGTCAATGAAGGATTCAATGAAGTTGAAGAATCCAAAGACAACCCAGTAAGTGAGCCTGTTTAAGTAAGGTGGATTTAGAGTCTCAATTCTTTATAGCTAGGAGAAAAACAAAAACTCACCACTGAATGTCATCTTGAGGCTGAGGTGAATCAAGTGCCTTCATGGAGAAGTAAGCTGGGAGGAAGAATCCGATCAAGTTGGTCAAGAATCCAGCGAAGCTACAGTAGCAAGAGAAAATTAGCAGGATGTTGGTGAGAGGGTAATATGAAGGCTTACTCACATGTTAAAGAAAACCAACTGAAAAATGGGGCGAGATTCAACGCTGTCAGCTATTGCCGGACAGCATAAACAAAACAAGTATGCATAATCTACTCACCAAGGTGAAAAGCAAGAAAGCACCGATGGCACCATATGCCTTACCCTGAGGTACTCCCACTGATTGCTCAAGCTTGACTAGTTGAGGGTACTTGGAAAGCTGTAAACAAATATGAATTGGTACGATGGTCAAAAACCCTTATCACTAGCGCACAGCCTCAAAGAGGTATTAAAACTCACCTCCTTGTCAATCTAGTAGTGGTAAGTGGGAGATGGAAAAGGAAGAGTAGGTAAAGTCAGCATTGCTTTTAAAGCCATTACGCATGTTTCGCTTCCTTGATCCTCCTCCACCAATGCGCTTTTGAACCTTTCCTTCAGCGCGCCATTATTGTGACCCTACTTTCTTATACATTCAATCAGGAACATGGAAAGACTCTACCTACCTGAGCGACAAAGTACTCTGCCTTTTGTTGAAATTGTTGAATTTGAGCAGCCATGTTGTTGAAAAGAAGATGCTAATAAAAAGTATTGGCAAAGCTGTGGAATTTTGTCAAAAAGGATGGAGAAAAGGAAAAGAGTTCTAACGAAAACTTTAGCTAGAAGGCCCTTTTACAAAATTGCTTCAGGAAGGATTTCGATGAGGAAAGGATAAGAGCGAAGAAAGTTTCATTTTAGGCGCGGCAGCTGGCAATAATGCACTTTCAATAATTTGTATTAATTTAAATTAGTATTAGCCCACGTCATTCTTATCGACTCTTGAAATGTAGAACTAGACAAAGCAAAGCGCATTATTAGAAATTGAGCAGAAATTGTATTTTAGTAGCCTGTGCTAATAATTTCTTGAATAAAGGTCCCCTCTTTTTAATATTTACCGTATTCAAATTGTTTAACTAAAAAGAGATGCAAAGGTCATACAACAAATTCACGTGATGACCTTTGTCCCTTTTTTGTCTTTTTTCTCACTTTGATGTTCCGAGATCTTCTCTGATTCTATAGCTGACTATAATATAGAGTCAGCACATCGCCACCTAAGTCAACCTCAACCATCACAAAATGCAATCATATAAATCTTTGACGAGAGGGGTCTGGAGTGCGGCAACAGCGGCAACAAGCCGAGGTGGACCATCAATAGCAAGACAGGCACACAGTCCACAGAGACAATTACTTACACCCTTGTCAGCGGCACCTCGATCATCATCTTTCTTCTCGACATCTAAAAGGACAATGCAAGGGGAGGAGGGCAAAAAGGCAGATGCAAAGAAGAAGATGGATAATGAAGCTGCAGGAGAAGTAATGGGAGCAACTGATAAGGTAGAAGGTGGAGATGCAAATTCAGGGTCAGGGGCAGTCGAGGAGCTTCAAAAGACACTAAAGGAAAAGGATGCAAAAATCAAAGAACTGACTGTGAGAGTGCTCAATTACAGTCTTTACCTGACTTCATTGCTGATGATCTCTTTTTTATAGGACGCTGTTCTGTATGGAAAGGCCGATATGCAAAACTTGCAAAGGAGGTCAAAAGAAGAGAAGGCTCAAGCAAGTGATTATGCTATAACTAAATTTGCAAGAGATCTTACTTCGTCTTTGGACATCTTAGCTATTGCTCTTCGAAGTGTTCCTGAATCATTACGATCGAAGCCAGCAGATGCAACCGGAAATGAAGATCCAAGAAAAGCAGTCTTTGAACTATACAGCGGAGTAGAATTGACAAGCAAGTCAATTGTGGATATGCTACGAATGCATGGTGTTACAACTTTTGATCCTACCGGAGAAAAATTTAATCCATTAGAACACGAAGCCATGTACCAAGCTCCAGTACCTGGTAAAGAGCCAGGTACAGTTCTTGAGTGCTCCAAGGCCGGATATAAAATTAAAGATAGAATCCTTCGAGCAGCTCAAGTTGGTGTAGTCCAGGACACTGCATAGACCATGATAGACCCTCCTTCATTTTTACAATAGCTTCACTCTCGTACATAGCACTTACTCAGTACCTTTACTCACACCAAATGCAATGCTACATCATCACCACTTGTCTAATTTTTCCTTGCCTTTTATCTGACACCTTCTTTTGGATAATCCATCCTAAGAAATTGTGAATGGCAGAGGCGCGTGACCGACGCAAGCGTGTAGAGGAAACACGCTTGACCTCTTAAAAGTTACTGCCAGTCACTCCTCAAGAGCAGTAAAGCAGCAGCAGCAAAAGGGCCGAACAATGAAGCGCGCTCTCTCTCTGCTCCCCACCTGTAAATTTTTTATTTTTTTTTTTTTTTTTTTTTTTTTTTTTTTTTTTCTCTCGCGCGACGAATTTTTCTACAATGGTATATAGATACTCGTAAATTTTTTTTCCTTTTCCTTTTGCTCCCAAAACTCAACATATCATACATTCTAAAAAAACCACAAAAAAATTTGGAAAATCCCCCTAGAGAAGACCCTGGTCAAGCATCTCTTTTGAAGCTTACCATTCTCTACTCCTTTACGTGGAAAACAGAAAAACAACAAAAAAAAACAGGTGAGTTCCAGAAGCCCTTTATTTTCAAAAAAAAAAAAAAAAAAAACCAACTATGTATTGATGAATGAGACCGGTCTGATTATACACAGAAAAACAAGTTGTAAAAGCAAGACACACCTCCGAGGATTGATCGATCTAGCTTAACCTCGTATTTGATTCATTCTTTGACGACCCACACCTGTTTGGAAAAAAAGAGAGACACCGTTTGGTAAGTCTAGAAAATAAGAGATGCTCAACAGCAAATATCTTATATTTCCCTTTCTTGTACAGACGACTCTTCCACCCATCTTCTCTTCACCTTTCAACCTTTCTTCCATTTTTTTTAGCTTTCTTTTTTCATCAAGATCGTTTTCATGTCTGCAGTAACTTCTCCCGCCGCTCCTGCGTCTGAGTTGCCCAGCAACAAGGCTACTGCTTCCACCGAGCAGCCGGCTGCCGGTGAAGCAGCACCTACCACCAATGGTAGTGCTTCTCCCAAGCCTACTCCCGCCCAATCCAAGCCATCTCAATCAAGCAATGATAATGGTCAACAACCCAATACAAGTCTCTATGTTGGAGAATTGGACCCTAGCGTGACTGAAGCTATGCTTTTTGAAATTTTTAACATGATTGGACCTGTCGCTAGTATTCGAGTTTGTCGTGATGCCGTCACCCGTCGATCGCTTGGTTACGCTTATGTCAACTTCCTCAATGCGAATGATGGAGAGCGTGCTATGGAGCAACTTAATTATTCGCTCATTCGAGGTAGACCTTGCCGAATTATGTGGTCTCAACGTGACCCTGCTCTTCGACGAACTGGTCAAGGTAACATTTTCATCAAAAATCTCGACGAAGCTATTGACAACAAGGCTCTCCATGACACTTTCTCCGCTTTCGGTCAAATTTTGTCCTGCAAAGTTGCCATTGGTGAGAATGGTAGCTTAGGTTATGGATTTGTTCATTATGAGACAAATGAAGCAGCCGAGAATGCCATCACACATGTTAATGGAATGTTACTTAACGATAAAAAGGTCTTCGTTGGTCATCACGTCCCTAAAAAGGAAAGAGTTGCCAAGATTGAAGAGGCTAAGGCTCGCTTCACAAACGTCTATGCCAAAAACATTGAGACTGGCGTAACTCAAGAAGAATTTGAAGAGCTTTTCAAGAAATTTGGACCAGTCACTTCATGTGTTTTGTCAATCGATGACGAAGGAATTAGCCGAGGGTTCGGATTCATCAATTACGAGGATCATGAACATGCTCAAATTGCTGTCAATGAATTACACGATAGTGACTTTCACGGTCAGAAGCTCTTTGTTGCTCGAGCTCAGAAGAAGAGTGAAAGAGAGGAAGAATTACGACGATCTTATGAAGCTGCCAAAAATGAAAAGCTTTCCAAATCGGAAGGTGTCAATTTGTACCTCAAAAATATTCCTGAAGAATTCGACGATGAAAGACTCCGCGAAGAATTTTCACCTTTTGGAACAATTACTTCATGTAAGATTATGAGAGCTCCTTCAGGAGTTTCTCGTGGATTTGGTTTCGTTTGCTACTCTGCTCCTGATGAAGCAAACAAGGCCGTCGCTGAAATGAATGGAAAGATGATGGACAGTAAACCTTTGTATGTCGCTTTGGCTCAACGAAAGGATGCTCGACGTCAACAATTGGAAGCTCAAATTATGCAACGTAATCAATTGCGTCTTCAACAACAAGCTGCTGCTTCCGGTGGTATGCCAGGTTACCCAGGTCAACCAATGTATTATCCTCAAGCTGGATTCCCTGGTCAAGCTGGAGGTGCTGGTGGAATGATGCAAAGACCAAGATATGCTCCTGCTGGTATGATGCCTCAAGGTATGCCAATGGCTTCACCTTATGGTCAAGCACCTAATCAATTTCCAGGTGGTATGATGCCACCTCAAGGTTATCGACCTAGACCTCGTGGAGCTCCTGGTGTCGCACCACCTAATGGTGTACGTCCTGGTATGGTTAATGGTATGGGAGGTGCTCCTCGACCTGGTCAACCAATGGTTGGTCAAATTCCAGGTCGTAGTGTACCTACTGCAGGTCGACCAAATCGACCTCAAGTATCACCATCGATGCAACCTGCCCTTACTGCAGCTGCTCTTGCCAATGCTGGACCTGAAGAACAAAAGCAAATGTTAGGTGAAGCAATTTACCCAAAGATTGCAGCAAGTCACTCTGAGTTGGCTGGTAAATTGACTGGTATGATTTTGGAATTGCCAGTTAGTGAATTACTTCATTTACTTGAAGATACTGAAGCTTTAGATGCAAAGGTTTCAGAAGCTCTCGATGTCTTGCAAGAATTTGAGCGACAAGATGGTCAGGAGTAGAAGCCCCTCTCCACTTTCTTTTAAATCTCTCTCTTTTTTAAATTCTCTTCTTTTCTTTCTTGACTATTTTTCGGTCGTCGTCGTCTTACCCTGGGTCTCTCTTACTTTTTCTTTTTGAATTGTGTGTATGTATCAACGTCAAGACTATTGAGTCCGAAATACATCATCTCGCTATCATTTTCTTTTTTGTGAAGTCCAAGTCATGATTCCATTGTCTAGGAAGGATTGTAAAAATATTATTGCAATGTACTGCCATTCGGAGAGTGAAAAATTTCATTCGAGGGCGTGTCTCCACCAAGTCAAGAATAAATGTCAAACAAAGACTTAAGAAAAAAATGCATCGGTCATTTTCCTGGCTAGTAGTGTGCGCGGGCCGAGTAGACCGAAAATTGCCACTATTCACAGCTCACCGCTATCAGTTAAACAAAGGAAAAGAATAAGAAGGAGAAAACACACAGCAATCGAATTGAAGAATATGAACAAATTGATTAGGCGTCAAAAATAAATTGGCATATCTCTACATGGCAGCCATGTACGGCTTTGGAATGAGTGAAGATTTGGTAAGGCACGACATTAACAAAAGTAGAAGACAAAGTAGGATCTTTTTCTTTTGTTTTTTTGTTTTTTCTTTTGTTTTGGCAGACTTGCTATCTCCGAAAGCTCTACAATTTTGTCATGATCATCCCTTGCTTTTAAATGGTGATTTTTTAATTGGTGTCATCCTATTTAATCTTTATACCCCGCTCAGCAGTCCGCTCTTTTAAAATCGATTACGACGAACCAATAGGGTCACTCCAAACAGTGGCAGATCTTCCAAATTGACAAACTACCAAGAGAAGAGGTGAGGAGGTGACTTTGGAGAGCCGAAGCGTCAAACACCTACACTTGGTGGCTGTAGTGATTTTGGTTATTACCTATTGTCTTTTTTATTTTCTTCACTCGATGGTATGCGCCGAATTCTTGTAGTAATTCAGGTACTCGTGCCAATGTGCACAATTTTACCCGAACACAGCTCTGCCTGCTCTGTTTTTCTCTATTCCTCTCGTCTTCTGCCCCTTTTATAATACTGTCCCTCCTATTTTGTCTCTTCATCTGTGTGTTTTGATTTACGTTGCCATTTGTTTTCCCCTTCAATTGATCACATACTCCAACATCGCCTTGCCAATCATCATCGCCCAATTTGCTATCTACCCCAATCCCACTTTTCCCTGATCGACTGTAATTTACTTCTTTCTTCTCTTTTTTTTTTACCTCACTTCATCTTACCTCTCATTCTCTTTTGAATCTTCTTTTACACTTCGAAATAGTCACTCTCCTCTGTGACCTTTATTAGAGTATACCTCATGAGCGACTTAGTATCTTTAAAACTTTCTACTCAATTTCAAACACTGCCGCTCGAACAGGAGAGGGAAATCCATCAAAAGGATGACTTTAGTCAAGTTGAAGTTACACAATTGAATGCTATGGAGGAAGGGGACTTGATTCGAAATGAAGTGATAGCTTTCTGGAAGCAAGTCAGTGAAGCTTGTCCTCGGGCAAGATGGAAAGTGAGTTTAAAAGAAAATGACGTTTAACAACACTTACTGAATATTCTTTACTTTATTATTACTAGAGAGATATTGATGTAGATAATTGCGAACACCCTGGTTGTCAAGTACGCTTTGGAAAATTTGGAATGCCAGGTATTTCATGGTCTTCACCTACTACAATCAGTCCTATGCCATTTAGCACTCGCAGATCGAGTGCCGATAGCACTCCTCTCAGTAGTAGCACACACTCAAGTATCTTTTCACGTACAACATCAATTTCATCAATAGAGTCAGTCACGGCGGGAATGAGTGATGAAAATGGTAATAGTTGTAGTCCAGAAAAGGGCACATCACTTCGCACAACTACAAGGCTTACTTCTAATGGATCTAATTTTGATTCACCTAGATCAGACTTTACTAAACCTACCATTATCACGACAAATGATGAAACTCTTCCAGTCACACCAACACTTTTCAGTCCAAAAACATCCTGTTTCAGCACCAGCTGGGGTAGCAACAAGAGTAGCAACAGTCGAAGAGGTAGCACTACGTTGGAATCATCAGCTACCTCGATGACAACAATATCTAGCTTTGAATTTCCTCGAAGTCCAATAAAAGTCCATCGTCGTCATCATTGCCGTCGATGCGGTTCTTGCTTTTGTAATGATCACTCGCGCAATTCGACTACATTAACACTAGCCAACGAAGATGTGGACCAGTCGGACAGTGGAAGAATTGTCAAGACGGGATCAAAATTAAATACTATCAGTGAAGCAACGTCAGTACTACCACTCGATTATATCTTGGAAGACCTTGAAGGCCTCGAATTGACAAATTTACCTATAAGCCGAGCTATTCGAGCTAGAGTTTGTGATAATTGTTATCACCTCTGCAAAAAGGCAAAAGCAAGGTTACAGGAGTCAGTTCGAGATTCTTCAGCTTCCTCGACCACGGCTCCTTCCAGTCTATTGGAGGAACCAATGATGCAATTGGGAATTAGAACATTTTCGCATAATACTTTTCCTTTAACAACTAACACAATTGGTTCCGGTTGGTCAACACCTACGATACTAGAGCAGGAAGAAGAATACTTCCAGTCAAAAGAGAGAATTTTAAAAGAATCAAAGAGGGAGCAAAAGGAAGCATTCAAGTATCTTTGTAATGATGTTCAAGCAAATCGAGTGGTAGCAAAGGCAATCGAAGCCAGAAATATTAGTCGAAGCTCACTGAATAAAATTGCTGGGGTAGACGTTGGCTTATCTTCACCTTTACTAGAGTGTAGTAGACATTTGGAGGTGACTGATAGTAGTGAATTGACAATGGGAGGTCAATTGGCAACGGCAAGTGTTTGGGAAAAGGTAGAATTGAAGAGGAGAACAGAAGAGGTAGCAAAGCGAGCAATGTCATTGGATTCACTCATGATCAAGACTCGCTTGGAAGGTCAAGGACTGGCGGAGGGGATTGAATCAATGGAAATGGCAAGAGAAGATCATCAAACAGATGAAGAAGATGATTGGAATGCACACATTGATTCAGTGTTGAGCTTATCTAAGAAGTCCATTTTTGATAGAAGATGCACTAGCAGGCCACCATCACCTCAACCTTTTCAATGTACTTCTACGACTACATTTCCAACAATGATAAACTTACCAAGAAGAGGTTCAGAAGGAATGACAAACAAATCAGATCAGCAATACTCGCCCCCAAGTCTTTCTTTTTCTACTTCAGCAGGTGCTAACCGTCTTGGTAAGATGGGTGCAAGTCGTCTTCAACGTTCCTTTGACAGTAATCAACGAAGACAAGCACCAATTACGCCAAGTCGAATAAGACGAAAGTATACACCACCACCATGAATAATACGTTTAGCAAATGGACTAGTCTCGAGAGAATCGCTCTCTTATCTATTTGGCATTGGTGTATACTCTCTCTTTCCCTTTCTCCTTTCTCTTTCACCTCATCAATGATCCTCTCATATTGGCAACCTTATTCCGTCTCCATCAGTATCAGCTCTGATTCGTATAGCATACCACTTTTCGTACTTTCTTCCCTATTTCTCTTCCACAATCAACTAGATGTGCTTCTTTCCTTCTCCTTTACTGTGTTACCCTACACCCTTTTCTCACCTGGGCATATGTTACCATCTTATCAATAATCGAAAATTCTCCCGTTTCCTTCTACCAGTAATAGATTGTCATACAAATATGATGTGAGTATTCTGATTGTTTCATGAGCTTCTTGTAGATTGCATCGAGGAGTAAGAGTAGAGGTAAGATCCTAGTTGATAGATCAAAGTGGTGACGAAGAACAAAGAAAAAAACTAGCCTATGATGGTATATCTCCCTTTTCAGCGGCTGCTTTGACTGGTTCTGTGATGATGAAAGATGAAATGTAGATTGAGTTGTCAATTTGGACTTATTCAATTAGAGCAGCAGACTAAACTTACGAAAGTATGGATGTTCCTGAGCTTCTGCTGCAGTCAATCTTTCCTGATGATCGTAACGCAATAATTTATCAACAAAGTCAATGGATTCATTTGAGATAAATCGTTGATTCTCGGTCGTAACAAAGCGAGACCAAGATCGTCTTTGCCATCTGAGGAGAGGAAATTTGTTCAATATCTTTACTCTTTCTTTGTCGTGCTTTATGAATCAAACTCACCTGCCTGACAGGATATCATCTAATTCAGGTTCTAAATCGATTTCATACTTGTCGAGATAAACGTGAAAGTCGTCGGTACCGAGAACTCGTACAATCTGTGAAAAAAAAAAATGAGAATTAGTATGTGCTGTACAACAAAAGGAATTATTTTGCTTTCAATTCACCTTTTCCAATTGATTCGTGTTGCTGTGACCATGAAAGAATGGCTCTTTTCGAAAGATCATGCTAGCAAACATGCAACCAAGACTCCACATATCTAATGAATAATCATATTCTTGAAAGTCTACCAATAGCTCTGGTCCTTTGAAATAACGACTTGCAACTCGAACATTGTATTCCGTATAAGGATGATAAAATTCAGCCAAACCCCAGTCAATGAGTCGAAGCTTCACGGAATGTAAGGAGAGTGTAAATAAAACTTGAATTATTCTGCTTTGCCCCAAGACTAATAATACACACCTTTCGCTTCTCATGATCGATCATGACATTGTGAGGTTTGACATCTCGGTGCATGATACCTCTCGAGTGACAGAAATCAAGAGCCTAGTAAAAATTGAAAAGTAGAGTAAGAATCTGAAACTCAAAGGCAATCCATTAGATGCGCACCTTGAGCAGTTCAAACATGTAGAATCGAACATCAAAGTCGGTGAATTTCGGATAGAGAACCTTGAAGTCTGTGTTATTGACAAATTCTGTAATAATTGAAGGTGTTTTTGACTAATAGAATAATGGGAAAGGAGAACTAAGCTCTATTGAATAATTGAAAATGACTTCTTCTCTGAATTGCTCACCTGTGGATCCCGAACAACATCTAATAGGCCTACAACATTAGGACCTCCTGCCAAGTTCTGTAAAATCTTGATTTCTCTCTTAATCTTCTTCTTCTTTACTGGTTTTAAAACTTTGATAATACACTTTTCTGCTGCTGATGCACCTGCGACATTGACACCTTCGAATACCTCCGAATATTTTCCACGCCCGACTTTCCTCAAGATTTCATAATTATCCTGTGTACCCCTGTCAAGTCAATAATCACAAGCATGTTAACTTATTTCATCTGAAAGAAAAAAAAGGGCACAGCGTCATTCATGGACATACCATTGTACCGCCAAGTTGTCTTTGGTCGAGTGGAAAAAAAAAACAAAGAAGCTCCTCTCGTCAGTTTTATCAACCTCTATCCTTTCTTTTTCCCTACTCACCATAATCCCACCATGATCTGCCAAATTTATCATTTGCGCCTGCGTAAACGCGAGCAACGCTCCGACCTCCAGACATACTCTGACTTGATCTTTCTTTTCCTCTTTATACTAGTCTATATACCGCACACGACGAGGTGTGGGATTGCAAGATTGGATTGTAAAGACAAATAGATGTGTGTCTCTATATATAAAAAGTGAGAAGGAGGACTTTGTTCCACGAGCGTATTTAGTGGGTGAGAATTATCTGAATCAATCTCTAAAATTCAAATCGCACACTCATCTTAAATTTGCGCGGCCCAAATACCCATATAAAGGGCACGTGATAACAAATTGATAAATTCTATTCTGAGTCTATTCTGATTCCACACAACAATGCGAGAGTAACGACACAATTGCATTCTTTCTTTTTTACACTTGATACACTGAAAAGATCATTAATTTCCAAGCAGCACAAAGTCAAATTGCTTTACAGGAACTTAAGCAAAACAAGACCATAGTAAAGTGACAAGAGAAAAATAAAGTGAAAAGGGAGAGACATTAGATTGTGAGTGAGAGAAATGATTTTTTGTTGAGAGCAAAATGGAAATAATATACTGTCCTAGGAAGGAAAGAGAGTGCGTTGAAGACGTAAGCAAAGATGATTGAAACAACTAGATTATTTGATGAAGACCCAAATGAAGACGAAATGAATAAAAAGTGTGAATCGAGTGAGGAGAAAGGAAGAAAAAAAGAGAGCAAAGGATATTTTAAGATGAAGTTGATCTCTTTCTTCCCTTTCTTGCTTTATTCGACTTTCTCTTGCTACCTGAGTAGGAAGCGCCTACTGTGCTGGGATTGGTCCATTCTGGTGTTGGAATAGTACCACATTGCTGGTTGGGAAGATCTTTAATTTGTTGCAAAGCAGTTTCTGCTGTATTGGAAGCTGCTACAATTCCATTTGATGCCAATGTTGTTAGTGAATATTCATCCATCTTGTCATCAGCAATCGCGAGGACTTGGCTGGTAGAGTGAGCAGTCTTGAAATTCCAGAAGAATGAACCTCCAGACCAAGCGTAGGCAGATACTTGTGTATTGTAATACTCTTTAGTAAATGTAGTTGTATTGACACCATTGATGGCAGAGTACTCAGTCATGACAACAGGAATTGGATACCCGACACTTTGCTGTGCAAAAGTACATACCGCATTGATGATATTTGATGAATCGGTATTGGTAGGGAACCATCCAGGGTAAGGATTGTTATTGTAGGCAATGTAATTTGGATCCTTTCCTGTTGCAAAGTCTTGCCAATAGCTCATTGGATTGGAAACAAAAGCATGGTGGAACATCATGATAAGACCAGCATTCTTGAGTAAGGTGTAAGCAGTCTCATAATATGATCTCAAGGTAGCCAAATTAGAAGAATCACTGTACCCATGTGGTTCATTGACTGGGCAAACACTGTGAACGACACTTGAGTAGTTGCTTGCTTTGATCCAAGCAATGGTTTCATTGAGGACAGAATAGGAAATTGCTTGATTTGCACTGTTGAACCATGGTGGAGAGGAATTGGAAGTATTGTGACCAGATGATTGATCACCATTTTGTGATCCAGGCATACCGTGTAAGTCAATCATGGCATACATTCCTCTAGCGTGTAACCATCCAAGTACCTTTTGAATTTGATCCAATTGACCTGCTTGAGCTATATAAGGTTCACCCGAAGCAACGGGATGGAAAGCCCAATAACCTACAGGGATTCGAACAGAGTTGATACCAATCGAATGAAGTGTTTCAATATCAGATTCTACGACCCAAGAATTCCAGTGGTCGAGTAAAGCAGCTTTTGCTTTGGTTGGTCCTAAAATTGTGGAGAATGTCCATTCATCCCAGACCTCATCACCAGCAACGCCAGTAATCCAATCTTCGTCCATCCAACGCTCCAAGACGAGCCAATTACCGAGAGAAGTACCAACAATTTTTGAATTGGGATCAGTCAAATTCCATTTAGGAAGCGGAACAATGGCTGCAGGTGTAGATGAATTTGTACTTCCAGTAGTACCACTACCAGTTCCTTTACCGCCGTTGTTATTCTTGGTAGTAGAAGAAGAACCATTGCTTGCTGAATCTGAATTCTTGTTGCTTTTGCTAGCCATTGAACCACCAACACCTGCACCTACAGCAATGGCAACGACAATGATCAAGGCTATAAGACCAGCTAGCCATGGATGACGCCTGAGCCAATTTTTTCTTCCTGCTCCAGAGGTAGCGGCAGCTGCAGCACCAGTACCTGTCGCGGCAGCACCACCCTCCTTGTCAAAGTAGTATGTTCCTCCTAATTGAGGTGAGCGAGCACCTGCTGCATTTGGATCATCATATCGATTATTAAGATATTCATGACTTCCTTGTCGAATACCAGAGTCAAATGTTCCAGGTGTACCAGGTGTGATTGGTCGACTCTGCATGGGATAGGGTGACTCTCTACCGGCTGTATTGTCCATACGATATGACATGGCTATCTATGTAATCTGCGAAAATTATTAAATCAAGAGCAGTGAAGGAGTGGCAAAAGAAAGGTAGGGCGTGAAAGAACACCAGGCGACGATCTTGACGAAACTCGACTGCAAAGAAGAGATTTGTGTGTGAGAGAGAGAGAGAAAAGAAGGGAAAAAAAGATGATGAGATGGGGATCGGAGTCAACGTGTGCAATGATGTTTGTAATAATTATAGGAGATCAGGCAATGTATGCTACAGAAAGAGGAAGGTCCGCAAAATTTAGGAAAAGAGAAAATTAGTATTTCTTTTCGCCAAGAAATTAAAAAAGAGCGATCTTTAATTTAAATTCCCTTCTTCATTACTATCCAAAATGATATTACTAAGAAGAGATTAATATAGTTTGGCTTATTCCCAGGCACTACAACACATGACTCAATATTACTTTGTACTTTCGTTGTTTTTTTTTTTTTATTTCTTTTTGGGTGAGGGAGTCCCGGGGGTGGGAAGCTGACTTGTTATTTTATTGTTAGTAATTGTTTTTTAAATCGACGCACTAGTCCTTTTGGTGTTTGGTAATAAACGTCGCGAATTCCAATGTCAATTTCCAAAAGAACATTTCAAGAATTATGCTCGGACGCGGTATACCGAGGGACAAACCCTAGACATGAGCTTCATCACATTGTCAAAATTGGTATCAGCGCTATGCCGACGTGCCGCTACGAATTCCGTAGGAATGGTAAAAACCACGTGCACGTTAAAATGCACAGACTGGTACGGTAGGTAATTGGTATGCGCGCAACCTTATATTGTTTTTGCTCTTTTGTGTTATTGCTACTCATCTCGCGCGCTCTGATGGAGGAGGAGAAAGCGTCGTCGTGGTCGTTCAAAATGAAGACGGCAAAGGAGGGAACACAGACGAGAGAAAGTGCGGTCTCAAAAATTGCTGTAAAATATTTATTTCGACCAACGACAAAGCAAAAGATGTTGATGAGTGTGGTGAGTATAGTATCGAGGTGATTTTTAAATGGTGTTCTCATTATTTATTTTGCGGTATGTAGATGCAATCTCCTGACAACAGATTTCAAGCCATTTGCAAGCATTTGACTATGCAAGAGTGTGCTAAAACTCTCATGGGAGTCAACAAAGGACGCTGCTGTGATGCAGTCCACTTTGAAGTTGTATATTATCCTCAAACTGATGCTTCCCTTGGTCATTGTAGTTATCTCAATACATGCCACCGGACAAATAAGTGCAAATACCTACACTTTCGACCAGTACGGCATCCTGACGCATCACCTTTCAAATGGCATACCATCTATAATGACGATCCACTTCCTGTTCGAGAGAATGTAACACATCAAGCAGGCTTAGAAGGGAATTTGTATGGATATACCAAATCAGATATGGCTGATTCAGAGCGACTTTATCTAGAAGCACCGATTAGACATCCTGCTCGTGCTCTACATGCGCATAGACTACAGCAATATACTCGAAAGGTAGAAGGAAGTCAAGAGTTTGAGATGATGCCACCACAATGGATCGATGCCGATTTAAAAAATTTCGACTACAGTATATTAGGCAAATTTGACATTATTGTAGCTGATCCACCTTGGGATATTCACATGAGTCTACCTTATGGAACAATGTCAGACGATGATATGCGAGCAATGCCTGTTCCAAAATTACAAGAAGAAGGTTATCTATTCTTGTGGGTGACTGGTAGAGCCATGGAATTGGGAAGAGAATTGCTAGGTGTATGGGGTTATACACGAGTGGATGAAATTGTATGGGTCAAAGTAGGTCAAACGCAAAGACTTATTCGAACAGGTAGAACAGGTCACTGGCTTAATCACACCAAAGAGCATTGTTTAGTAGGAGTCAAGAAGAATTCAACATTAAGTAATAAAACAGACACTGTTTTGGTGTCACCTTTGACATCCTTTGGCAATTCATACGGCGCCTCTCATGCTCCTGGAATACCAGCAGCATTACTACTACCGGATTGGTCAAATACTGGTCTTGATGCTGATGTCATTGTGGCTGAAGTAAGGGATACTTCAAGAAAGCCCGATGAATTATATTGTATCATTGAAAGACTTTGTCCAATGGGTAGAAAGATAGAACTCTTTGGAAGGCGACACAACTCTAGACCAGGTTGGATCACTATTGGCAATCAACTCAAAGGTGATCAAATCGTTGATGAGGATTTGAGAGCTAGAGTTGCGACATGGAGGGAAGGGAGAAATTAAATAATAAACAAACAAGTTCATAGAAGAGAGTCAATGTAATTTTAATCAATTCTGTATCAGTAATATCATTGTCTTGCCTCATTCAATGATTTCTACAAGGACCTTTGAAGAGGAGGTAAAGATTTAAAGGAGATTGGAGGAAAACTGAACGAAATTTCTAGTCGTTTGCGTTGTCGATTTCTTTGTCATTTGTTGGATAGATTCCATTGAATTTCGAGTAAAAGAAGGTAGAAGATGAACAAAATATATAAGAGAGAGAGAGAGATAAGCAAGCGCTAGAAAGGGGTAATTGTAAAGAAAGAGAAGGGAATTTTTCACTCCTTGAGCTTGCCGATTACACCTTGAGGATAGTATTTGCTAATAACGGTAGGAGCATGCTGAAAAAAAAAAAAAATAAAGAAAAATTGAAGAGAGGAAAGTTATGGTCAATTTTCACAATGATGCGAAGATATTAGACATTAGCACTCACAAGCATGTTGAATTCCTAGTAATGATAAGAAGATTGGAGAAGAAAAAATGTCAGTTGAGCATATACAAAAGATAAATATATAACTTTTTTTTTAATTTCAGAATATGTAACTTACTTCCGTGGCCTAGAAAATAGAGATTCGAGAATGGCGCGTCAGTCAAAGGAAAAAAATAAAGAAAACGAATCATTTTGAAGAGAAAAAAAAAAAAAAGTACTCACATCTCGTCCTTTGTATAAAAGGATTGCCTTTCGTCCACCAGGATGATCATCGAGGAATGCAGTACAGTCTAGGATTTGATTATTTACGACTACCCACACGTCATCTTCCTTGTCATGTTTTGCTACTTCTTCCAAGGTAATTTCTCGCAATTCTTTTGGTGTACCCTTTTCAGGTTTGTTAGCAGCTGTGTTTGGTGCTTCAATTGCAGGTGCAGATTGAGCAGCAGCAGTACTTTGAGCTTGAGGAGTACTTTGTTGTTGTTGTTGTTGTTGACCACCCCAACTAAAAGTCAAGTCAAGTTTTTGAGTTTCAGGGTGAACTCGAACAGTTGTTTCTAAATGTTGAGCAACTTGACCAGCTCTACCACTTGCAATTTTACCAGTAGAAATTCCTCTCAACAAGTATGAACTTACACTATCACCAGCTACTCTACCAAATACAACACAACCAAGTAAAGAACTACCACCTAATCGATTTGCACCGTGAACACCTCCAGCAATTTCACCAGAAGCAAATAATCCTTCAATTGGTTTTCCACTTGTATCCAAAACTCTTGCTTCTGGATCAATTTCAAGACCTCCCATAGTATAATGTAATACTGGTGTCATGAGAGCAACGTGAAAAGTATCATTCATTTTCCATTGTTCACTTTGAAAGAATTTCTTTCCAAATGGATCCTTTTTCTTTCCACTTGCAATAGCATTGTAATCATCAAAGGTTGACTTGATTTTATCAGCAGATAAACCCATTTCCTTTGCAAGTTCTTGACCAGATTCAAATTTCTTCATTAATCCTCTTCCAGTATAATGTCTGCAATGCCAATCAATTTCTTTTGAAGAAGCACCGTTAAGAATAAGTCGAACTGGGAATTTATTATTATCCCACATTCGACCGGTAACATAATCACGATGACCTAATTCATCAGCAAATCGATTTCCTTCATTATCAAGTAATAAACCACCAACACCTCGAAGTGCTTCAGCAGCTAAAAATTTCACTTTTGCATCTGGTTCCTTTGGATCAACAAGACCAGTTGGATGAACTTGAACTTTTTCCAAATCAATCAATTTACCTCCAATTGAAGCTACCATCTTTTGACCATCACCAGTACAATGATCACCATTTGTAGTAGGTAAATGCATTAAATCAGGTCGATGTTTTTTCAGTAGGGAATTGACATCATCAAAATCAGCAGCATAACCACCAGTAGCAAGAACAACTGGTCCCATTTCTCGATGAGTTTGTCCTCCTACAGTGTATTCAACACCTTGAACAGCGCCATTCTCATAGATGAGCCTGCCCAAAAGAAAAAGAAAATGGGATTTTTATTTTTTTTTGGGTGAGTTTAGTCAGCTCTTTCACAGTCCAAAATTTCACACAGTATGAAATTCCTTTTTAATGTATTAAAAGAAAAACTCACTTTGTTACTCTGGCCTTTCGAATGATTTGTACCCTTTCTGGATCACTTTCTGCCAAATCTTCAATCTTTTCCATTTGAGCATAAGTAATTGTCATTCCAGGGAATTGAGCACCACCACGATGAGTACGAGGTTGAGAGTGACCACCTAATCGTGAAACTTTAGAAAGATCCAATGCAAATCTTTCTTGTAACCAATTTACAGCTTCACCTGATTTACCAGTAAGTACTTTAATTAAATCATCTCTTGCTAAATCTCTAGCTGATTTTTTAGTATCATTGAAAAAGATTTTTGCGCTATCAGGAATGTCTTGCTCAGCTTGTGTAGTGGTGCCTGCACCATTGATACCTGAAGTAGCTTTGGTACTGTTGCCACCAAAAAAGGCATTCTATATAAAGTCAAATTGAAAGAAAAGAAAGAAAAGAAAAAAAAGAAAATTTAAGATTGGGCTTTTTTTTCTATACTCTTGCAGGTTGAATTACTCACCTTATCCAAGACAAGAACGTTGCCTCCTCTTTCCAAGATAGTGTGAGCAGCGGAAAGACCACTTAAGCCTCCTCCTACAACGATTGCCTTTGACATGATGTTTAAATTATTATAGCAAGAGAAAGGAAAAGGAGGTTTTTTTTTTGATTCGTATAGACGAAGAGGGAGGGGGGAAAAAAGGAAAGATGAAAGTTGATGTTAAGAGTGGTAAAGAGAGGGAGAGAAAGGGAAAAAAGGAAGGATAAAGTGTTGCTTACTATAATCCCGTATTTGTCTATCTATTAATCTGTAGTAAAAGTGTGAAAAAGCCGTAGCAGCCGTTCACAAGTATTATAATTTAATATAATAAAAAAAAGGGGGAGGCGGAGGTTAACCTGGTGGGATTTTGCCAGGCTGGCTGCCCTTGGTATCTTCGCCTCTATCTCTCTCTTATCCTTCTTGACATACATTGCTTAATTGTTGATGTGGTGCCCTGTGCTTTTAAGGTCTATTTCAAAGCATTGAGATTCTACCCCTCATTTTTTGCTATTCCCCCCCATTTATGCACCAATTCTTGTATTCTCTCGGCTAAGATATTTTTGGGAAAGCATTTAGAATAGCCTAGCCCTTTGGTCAAATTATAGATACACGTTTTTATAGTTGAATTATAATAATGATATACAATTTTTTTTTTTTTTTTTTTTTTTTTCTTTTATCGACCCCGCACTGCACCACTTTGGAGCTAATGCAAAGGCAAGAGCGGGGATAGGGTTTAAATATAAAGACTTGGAAATAAGGAATTATAGAAAGAGTTGAAGCAAGAGCCAGCCAATCAAAAGGTGTATATATATAGCTGCGGATGAGATTCTAATTTTATATAGCTACTTGAGCTGTATTCCCTTCTATTTTTGTTTTGGTGCTGAGCTGAGCACGCAAAAAAGGGTGGCGTGCGTCCCTTTTGATTTGTCAGCTGGGATGAAATGGATGAGAGAAGATAGCGCAACAAGTGTGCCTATAACCTTTGCTACTATTATTCTAACATTGAATGTCGATCACCTCTTCTAGTAAAAAGAATTTTCCATGTCAACTTCAAAGTGAAGACGTCGTCCTTTGTTTGCTCTGTGGGTTTCTTCATGACGGATTTCTCTCTGTATCAGTATTTGGCATTGCAAGGCTATATTCTAGTCGCAAATTCATGCTAAGTTTTTTCCCCTTACGATTGCTTGATACTGTCTCCAATACCGACGTGGCTGTCCAAGTTGACAAATCTCCTTTTCATCCGCTCTACTTCAGATAGTCCGCCACTTATCTGCTAATGGCTTTGAATGCTAGTACGGCGCGAGTGAAGCCACACTTACTAATTTGTCTGCCACATGATTTACTCTGACCAACTCTTACTCGAATCCATTTTCAACAGCAGCTACCGTCGTCTTAATTCCTTGTCCTCTTTTATTCATGCCAAATTTTACTTTACTTTAGAATGATTTTGCTACAGATTAGACCTTCCCTTTCTCTATAAATCTTACCTCTATCATCTCCTCCTCCTCCCCTTCTGACTCTCCCCCTCTCTGCTGTTCACCACCCTTTCTGTCCCCAATTATGAGACTCGCCCTTACCTTTGTCGCCCTCACTGTCATTGCCACTTCAGCATTAGCTGCCCCTACTACTGAACTGGACATTGATTCGATCAGTAATACGCTTGAAAAGAGAGTTGGAGTGGATTGGATCGATAATGACAACTCTTATTCTTGGTTTACGAGTATGAATAACTTGTGGTTTACTTCCGGTTCATGGCCAGGAAGACCAACCCGATCTGGTCGAGTGGGTAAAGTTGAGTGAGTTTGTCAAAAACAATGATCCTCAAAACAGTCACTTCTTATTCATACTTTCTCTCTTCTCTATCTCTCTCTATCTCTCTCCATATTTAGATGTCACCACAATAATCGACATTGCGTATACCTCAAACAAGGTGCTTTTGTCACTCTTATTGAACGACCAAATTGGTGGCCATTCAACAAAAAGGCAGCAAAGGTTGTCTGTGAACGAATTGATCAATCTGGAAGAGGTCGTGGAAAGTGTAGTTTTCCCAACAACGTTCTCACCTCAATTCAATGTACTGGTGAAGAAAAGGAAGTTGCATTTGTCAAGTTTACCGATCACAGTGAATTCAAGAGATTCGATAGTAGTGGTACAATGAAGAAATTGGGTTTGATTTGGTCAAGTGATAAACGTGCAGGTGGACACGCCAAATACAAAAGCAAGAGTAAAGGTGATGATTTGTATGCTCATTGTAAAAAAATTCAAAATGGTTGGGATTGGCATACAGAAAATCATGGTTGGAATTATGAAGATAGTGAGAGCAAGTCACCAAAGACTGCTTACTGATTAAATTAAATTTCCTCTTTCGACTATCCCCATGACAAACTCCTTACAAGTCACCCTTTTTTTCAAAACGGACACTAAAATATTTCTCCTCTTTCTTTTCCTCTGTGACAACACCTTAATAAATTAACGTGGCATGTAATTATTTTTCTACATATTATCCTTCGCCCCACAATATGAGAATTGCCATCTCTTTTGTCGCCTTGGTCTTGGCTACCTCTGTTTTGGCTGCTCCAGCTACCACTTCTGAAGTTGATTCCAATGATGATTCATCTCTTGAGAAGAGAAGAGGAATTGAATTAGAAGATGATGAAAGATACACTTGGTATCACAATATGTCCAAGCAATGGAATCAAAGAGATCAAAGTTAATGGCCTCAAGCTGCCTCTGAGACTGGTATTGAAGGAAGCGTCGAGTAAGTGACAATGAAGTGACATTGTATTGAGTCGTTTTTATCTTTTTCTTTTCGCTCTTTATTACAGCTGCTCTAATAAGAGCAGACATTGTGTCTACATCAATGGAGGTGCCTTTGTCACCCTTCTTGATCCCAGGCAATCAGACTATGGTTCATATAATGATAACCTAGACTCCCAGAAAGTCATCTGTGAACGTATTGACTGGGCCAGTAGAGGTCGAAGAAAGTGCAGCTTCCCTAATAATTCAGTCACTGCTATTCAATGTTAGTGGTGAAAGAAAAGAAGTGGCTTTTGTAAAATTTACTGATCGAAGTGAATTCAAGCGTTTCAAAAGTAGTGGAGACAAAAAAAAAGTTGGGATTAATTTTGGTCAAGTGACAAACGAGCTGGTGGGTATGCAAACTACAAGAGTCATAGTCGTGATGATGACTTGTATGCTGATTGTAAATGAAATGAAATGAAAATGGTTGGATTTGGCGAACAGGTGGTCGTGTTTGGAACTTTGCTGATAAAAAAGGTTCGGCCGATCATCAGAGTCCCAATGATCAAAACATGGACAGTAATCGAGAGGAATGGAACATGACTGGAATGATCGAAAAGATTCGTATAACCAATTAATGCCCAATAACAAGAGAGGACTCTCGATCTTAAAGTAGTCTAGATAGCTTATGAGCATTTGAAAGGTTGCAAAGAGGTCGACTCTAATCCTATCCTCTTGCACAACGGATCTTTACTTACTTCTCCTTTGCATAATTTCATTCATCTCTCCCTATTCCCTGTTTTCGTTCCCTTTATGACCATATTCATTGCCAAGCTTTTGTAGTCAGTCACTTTCCTTTTCTAAAATTAGATATGTCTTCTTATCTGCAAGGAATCGTTCCTTCCCTGTAGCTTTCTATAGAATTTAAAGAAGAACAAAAAAAAAAAAAAAAGAGAATTACCAGATCCCCAATTCAAAGTAAAGACGGCTCATATTTTTTTTTTCCCAATCCTAAGTCGCTGCGATAAAGCACGGGCAAGGATGGTGATCAGAAAGAAAAGGTTACAGGCCCACGATAGGGCGCAAATTTGTCGAGAATTTTTATTTACGCTAATTCTCAGTTACGCTCAGACCTATCCCTTATTCTCTCTCTCTCTCTCTCTCTTTCTCTTTTCAGCGTGCGTGATCCTCTCCGAAATGGAGGAGGAGCCAGGAAAATCCTACCCCTGTAAAGACTTTCCCAGCTCAATTCAGGGGTAATGACTTGTATCACCGCAATCTCCTGGTGCCAGTGCAGTTTTGATTGTAAAAAGCAGCGTAATCATCTCCGATTTCAACGGACGAAAAGATCAAGAGTCTCATGCGATTCCTCTCCTATTCGCAAGCTGACTATAGGGACACAATCTCAGCAGAAAAAAAAACGTCCCTGTACTTCTCGCTACAATTAAAAGAAAATCTTCGAATATGTATCACCACACTTTGAAGAGGAGAAAGGCTCAAGTCAGATGTGCGCATTGGTCCCTCCTTTTTGGGACTCGTTTCTGCGTCATAGTATGGGATGCCTAATAGAAAATTTCAAGGTATAAGAGCGCCAGTTCACAGCCTCTCTTCTTGAAGTGTTTCTAGTGTGCGACAGTATACTCACTTGTCCCCTCCATCTCCTTTCCTCATCTTATACTCTTATATCCTTACTATTTTACCATAATCCGACTGTCGCTACTTCACCTACGATTGTCTCTTCATCATGCGAGTCTTTCCTCTAGTAATTTGCTTGGCTTCCGTGACATTTGTTGCAGGTGATCTAATTAGAACACCAATCAATGGAAACAGCGCTCATGCTTTACGTCTTCGTCATTCGAATGCTAAACGGGATAGCAACACTGGTGTCGGATTTCCTTATACTTCTGACAAAACTGATACTACTCAAAAGGCAAATGAAAAAGCAGATGCCAGTCTCAGAGCTGACAGTACTACTATCATCCAAAAGGACAAGACAGGAAAGAGTAAAGGCACAACTTCCAACAAAGGTGACAAGACGATAAAGAGTGACAGTACCACCACTACAACCGGTGGTGTAGGTCTTACTGGCGGCTCGACTACCATCACTACCAATGGTGGTACCATCGGAGTCGGTGAGCCTGACAAAAAAGGCAAAAAGGAGAAGAAGGACAAGGGTACAGCTAGTATCGGACTTGATTCGACGCAGCCTGATGGTCAGGGAAAAGACTCTTCGGCATACGGTGTTCCTGTTCCAAGCAAGAATCCGTCCACCAATGGTTACTCTTATTCTTCATCATCTCCTGGAAATCAAGATGGAAGCAAGGGAGACAAGAAGAAATGCAAGACAAAGTCAGGAAAAAAGAAAGAGAGTGCCACAGACAACAACATTAGTGGGGGTACTAATTCTGGCAGCGGTGCTGGATCTGGATACGGGTCTGGCATTGGTAGCGGAAGTGGTCAAGGCAGCGGCTCTGGCTCTGGCTCTGGATACGGTTACGGGTCTGGCATTGGTAGCGGAAGTGGTCAAGGCTTTGGCTCTGGCTCTGGCTCTGGCTCTGGCTCTGGCTCTGGCTCTGGCTCTGGCTCTGGCTCTGGCTCTGGCTCTGGCTCTGGCTCTGGCTCTGGCTCTGGCTCTGGCTCTGGCTCTGGATCTGGCTCTGGATCTGGCTCTGGCTCTGGCTCTGGCTCTGGATACGGTTACGGGTCTGGCATTGGTAGCGGAAGTGGTCAAGGCTCTGGCTCTGGCTCTGGCTCTGGCTCTGGATACGGTTACGGGTCTGGCATTGGTAGCGGTAGTGGTCAAGGCGGCGGCTCTAATTATGGTAGCAAGCATCCTCATGACAAGACCAAATCAAAGGATAGTAGTACTCAGGCAGGAAGTGGCTACGACGTACCCAGCACAACAACAAAGCATAGCAAGTCAAAGGACAGTGGCAAGAAAGGAGATACTGGAAATGCTTATAATGTAATTTCCAATGATTCCAACACTGGCTATTCTACGCCAAAGGACACTGGTAGCACTGGCACTTCTGTTACTGGTGGTTCACATAGTGGAGGTGGGAATGGAGTACCTGCATATGATCCCAAGACTGACTCTTCTATCAATAGTGGTGGTATTGGCTTAGGAGGAGGTGCTGGTGGTTTTGAAAGTACCGGTGGAAGTGCTAGTGCTAGTGGAGCTGGTAGCGGTAGCGGTAGCGGCGGTGGCAGCGACTTGTACGGCTCTACAGATGGGAGTACTACTTCTACAAGCGGCGGTATTGGATCAGGAAGTGATAACGGAGGAGGGTACGGCAGTACAGGAGGTAATGCAGGAGGTAGTGGCAGCGGTAGTGGCTACAGTCCTAGCGGAACTGGAAGTGGATACCAAGTCCCATCTGACATTGGCTACGGCGGATCAGGAACAGGATATGGTGGTAGCGGTGGTAGTAGTGGTAGTGGTGGAAGTAGTGGTTACGGTAGTGGTAGTGACGGAATCAGTTCCGGAGGTGTTGGAGGATCAACCAATGTCGGTCAACAAGGCAAATGCGAGTGAGTAGTACAGTGGGCATGATAGTGGAGAAAGCGCAGGAAACTAATCTTCTAATTGTCTTCTCTATTTCAGATGTGGAACAGATCGAACTTGTGTCTATTTGGGCGAACTTGCTTTCACCTATGGTATTACAAAAGACAAGGCTTCTTCTAGTAATGGCGATGTCACTTGTGAAAAGTATAACAAAGACGGTTACGGAACAGGTGAGTGCAACAGAAGCAAGAGGAGAGAGCTCGAAATCTGATACTGACCTTCCCTTTGTCCCAGGTTGCTGCTCTTTCCCAAAGAAAAGTGCCACTACTATTCAATGTGTGGCATCCAATGATTTCATGTACGTCAAATTCGGTGAAAAGAAGAATAGCTACAAAATTCCTTCAAAGTCAAGCTCAGCAATTCAAGTACAATGGGGTTCTAAAGGAGGAGTGAGCAGCAGCAGTGGTAGTAGTGATACCACTTTCAACAACAATCAAAACAATGATCAATCTGTTCAGTACTACCCAAGTGGAACCGATGATACTCAATCTTTCAGCACTACTGGAAATACTATCACTGATCCCTATGGTACATCCGGAACTGACAATTCAGCTCAAAGTGGTGGATTTGGATCAGCTTCTGGTACTTCTGACTCCACTTTGACTCGTAGAGATGCTAGCACTGACTCCAATGGTGATTTGTCCACTGCCACCTCACTAACTGCCACTGGCTCTGCAATTGACTCTGGTATCATTGGTAGTGCAACAAATAACGACGCTACTGCCTTGTCAGATCTCACTTCTCAAGCAACTAGTGGTGATGGTAAAGAGATTTACTCGGATGTTGCCAATGATTCTCTTTATATTCAGATGTGTGGAACTGGTGCAAATTCTGATAGCAGTACTACAACCAGTACCGGATCTGGTTATGGTGTACCTGACCCAAACACACAACAAATCGATGGCACCACTGGTACTAACTCTCAATTGCCAGACCCCACCACTCAAGTTACCAGCAATACTGCAAGCAACGATGGTACTCAAAGTAGCAACACTTGGGGTAATACTGGTACAGGTAATGTCGATGGTACTCAGTCAGGCTCCAAATTTGGTGGCACTGGTAGCATTAGTGGTAGCCAACCTGCTGGTATCTCTGCATGCACAGCTGGTCAAGACTGTAGCACTGGAGTCACTCCTTGATTTGCAATCTTGAAGCAGTAAGAAACATCCAGAGTATCACTCATCAAAAGCTATTCTTGAGTCTCATTCTTTCTCCCTTCTTGACATCTCTTTCCTTTTCCTTTCTTCATATAATTCTTTCAAAATCAATATCTTCTCTTCTTATTCTCGATAATGGCTGTAGAATTTATATTGAGCAGGTCTCTTCTCTGCCAATTCCATAAATCGATGTTTTTCCCATTTATATGACATGAAAAGAAATAAAGGATGGGGACAAATCTGATTAATTGCTAAAAAGAGGTGGGCTTATCTCCTTTTGACGCGGGCTATGTTCTCCGTTAGTCATCACACTATTTTTTCCCAGTAAAAAAATTTGGGAGAATTACGCTAAGTTAATATCAACGAGAAGATGTTACGTACCTCTCCGTATAATCCTTGTCTTCCTTCTTACAAGCTCTGCAGCAGGAGCTGATTGTCTTGAAAAGCTAAAAGCAATATGGCACCTCAATCTCGAGGTATTGAACCAAGTAAGGAAGGTAGCTCCTCTTTCAAAGGATTTGCAGGTGGTATTACTTCTGGTCTCACAAAATTAGCAGTAGGTCACCCTTTCGATAGTGTAAAAGTTCGTTTACAATGCTCTCCTTATGGGACATACAAAGGTCCATTAGATTGTATCTTACAAATGGCTAAAAAGGAGTCTTTGTTGGCGCTTTACAAAGGTGCTAGTGTACCATCAGTAGGCTGGATTATTACCGATTCAATTCTAATGGGAAGTCTACACACCTATCGTTTAGGCCTCAGCAGATTGACAAATGTAGGAGAAGGAACCGGAAAAAGGTTACCTATATCATTACATGCTTTGGCTGGCTTGGGTGCTGGTCTCACAAATTCATTCTTTACTACTCCTATCGAACTTATTAAAAGTCGACTTCAAATGCAAAATCAAAGAGTATCATTACATTTTCCAGGTAGACCATCCTCAGCAGCCCTTGGTACAGTCAAACAAGAATATAGTGGACCAATAGATTGTGCAATACAAGCTATTCGACATTCTGGAATAAAAGGTCTTTGGCATGCACTTCCTGCCACTCTAATTTTTCGAGCCAATTTTGCATTCATGTTTGGTAGTAATGAATTATTTAAAAGAATGTTTGAAAGTACAAAAGGTAGTAAATATCAGGTTTCACCAGGTTTATCAACTTTTTTAAGTGGTGGTTTGGCAGCAGAAGTTTATTGGTGTTTTGCTTTTCCCATCGATACAGTCAAAAATAGAATGATGACAGATTCACTTCGAAATCCACAATACCCTACCATGAAGAAAGCTTTTATTGGAGTATGGAATTCAAGAGGAGTAAATGCACCTACTTATATTCGTATTCGATCCTTCTACACTGGTTTTCTCGTCTGTCTTCTTCGAGCGTTTCCAACAAATGCATCAGCGCTCTTTGCTTTCGAGACAACAATGCGTCTCATGGGGGCAGAAAAGGTGAATTACAGACCTCTTTCTTTTATTTAGTGTAAGATACTAATTGTACATCTACAGACCTCCTCGCACTAGAACACATACAGACTCTTTACAACAATATCAATTAATTAATTAAATGTACAACAGAGCACCACCACCACCACTCTTCACTCCTCAATACTGCAAGTGTTACGACTTGCAACTGTATTAGAATAAAATAAAAGTTGAACAACGTCATCTATTCCCAATCGGACTCGACCTCTTCTTCCTCTTCTTCCTTAGCCGTCGCCTTACCGGACTTTTCTACTGTCCCGGTTGGATTTGCATGTAGAGTATTGGCATGATTGCTTTCACTTCCGCTCATACTTCCTTCCCAACTAGTTGTTGGTGGTCCAGTCGTTGTTTGAAGGCCAGTAGAAGTAGAATGACTGTCCATGTCGCCATCCCAATCGAAATCTTCATCTTCAGTTGATGTTGTGGGAATTGGTACATCTTTATGTAAAAGAAAATGGCCTCAGTCATAGCAATCAATCTGTTTTCTTTCACATTTACTCACCTTTCTTTATGGCTGCAATAGGTATTGTTTGCCTTTCTGTCGTACTTCCATCAGCTGTATCCACCTTCTTTTGTACTTCAGGTGGGACTATTTTGACAAGATCTCCCATTAGTGTATTCATTTCCTTACCCCAATCTCTTGCTACATTTTCGCTAGCTTCATAGTACTTCTTTGCCAATGCTTGTGATTCCTTCCAATTCAAATGAGGGAATGAAGCTTGAAATTGTGATGAGACATCGGCAAAGGAGGGGATTGATTTAGATGTTACTTCTTCTCCAGCTTTCCCTGCCTTTACCTTCGGTAGAGACACATTTTCTAATGTCTTTACCAGTGATGCTTGAATATTATTTAGACGAGGATCAGCTTGTACTTTATCCCAAAATGACTGCACATTTTGTAAGGCAACTTGAGCATTTTGCTTTGCGACATTTATAGTTTGATCGACAGATACCTTTTCACTTTCCTCTACTCCATCCACATCAAATATTGCTTCACCTGTACCCATCACCATCGGAGAACTTTGAGAATTATTTCGACTCTTTTTCTGCGACTTTTCCTCCAGTGCTTCAACATCAGCCCCATCATCGCCTTCTTGTTCCGTTTCTTCATATGCTCCTATATCTCTCGACTTTCCTTTATAATTTTGACCTCCATTGCTATCTGCTGCTTGCGCTCTCTCTCTGGCTATCCTTTGTGCTTCATTCAGCTGTGCTTCAAATCGCTGCGCCTCCTTCTTTGCAATGGAAACAATTCCACCTTGCGATTCAATCTCTTTACGAGCAGCGTTGATCTGTTCCTGAGACTAGTAGAGGAAAACCCAAGTCCGAGTGTAAAAGTATCGCTCAGATCCATCTGATCAGGTCACTCACTCTTTTGCTAAAGCCTGTCCACCACGAACTAACGCTACCAACTATCTGCTTCACCTCCTCTTCCAGCGTCACATCCCTGCCTCCTTCTTTCGTCGTAATAGATGCTGTATTATTTGAGTCTTCTGCATCTGTGTTGTTTCCAACACCGCTGATGGTGGGGTCTATAGCGCTATCCATACTTTGGGTGATGGCAATAAATTGATAACACAAATTGACGATCCATCCCCTCCCATTTTTTTCAGATTAACACTCAATTTCAATTTCTTTATAAAAAAGCTCCTCTATCCCTCTGACGGGACATGCACAGACCACAATCGAAAACACGTGTTACATCAAAATTTTATTTTATTTTTTGGTTTGAGTATTTGCTTTTTTCTTCTCAAGGTTTTTTGGCCTTTACAAACTTGGTAGCACTAAAAGTACCTGACTTACTTCCTGCTTCTAATTGCATAACATCATGTCTTCGAAAGCGGAAAAACTGGCTGAGAATGCAGTCAAAAGCTCTCACAAGAAGGAAAAGAAGAGGAAGAGTCTACCAGAATTATCAAAAGAAGATTCACCTTCAGTAATTGTCTCTGGCACCGTTTTAGACAGCACAGATGGTATGTCAACTGAAGAGAGAGAAAAGAGGGCAAAGAAAGAACGAAAAGCCGAGAAGAAAAGATTAAAAAGGGAAGCAGAAGAAAAGGAAAAGAAGCTTGAGGTACAAGCTGGTCAAGAGGGAGAAGAGCGACCTTCTAAGCGAAAGAAAAGTAGCGATGAACCAACAAGCAACCTCGTCTCAAAAGAGGACAAGAAAGCAGCTAAAAGGAATTCAAAGGCAGAAGGAAAAGCTGAAGGGCATATTTCTTCGGTCACTACTCCAGCAACTTCTAGTAATGCAGCCGCAGCTCGTGCTTACATGGAAGCCAACGCCATCACCATTGAAGCTCCTGAAGACTCTAGAGACAAGCCACCAATGCCTATGCTGTCATTTTCAGAGCTCAAAGGTCGCATTGATGTACGACTGGAAAAAGAGCTCGAGAGAAACAAGTTTACAAAACCCACTCCTATTCAAGCTTGTTGTTGGAGTGTTCTCTTGGCCAATTTGGATGTAGTTGGAATTGCAGAGACTGGGTGAGTTTACTTTGTAAATTCGAACATTTTGAAGTGTCTAAGTTTAAACTTCTTCTATTTCTATCTTTGACAGTTCTGGTAAGACTATTGCATTTGGCCTACCAGCCCTTCAGCACGTCATTCAACATCCTCCTCCTTCAAGCAAAAAGAATTTCCATGGAAAAGGCAAGGCCGAATCTTTCGTTTCAGTACTTGTCATTGCACCGACTCGAGAGCTAGCTATTCAAACCCATGTTACAATGGAGAAGTTGGCAAGTTCACTAGGTTTTGGATCCATCTGTCTATACGGAGGAGTTTCAAAATACGATCAAATCCAACAATTATCATCTTCACCTGCTATTAGAGTCGTAGTAGGAACACCTGGTCGAGTATTAGATCTTGCAAGAGAAGGAACTCTTGATTTAAGTCATGTTTCTTATGCTGTTTTGGACGAAGCTGATCGTATGCTCGATGTTGGATTTGAACCAGATATTCGAGCCATCTTAGGAATGACGCAAAGTAAAGAAGCTGGTAGGCATACAAGTATGTTTTCGGCTACTTGGCCAATGAGCCTTCGAGGGTTAGCAGAGACTTTTATGAAAGAGCCAATGAGAGTAACGATTGGAAGTGATGAATTATCAGCAAATCATCGAGTAGAACAAATGGTAGAGGTTTTGGAAGATGGTAGAGCAAAAGAAAGAAGATTGGAAGCATTTTTGAAAAAGGTTGGCGCAGGGCCTAGAGGAAAGTCACCTAATGATAAAGTTCTCATCTTTGCATTATACAAAAAAGAAGCACAAAGGGTAGAGGACACTTTACGTAGAAATGGATACAAAGTAGCTGGAATTCATGGAGACTTGAGTCAAAGTCAACGAATTGCTAGTTTGGATGCATTTAAATCAGGAGAAGCTCCTTTATTGGTAGCAACAGATGTAGCTGCTAGAGGAATCGATGTACCTTTGGTAGAGTATGTTGTCAATTACACTTTTCCACTAACTATAGAAGACTACGTCCATCGAATTGGTAGAACTGGAAGAGCTGGTAGAACAGGAAAGTCGATCACATTCTTTACTCAAGAAGATAAGAGTCATGCAGGTGAATTAATTCGAATTCTTAAAGATTCAAATCAACCAGTTCCAGAAGCCATGAATCAATTTCCTACTACAATCAAGAAGAAAGAACATGGTGCATATGGTAGTCATTTTAAAGAATTGGTTCCAGGTAAAGCTAAAAAGATTACCTTTGATTGAACAGAAAACCATTTTCTTTTTTGTACACTTAATAAAGACTGTTTCTCACATCCTATGCTGAAATTTATCAAGCAATTCTGTTTCTGTGTTTACGAGATATCTTTGCATAATACTTTGTTTTTAATTTTGAAAATATGACAAGAGCTGGAAGAAAAGTGAAAGAAAAGAAAAGTGCAAAAGAAAAGCTTGAATGTTAAAGAGAGAGAGAGAGAGAGAGCAAAGAGAAAGATGCCGAATAAATGAAACAATGTTGAAAATGAAAATGATTGTACTTTGTGAGAGCGAGCGGATGCAGATACGAAAAACGAATAATGAAGGGGGGTTGGGAACAAATAGTGTGTATGTAGACAGGGATTATGAGATTGATAACAACAAAAAAAGAAAAAGTTGGTCACGAGGCCAATGTTGCTTGTCGCTTTGCTTCCTGTTGACGTAAGAATGTAATGTACTTGAATAAAAAGGCGACTTGTTCTGCTGTTTCAATAGCTTTTGGACTTCTACGCCTTCGAATTGTATCAATTAATCGGTGAATAACTTGCATGGTCTCCTTTTGACATATATCTTCACTACGATCATCGTCTTTGTTGTATTGAGCAATAGCTTTCATTTGCCCATTGCATTTGCTGCTGTATCTAAGATCGCTGTTAAGTTGAAATATAGATTCATCTCGATCCGATCGAATCAGACCAAGTTTCAACATCCAAGTACAAGCAATCAATCCTGCTCTACCAACTCCACCACGACAATGAACCAAAACATTGATACCTCGAAGTGTGTATTGTTCCACGATACTAGTAATGACATTATCTGTCATGGAAACATCAGTTGGACTAAATCCTTCTGCCATTGGTAATCGAATTACCTCCATTCCTAATTGATCTGCTTCCTTTTCATACAATGACCATGGTGCACCTAGATAATTGAGTTCTTCATCATCCAAACAACAAACGAGTGCTCCAACTCCAAGTTGCCTAATTCTCTTCAAATCTAAGCCAAGATTTCTACATATGGCTCCCCTTCCTCGAACTGGACCAGTCAGTCGAACTTTTTTACCTGGACAACTAGATAGCAACAAATTACCAATCGTAAAACCGAGAAATTTCCCTCCAAATGCCAATGGAATTACTTCATCATAGCTAACTTCTTCTTGATTCGCGATTGATTCTTTGCAGATTGTTGTTAGATAGGGTGAGTCATTATGTTGACTAGATAAGAATGACAACATCCTAGGTTTCCTTCTTCCCTGGGCTGCTTCTACCAATTCTCTCTCAGCTCTTTGACCAACTTCACAAAGATCAACTTTGGTTGTCTGGCATCTGATCAACCTTTGACCTTCGACTTGGAGAGCGCAATGCTTTGGTGCAGTAATTTCCTGTGACGATGCTAAGATTCCCATCTTTCCTTCCATCTTCATATATTCTGGTAGACCCATCTGTATATAACGCGTCACATCAATGAGCAGTTCTGGAGGTATAATGGGACTTATACTAATTGGGTGACTGTCGCTGGTTTTAATGGCTATAGAAGATTGTTGTTGACTCATAGTTTCTCGAGCTGATTCCTCTTCAGTCATGGCTATTGGTTCTGTAACTTCAATTTTGCAATCACTTCCTTGCTTCATAGGTCTTTCCCATTCTTGACTTATAGCAACATCGGTACGAAGAGGTCCAGAGACGTTAATATCATCATCAGAGGGTGGGCATTTGATGACATTAGGTGAAGGAGATGCTTCCCTCATTTGGCTATCTCCATTGATATCCCCGCCTAGTCCCTGGACTGATGCTTTGATGGATCCTGATTCAACCTCTTCACTACCTTCTTCTTCAATTTTTCTACTTCTACTTCCATCCTCATCTAATATTCCACCACCTCGCTTGACTCCTCGATCAACGTCTTCCATCCTGTTTTTCCTTTTCCTCTTTTGTATTAACCACTCCATCGCTTCACTCTCATTAACCTTTTGACGTTCTGTAAGAGCATCAGCTTGCCAAGGTTGCTGCATTGACAAAGGCAAATATGCATATGGCGAGCCTTTAGAGAAAGAAATGCAAAAAATCAGTAATAGCAATAGCAATGCAGCTTGGACTTGAGCAGACGTACCTTGATTGCCGAACTTCATACAATTGTACCCACTCAAATGATGCTGACTTGCCAGAGGCGCCAATTCGAGCAAATGTAGCCAATTTGTGTAACCGCCAGTCTTACACATTGTATATACACGATTAGCAAGTGCATCCCTTTGAGCGATCGTAGGTGTCTGATTCACCAAGGCAGAAGTTGAGGAAGATTGAACATGTTCTTGAGGAGCTGCTTCTGCCACTCCTGCAGGCTTATTTGGACTCGTCAAGCAAGGACCGGGAGGTTGATTTGCCACGACGGACTCATTGTCTGCTTCAATACCTTGTTGAGTGATGGAGGGTCCTGAAGCCGAAGAGCTTTCTTGCGCGTTTTGAAGGGTGGCGGAATTACTTGGTTCCTGTGGCTCATCAAGACTGATATTCTCTAGAGATGATGACGATGATGAAGATTTTGAAGACGTAGATGGTACGACAGAATGAGATTTTTGAGGTAAAGTACTAGGCAGCGCCTTAATATGTGTCTTAGACAGAGCAGGTGGTGACGGAGAAGAGGTTGATGAGGATGTTAGACGAGATGGACTTCGAAGTGATCCAGTAGAATTTTCAGTTGAGGAAGGCGAATGGCTGCTGTTGTTACTGGTACTACTATTGCTACTGCTCTTACAAATGTTGCCATTACTTAAGATATTTGATCCATGAAGGCGAGGCTGATGCGATGAAAGAAGAGATGTCTCAGAAATGGAAGGTGGGGTATACGAGCGAGATAATAGAGGTTGTGACATTGTGACACCCTTTTAATGCTTTTATTGTTACGCTTCCAATATGTTGTTCACTTTGAGACCGATTATAGATGTGAATGCTCGAATTTGCGTTGACTATTCCAAAATAGAGTCGTGCTGATGACTGATGGCGAAAGACCTCCTTGATTTTTTTAAGAATAAGACAGGGCACAAGAGCCTCGAGTAGCTCCCTCTAGATTTGATACCGCATGCTTCTGTAATAATAATATAAAAGAATTTGTGATTGTTGACTGTTGAGAGAATCTTCAGAGTTCTGTGATCTAAATTCCGGCGGTATCGATTCGGAGTAAGGCGTAAGCAATGGTTGGTGAGACCTCCCGAACAAAGGAAGTACAGAGACACACAAAAGGGGCGGTATTGAATACTCAATCTTGAAGTATCTGGGAGGGAGAACAATTCGTGCTTCCCTTAGCTGCCTCAATTTTGAATTAGTGGAGAATTGAGAAAGTAGAATTCCCAAAAAAAATATATATATACCGGTATAATATAATTCGATTGATTTACACTGACCAGGTGCCACGCCACTGTGATATTTATGATATCTATTAAATTGAATTAGTGTTTCTCTACATACCAATGGAGCATTTTTCAATGAAAAATAGTAGTTATAATATTGCATGCAACACTAGCTCAACACCCAACCATCAAGGGAGACAAAATACGAAGCAAGGAGGTTTAGTCGTTTGGCTAGGATGAGAGGATGAAGGAAAATACATGAGAAAGTTGCGACGATTGAAATAAAAACTTGAAAGTGTGGAGATGAAACAGAGAGATTCCTTTCTTTACATGTGAAAAGTATCTTTGATTTCTACTCGACCAGCGAGATGGGTGGACCAGCAACATTGAGGCCTTGCTGCCATGATTTAATATCATCACAACCATAGCCCTTTCTAATTTTAGGGATACGATGAATGGTCGAAGAGGATGAAATTGTTTGCTTTTTCTTATCTTGCTCTACGTGAGGATGGTGGCGTCGACTTCGCCTTGAACGAGAAGTCTTTCCATCATCTGATTCTCTTTCTAATGCAGATGTCTTACGACTGCTATATTTGGATGATGATGGCATTCTCTGATTCTGTTCTGATTCTCTCTTTCGATTTAATCGATGTAGAGATGAAATTGGAGCAGTAAATGTATCATCAATCATATCTACCCCTGCATCTGCTATCGTACTATTGTCAAGCTCTGCATTAATTGAGCCAAATTCTTGCCTTTGCATACTAGTACTTCCAATCATTGTTTGGGACGAAGAATGACCTGATCTTGCCATCATGGACTCTTGTTCATTGATCATACCTTGACGTTTGGTAGACATTATGCTTTCATCAAGATTCTCTATTTCCTCTCTTTCCTCTACTAGCAGAGGTGAAGATTGCATAGAAAAGGATGGAATCTTTGCCCGTTGATTTTTGTTACTATTACCTTGTCGCCAAGTGTCATTACTAGACAAAGTGGTAGAGCCTAGAGTTCTCTTGCCCGTCATCATTGAATTTATCAATGTTGATCTCGATGATGCTACATCTTTGTAGTATCTGCCTTGACGATGTCGTCGTCGTCGTCTTCTCAAACAACTATCGTATCCTCCATAATCTGAATCAGACGTGATTCCTTCTCCAACTTGTGAAGCACTACTAGAAATGATACAACGACTCTCACTCTCCAATTTCTTCTTTCGAGCATAGTTTCGGGCAATTTCATCAGCACTTGACGATGTCTCTTCTCTTGAGCGAGAATAAGGTGCTGCCCTTCTCCTTGTCCTTGAATTTGAATAATCACTCATCTCACTAAGACTTGGTTGCATTGTATTCTGATTTTGGAAAGGATAAGTTGACTTGAAAGAGAAATGAGGTAGTGGCATACTTGAAGAACCCATCAGCTTTTCCCTTGCCCATCTTGCTCGCCAATCGTTACCCAATTGAGACCTTTCGATTGCTTCCAAAGCTGCTAAACTGGCTTGAACAGCTGTTTCTGCAAATGGAACTGGCTCCGATACAATGACATTATTAGAGTCGGTATCCTTTGTCTCTGTCCAATCTTCCTTTTTATCTGGAAGATGAGCATCCATAGGGGAAGATACTGTACTTTGTCTTTCGAATACAGGCTTTAGTTGTACTGCTGCTTTCGCAAGGCCTCGAGCGGCTGGATGAATTGTAGGATCTGATGATAGAGCAACGATATCTGCATGCCATGGTCCATCTGCTGAAGTCCAACTCTCTCGAACTTTGCTGACTCTCTTCTCAATTGGATCTAGACTAAGTGCAGCACCTTTCAATTGACCGGCATCAGCAGGCTGTATATCCTTGAAACTAGCTGTCCTTAATGATTCAGGGGTGTAAGTCTTTGAAGGAAGGGAAAAGGATCGATTTGGTCGAACGTTGATATCAATTGCTGGTATTGCTGGTAGTGGTCGCCTTACAAATTCTTGATGCCCTTCAACAATATGTTTTCTCATCGAATTTACGCTCAATTGACCTCCTGTTGTAGTAGAAGTAGCTTGACTACCATTGACGTTATTGTCTCTCGTCACAGATAGTAAGTCTGCTTGTGGTTCTGACAGAACAGGAGGTGCTGGTAGTGGTCTTTTGCGAGGTGAATCACTTGGTAAAATAGACAAGATGGCCATGGAAGCTGATCTTCTTTCACCAGGTAAAAGACCAGTAACTCTACTACGAATACTACCGCTAGTCACCGTAAAGCAATCTTCCTCATCGTCTTCTTCCTCTTGTAAAGGTAAGATTTCACGCTTTTTCATCTCTCGTATTGGTGATATTGAAGCAGGTCGTTTGTTTTTGATAATCATGTCTTGAAGATAAGGTTGCATTGATGCATTATAGTCTCCCTCATCACCATAGATGTTTTCATTTAATTCATGTGATATAAAATCAATTTCAGATGAATCTTCAGACAAGAGAATTTCTTTCGTTCCTGTATCAGAAATTGTCTTTGATGTACGAGCACTTGAAGTAATTTGTTCATCAAACTCGGTAGGTGAAATGGCAGGTATGAAAGCACTCATTCCAGCCACGATTTTTCTTGCTCCTGCATCTTCAGAAAAAGCTAAAGGAGAAGATGATCTGACCTTTACATTTCTAGATAGTCCTGTATCTACTTCAAATCCATCTTTATCTGATGAAATTTGTGGAGAAGTAGGGGAAGATGAATCACCTCCATTGCTACCGGAATCTGTCATTCGTCGATTTTTGCGTGAGCGTCTTGGTGGAGGTACAGGTGCTGGTGCAGGAGGAGGAGCGAGGGAGGAAAATGTAGAGGTAGAAGAAGATGGTTTGGCTGTCTCGAGGCCAAATTCTTCCATCCCTTGATCAATCCTTCCAATAATTGCCATTGGTGGAGAAGAATTTCCTTTACGGGGATTCCTTTTTGCCTGCTCTTTTTCCAATGCAAGTATTAGCTCTGCTCCTGTTGGAGAGTTGGTTTGAAGGGTTTTTCCTTCACGATTGGAGCTCCGTGCAGGTTTCGAATTTTCCTTTGTTTGGAACTTATGTTTAATTTCCTTACGGCCAATTGTCCTTGCTACAGGTGCCGAGATACCACGATCGTCTTCAGCAATTGCTACTTCATCTATCCAAGCTGTTTCATCCTCATCCTGCTGTTGCTTGCCCTTTTCTCCAGTAGTACTTCCCCTACGAGGCCATACTACATGACCTTTCCACCATTGCTGCTGACTAGGTAAAGATTGTGAGATGGATCGATGCTTGTTCACTAACTTATCTGCTTCGACGAGTGCTTGCCTTTGATTAAAAGTTCTCAAGCTTGCATTGGAGCTTCTCTTGCTTCGAATACTCTTTGCGCTATTGACACTGCGAATGCTGTGACGAGAAGATCTTGCACTTATTGGATTCTGAGGTCGTTTGTGGACTTGACCTCCTTGTACCATACTACCATTACTTTCTAGACCTTCCATCTTCTGTGGTGAAGATCTCTTACTGAATTTTCGAGTGACTCCATACAAGTTCTTGGATCCTACCACGCTTGACAAAGCCTTTGATGATTGAGGTGGCGAAGAAATTTGTATCCTTTGAGAGCCATCAGCATGATCAAGATCAAATCGTCCAGGGGACATAGACATAGCCGGAGTTGTATTGGACATGCTAGATGCAGGCGGCGAAATAGTAAAAGGAGACGAGAAAATCGAAGCATCAGAAGTTTTTCTCACTCGGCCTTTAATCTTTGCCATCAGACTCAACGCTCGAGGTCTTTTTCTAGCTGGGCTTTCTGCAATAATTGCAGCCATTGTGGCGTTGCTTGGATTATTGTTCGAAGGTTCAGAGGCTACAAAGAGAGTAGAAGCACTCGGATCAATTTGATACTTAGGTCCAGCTCGAATAGTTTCCACATGCGAATGAAGAGCATCTGTAGTAGCACTTGCGCGACTGATATGACTACTTCGCTTAAAATCGTCACCTTCCATTGAATCTACTTGAGAAGGCCAGAGAAGATGCTGCTTAGGTCCATCAACAGGAGAATTTGGACTAGACACCTCAAGGTAATTCGACTCTTCTTCTGCTGGTACAGGTTTCCTCTTCACCTTTCCAAAAGATGTTGTGACAACGATTGGGGTCGAAGAAACAGCAGAAGAGTCGTTGTCTTCTGGTGACTCTTCGCTACTCCATTGAAAGCGAGTTTGAGAGGTCGTCGCGCCCTTGTCGTCTGTGATTCCCAAGCCTCTTCTATCTTCCCATTGCGAAGTCCATCGACCTGCAACTGTTCTATAAGGTGAAGTAGTGCGAGTGATCAAATCATCTTGTCCACTTTCTTCTTGGCCTGAATTCCAACTGTGTCTTCGTGAACTAGCATTACTTGCTCGAAGTGATCTTCTTTGCGAACCTTCTCTTTCTAACCTTTCCCAGTATGCCAGTATTGTATATTTATTCTCCATATCAGTCGCTCTGCCTCCTCGCGTTGAAGCTTCACTGGGAGCAGAGGAAGGCGATTGTGGCGAACGATCTGTCAAGTACCTTTGACCTAGTCCCAACCTCAGAGCATCGATCAAATGTGATGGGACAGGTTGAGGAGTATGACCATGATCAGAAGGGTCCTGCAAATTGGCTTCTTCTACTGGTAGATTCAATGTTGGAATCAAAGGTGGTGATGTATGCGTAACATCTGATACATCTGGCTCAGGTACTTCCACTATACTCGGGTGAGCAGGTTTTGCACTGATTCGATGATCTCCTCTACTTGAGATATTTGGACTGGATGTTGTAGCAGATGAGACAGGTGATGTCGGTATCTGTGGTGCTGGCGGTGGGGAAGACAATAATGCTGAGACTAGATCTTTGAAATCATAATCGCGAACAGCTAATGAGGGAGTAGTCACTTCCTCTTGAGATTGATTGTCAAGCTTTCCTGGCTGCATTTCTGGTTCTTGGTCGACGAATACTTTGGGCCTTGCATTCTGTTTTCCCTTGACTCTGTTTCGCATTGGTCCAGTCAAAGGTTGCCTCTTTTCACTTTGAGAGTTACTAGCAGAAACTGCAGCAGCATCAGCATCATCGCTATAGAGATCTAAACCTTGATTTGTCCCTCCCTTTTTAATCGAGTATCCTACGGCAGACGGATGATAGGCCACAGGAATATCATCACCGTTAAGCTCGTTTGAAGAATGACCTTGACCCATGTTGAAATTCCTCGCCCTTCCTTTCTTGACCACAAGTCTGAGCTACTACAGATTCAATTCAAAGTAATAGTGAGACCGGCTCTTCTCACCGCTACTACTACCAAAAGCTCCCACACCCCCTCTCGTCTCGCCAAAATTACGCCAGGTAGTTCAAGAGAAAGAGGACCGTTTGATTAGATGATGGAATAGGAGGCGCCAGAGATGGAGCGCGTGCTTGGTAGAAATGGAGGAAAAAAGGTGCAGCGTGAGAGTGTATAAAAGGGGCTTGATGAGCGGAGTGGAAAAGTTTATTTGATCCAAAAATGAAAGCGGAGAGGTGGATGTGATGAAGCCCGTCCTTCATGGGTTTTGGTCAAGAAGAATTAGGATCTTAGACTGCATCCGTCACAGTTAGTCCCTCTTAGCAAAAAGTTGTTCATGGAGAAGCCACTACTAATATAGTCTACATCTCAAAATAAAGCCAAAAATATATATTAATCCCTTTTTCTTGTTCGTACTGTATATACTATTTGGGACATTAATCTCCGAGCCCCTCTTTCTAAAATTTATTACATTAAATCTTATATTATTCATTGTTTATTCTGGATTTTTTGAGTTTTGTGATACCTTTCTTTTAGCGTATCTTTGATGTGCACCTTCATCAATCAAAAACACGTGTATGATAGCAATCTGATTGATTTTAATTACATTGAAAAGTACTCACTTTTTCGGCCGATGACTTAAATAGAAAAGATAATTAGGCTTTCTTGAGTAAATTGCCCTCTCCTCCTTCTGTCTTTCGTTTTATTGATTGTGTAGCGCGTTTCCTAGGGTTTCAAAGTTAAAAAAAAAAAAAAAAATCTCAAAGAGACCGCATGAGATCACCAAACTTCTTCTGGTTTCGGCTGATTGATGATTTTAAAGTTTTTGCAAAGGCAAGGGGAAAATTCTGATTCTTTAGGCAGCAAGGATGAGCAGCAGGGTTGGGGGTAAAAAGAGAAAGTATAAAGAGAAAGTAATAGAATTGACTTTAATCAACATCCGACCACCATAGCACTCCATCTTTTTGACCTTCTTTGCCACTCAACAATAGTATTCGATACAACTACTTTCTCCATTAATCAAAACAATACCACACTTATAGCCATGGCTGCCACAGAACATCAAGAAGTACCCACTTCACCCTCTCGAAAAGGATTCTTCGGATTGGGTAGTAAAAAAGATGGTCTTAAAACACCTACTCAAGAATTATCTCAAACACCCATGCTAGAACATGGTAATCCCATGGAAAAGCATAATTTACCAACGGAAGCAAGGAATCAACAAATTGTCGGTGTGGATGGTGGTAATGTAGCAGAAGGTCAATCAAAGATTTTGTTAGCATTGGATGGTACGGAAGCAGGTGACAAGGCATTTAAATACCTCCTTACCAGTAAAGTTCTTTCTCAACAAGCTCACATTTTTGTGGCAACTGTCTTACCCGCTCAAGTACTTTCTGGACCTTGGGTAGCAGGTCCTCTTTCGATTGATACCAAAAAACAAAATGAAATGCTCAAACAATTGAGATCGCAAGCACTTTCTAAATTACAACCTTATCGAGATCAATTAAGAGAGGCTGGATTTCATTGTACTCTACATGTATTACATGGTAACTCTGCAGCTTCTTTAGTTCGAGTTGCACAATTTCACAAGGTAGACCTCGTTGTGACTGGTAAAAAGGTCAGGAAAGGTATCACACACTTTTCCAGCGGTACCACCTCTAGTCATCTCATTCATCACTCTCCCGTACCTGTCTTAGTAATTAGATGATTAGAGATTTCATCATGTCATTATATAATAATGTAATTAAAAAGGAAAGGGGATGGTTGTACATCAATTGTGTTATTATTCATGTTTTGAGAGATTTTCTCTTTTTTTTTTTCACTTGCTTTTGCTGCTAGTACTGTTTGGTGTTTGGTCGTACTTGTCTTTATGAATCCATGATAAGCCTACAGTGTCGTAACCTTGCGCTTCTGCCATTCGGTAATACATTGCTGCCTTTTTCAAATCTTTCTTACAACCCTTTCCTGCTGCCAATAATGCTCCTGCTTCTGCTTGAGCATCTGCATCACCCAATTTGGCAGCCAATTCAAAGTATTCTAAAGACATTGATTTATCCATTTTGACACCCCAGCCATAGCAGAAGCACTTTCCCAACTCATAAACTGACAATTTTAATTCTGATCTAATTGCTTTTAATTCTACTTCACTTTTTACTCCTCCTTGACTGCTTGCCATCATTTCACCAGCTTTGGCTGCTGCTTTACTAATCCAATCGAAACCTTTTCTCTGATCTTTTCGAACACCCCAACCTTCACGAAGCGCCATTCCCCACATACACATTCCTACTACACATCCACCTTCTACTTTGGCACTTCTTTCAAAATAATAAGCACTTCGACTTAGATCACCACTTTCATGATGTGTAATGGCTAGAGTAAGAAATTTTTCAGCTTGTGAACTGTTCAATGCCCCTTTGACGGCAATTGCCCCTCCAACCCTTTTTGCTTCTCGATCTGGTTGAGGAGTTGAAAAAGTCAAAGAAGATTCGTTTGCTTTCATAATTGATAAATTGTTTGCTTGATCTAAATTTTGATTTCTCGAGTTGTGTGAGACTGAACGTTGGTTTTCAGATTCGTCTCCTTGGAATCGTGGTTGAACTTGATAGCTATCAGGTCCTGTATTGCTTCTCTTGGGTGTTCCTATGCTTTTTTTCATGAGGTCTGCATTGTCTAATTGAGAGCTTTTTTGACCCTCTCCAAGCCTAGGCCCGTTCCAAGATTGATGTAGTACTCCTCGCATGCGTGATTGAGTTTTATTATTTTGTTTAAAGTCCGAGTCATGCTCCATGATGCCATCAGCTTGCGATCTATGATGTCTCTGATGTTGAATAACATCGCTCGAAAAGCTTCCAACTGAACTAGTGCTACCCCTACGTGAATTCCAATCTTCATCACTACCTCTACTACTTCCATCCAACCTTAAAGTCTCTACGTCTAAATCAGATACCAATGAGACTCTTCCATCGTGATCTTCAATTGCTTTCCTTCTCATCTTTCCTAGGTCATCAAACGTTGATGAAGAAGGAAATGGCTCGTTTGGATCCGTGTAATATTCATGCTCAGCCGAATGTCTAGGAGGTTTAGGTGGCACTCTACCTGTAGGATGTCCTGATCCTGAATTGGAAGTGATACGAGCTACTATCGATTCTTTTTGATTACGATCTCTGTCAGATCCAAGAATGGGAGAAGCAAGTGGTTGAGCAAGCGCGGCGGAAGGGCTCATGGGTTGAAGAGGAGAAGCTTGTACTACTTCTAATTGCTTTTCTGGCTGTTGCATATACTCTACAGTGGCTCTTTGAGCTACTCCTATGTTACTTGGGTGATAGGTCATCAAAGCATCTCGATGGTTATTCCCATTTTGTCGACCGCCCTGCTGTTCTGCGCTGTTGTCACCATGTTCGCTAGCTGCTGGTGTAGGCGGCCAAACATAGACGTGAGCATTTGATGGAGATGAACCACTAGCATAGCTGTATCTTTGTTTGCTTCCATTGCTAATTGTTGCATTGCTGTCGGTATAGCGATGTTGACCCATCCTTGACGGAGAAGGCGACACTTGATCTAGATCCCCCACCATACTCCTGACTGTATCTCGTCTCTGAACCTGTGGCTGCAAACCTGCGTCATCTCTATGAATGTTCTTATGCAAGTGAGATTCTTTTGGTCCCGTTAAAGAAGGCATTAAGCTGACTACATGCGTATTACCAGATGCATCCTGTAGTGTGGGCATCTTGTTAAAGATGCTTTCATTGTGATTTGCAGTCAATGTTCTCCTCTTGTCTTCCTCTCTAGATTGTTCTTGTCCTTGACTGAAATTGTTAAGCGCACCCCAAACCTGTGCAGTTTTGCCTTCTATGTCAAAGTCTGGTAGAGACCGTTGTCGAATTGCGTAATATTCCTCGTCTTCATCTTCGTCATCACTTCCTCCCCAAGCTCTATCCCATTTACCTCCCTCTCCAAACTCGCTGCTGCGAACTGTATCAATAGATTGACGACGTCGTAAGGTCAATCCACGCACTGCCTCAGCGATCCGATTTGGATCATCTGCCAAAGAAAAGTCTCCAACTTGGGGAAAAGATTCTCCGATCATGCTATATCTCTCATCTGGCCCAGAAATGCTGCTAAAGGACACGTCTGAAGCAACTGAATCTCGGAATGCGTTGCTGATTAATCTTGATGAGTCCGATGGATGTTTTTGATGATTAGGTTCGGAAGGGAGAGTAGATGTAGAAGACTGGATTTCTGGCATTTGCTGCTGTTGTCGGTTCAATCTTGCCGCGCGTTGTTCTTGAACCATTTTTCGACTACTATTACCTGACAGTGACAAGGTCTGATTTGAAAATTCACCATTATCGCTGCCCAAGGCATAGCCACTGCTATAGTTCTGCTCGGGTCTATTGTTGAAAGTAACGTTGTTTGAACTGCTATTACTTCTAATCTCTTCCTCTGGAACTATACGTCGTGGTTTGACTGAAGTTTTGCGAGACAACGATACCGCTTTTTCTAGCAGAGCATGTCGAGGTTGAGCAGTGTGGTTTCCATTGACAATCCGATCTAGTGGCGATGAAGTTGTATATTGGTACAAGTCGGAAGTTTGGTTAGATCTCGGCATTGTTCTAGCTCAACGATCTTGTTGATTGTGGGTCACGACAGTGGTAGATACTTCGTTTGAGAGCTCGTCTTAGGTGTTGGTTTGACGCAGATGTCCCATTGTCTACTATACTACGACCAGATGTATGAGAGCGAGGAGGTGGTGTGATTGGTAGTGATTGAGAGGATAGAAAAGTGATAGATGCGAAAAGCAAGTCGCCTCTCTGTTTCATATCCCTTGTTCGCCCCTCTCTTAATATTCCGCTCTATTTTTGTATGGTCCGATTAAGATTGCTGCTATTTTGATTTTTAACCTTTTTTTTTTTTTATCTACCAGAAATACAGCAAGTAAGCTTTTTTTTTTCGGCTCAAGATTATTTTTCCTTTTCTTTTTTTTTCTGGCTTGTTGATTAGGTTTTGTTTTTATTGATCTCTTTTAAAATTCTGCGACGTGAAGTTCTTCATCAGTTGATATCCTTTGGGCTCAGATCAGTTGCACCATCACCTTATCCCTACCACCACTTGTGGCGCCTTCAACCTCTCGTTGTTGGGTGTAAGATGGGTAAAGGAGATAAAAGCATAGAAGACGATGCACCTCCTAATTTCTTCTGTCGGCTACCACCTCTTGAAAAGACAAGGAATTTAGATCGAGCTGCAAGTCCACCACCTTTGGCATTTTTGCAGCAAATTATTGAAAATTATCAGCAAATTGAATCAGATTCTGAAGAGGTAAATCGCCGACAGGATGGAGATGGAAGGACAGAAGGCGGTCTTCTAAACGCCTACAATAGTACTATTCACAAAGTTGCAGGACGAGCGAATGGGAATAGCAATGAAGGATCTTGGCAAAACACTGGAGCATCACTTAATGCGGGAGATCATATAAGCCCTTCACTCGATCAAGTTGAAGAAGATGCGCCATGGTTCTCTCAATTGGCAAATTTACCTCAAGTTAGAAGTGCAGGCATTCCAATGATTGCACCAACAACAAGTTCTCGCGGTAATCAAAGTACCACTCGAAAAACAAAGACTTTTGAATCTATTCCATTGTCATCTTCCTCATCTTCGCGGTCTACAGAAAATAATGGAAGTAGTACCAATGCGCAAGCAACCTCATCTTCTTACTCTTCTGTTGATCCACAGCTACGCAACACTTCCGTCTTGACAACTTCTTCTGACTCTCTCACTGGAGGCAAAGTCGGAGAAAGCAAAGGACACAACTTATCGGCTTTGGCGCAAGCTACTACATCGACCTCGTCTGCTCCTCTGGTACCACCTGAGAATTTTGCGATGGTTAATTCATGGGTATATCGATCAAGTTTTCCCAAGAAGCGCCACTTTCCCTTTCTAAAGACTCTTGGTCTGAAGAGCGTTCTGTGAGTTACAGAAGGGTTCATGACGTCTCGATCTGTGCATTTGTGCTAACATACTCCTACTCTTTACTTTTTTACTTAAAGTACACTGATTTTAGAGGAATACCCTGAACAAAATATGCAATTCTTGGATGACAATGGTATTACTTTTTTTCAATTTGGGATTCCTGGTAATAAAGAACCTTTTGTTCAAATTCCACAGGATAAAATTACTGCTGCTCTCGTTACCATTATGGATCGGAGAAATCATCCAATCTTGATTCATTGTAACAAGGGAAAGCATCGCACTGGGTGTTTGATTGGTTGCCTTCGAAAGCTGCAACAATGGTCTCTTACTACAATTTTTGACGAATATCGTCGATTTAGCTTTCCAAAGAGTCGTAGTATGGACCAAGAATTCATTGAATTATATTCTGAAAATCTAGTATGGCTTCAAGTAGAGAAATATTGGTTACCGAGGTGGTCAGTACTTGGCAAAGGCCATAAAGGTCATGCAGCAGACGATAGTGAACACGAAGTGGATAAAAATCAATCTCATCTTTCTACAAATCCTTACCCTTCTACACTATCTCTGACAGTCGATACCTTGCATAGACTTAAAATGAAAGGAATGTAGCTATATTTATTGTACTTGTATCTTCAGAAATCTTCTTGTTTTGTTTCCAATTCTGTCAGTGCTCTCTCTAATCATCATAATTTCTTCTCAAATACATGCAATTGTCTGTACAAATGAGATGCTAGAACTCTCCTTGTCTCGATGCGTCATAATCTATGTTACAATAGTTGGTACGTGAAGTGCTTTGAAGCTTAGAAGCGGGTATGTTAATTTTGAGAGTCGTTAAAAGCTAGCGAGGTTATACGATGTTGCTGTATAACTCTGCCTTCTATTATGTTGACTGGTGGTAAAACCTCTCTTCTGTATTGGAATACGCGAAGATGGATTAGGTAGAGTTGATGACCTTGAAGAGGTAGGAAAGGCGGATGTTGAAGCAGATGGTCCTGCGGAAGATGTTGAAGTAGTAGCTCGATCAGCGAAGAAGCTTACCAAGCCTGCACCAAGAGCAATTAGAACAGTGAGTAATACCGAAGCCAATAGAGAAGACAGGGGAGGTCGAGGTGGAATTGATTGGGAAGTTTGACGAGTAGCAGAAGGACTAGCTGATCGTCCACAATCTCTTTCTTTGTGAGAGAATGACGATGTAGATGATGTTGAGGCTGATGCTGCGTGCGAACTTGCCTTCGAGGCTGACTCTTCACTGTAACCCAGTGATTCGGTAATAGCTGTAGGTGTCAACTTGTATGCAATTGTAGCAGGTACAGCAAATGCAAATCGAATAGGTGCCGTAACAATACGAGAAGAAGAACGAATGTGACCAGTCGAATTGTTCGACGTCTCATCAACTTGATCACCTGTTGCTGATTTAGTGAATGACTTTTGACCTTCCTCACCGCCTCTCAGTAATAGTCTTTCACACCAATTCTTGGCACTGCTAACATTCTCTTGAATTCTTTTGCCTTGGTAGTGGAAATCATCCCAAGCTGTAATTATATAACCAGCCACTAAGAATCCAGCCAAGGCCATGAAAGTGAAACTAGATACGCTGAGGAAGATACCCAAATGTAACATTGGTCTCAACGGAACGCTAAGTTGACGAGTAAGTGTCAAAGCAATACTACCTGCTGATGCTAACTGTATCTGTGCGGCGTTAAAGGATGAGAGAAGAGCCAGATTGGATAGCTTGTGATCATCTTCATACGACGAGGATGTCAATTTCACGTCATTACTGACTCGACTTGTAGTAGAAAATTTATTGTTCATATTGTTTTGTCCTTCCAGTGAATGAATAGCAGACCTAGGACTAGTAGGGGCAGAATAACATGGCATTCTCCTCCCTCGAATATTAGTAGTAGCACCATTTCTTGCATCAGAAGCCGATGTTGAAAATGGCTTTGTAGATTGTTTAGTACGCTCGGCTTGCCAGCCAGCTAGCTTACTATCAGTATCATAGAGAAGAGAGTGACTACGACCGCCATGTCGACCAATAGTATGGCTTGACCATGGCTGCTCATCAGCCGATACTTCAACGTCGCGATTAAAGCTTACATGTCGAGAAAGATGAACACTGTTGGATGACGACGCCATAGAAGGAGTCCATGGCATTCCACGGGTAGAAGACGAACTAGGAAAGATTGGCATACTCTGCCTCTTGCTAGAAGCTGATGGACATGATGTGATCAGTGAGTCAATGCTTCGAATACTACTGGATGCCCTCATAATTCGCCTTGTTGTTCTTGTTGTCGTAGTAGTCGTAGTACTACTATTAGTAGCTATTGAACGATAGTCTGTATCACCCTCCTCTTCTTCTGAAGTCATCTCAGGAGTATCAGCCAAGGTATGAGCTGGTGATGATCTGCCCCCCATACTAGTTGGAAACGGTCGTAGCGTTGTATGTGAATTCATATTCTGGAAAGGTGAAGAGTTGTTCCACTGACGAAATCTATCATCCAAATCGTTTATATGACCTCCCTTTCGTCCAACGCCAAGTCCTGCACCATTGTCAACATTATCGCCCATCACTCTACTTCTTCGACATGTCTTTGATCTTGAGATGGAATGCACTGAAGTAGGTGAAGAAGCATTGCTTCTATCCCAATTGTTCATCCTCTGCTCCATCTCTTCCTTCTCATAAGGACTTCGTCCATCTATGAGACTTTCTTCGGCACCACTACTGGATCCACTCATGCTGCTCTCGCTTTTGATCGTTGATGGTATTGATCCTACAGAAGAACGAGTTGAGCTCATTTCACTACGGTTGTGATCTGATCTTCCTTCTTCACGGCCAAAGTCGGTGAAACTGGTCCAAATCTTTCTTTCAGACGGTGTAGCGTTTCGAAGAATACTCTTTCGAGATGATCGTGGACCATCTTCCGTAATGGCTGTATTGCTGCTGTCGGCTGCGGATGAGGATGAGGATGATTGAGCTTTCCGCAGTCGCTCTGCTAATTGTCCTGGAGGAAGGACATGTTCCCACCATTGATCTCGAGAGGACGTACTTCGATCGCTGCTATTGGAAGTGGTACGAAAGGGTTTGGAAAATCCTTGCAAGTTCGCACTTGCACTTGTCTTTGATTCAGGGAGAGAATTATCAGACGATCGCTTATTGAGGTGTATTGAGAGAGAAGTCTTGCCGACGTTGCGGGTATTAATCGAAGACTTGCCTTCTCCTTCCATCTCACGTTTTCGTGTATTATTTGCTGCTTTTTTACCAACACCGTATTCATCTGACAATATCTTCTGCGATGAGCGACCCTGTAAAATGGGTGATGACCAAGGTGAGCTGTTAGCAGTATTGATGGTGGACGGTTGTCGGGATGAGGCAGATGAGGATGGTGCCGTACTGCTCCTACTCATAATGAGTCGATTATCAAGCTCAAAGTAAGCTCTTTAAGAATCAAGTGTTGAGTTGTGTATGCCAAGACTTGGCAATAGACTTGGCGGTACAATTTGCTTTACTGCCACTTGCTTTTACTAAAAGGACTGCTTTAAAGTATCTTTAGAATCGGAATCTCCTTGATAATTGTGAAAAGCTGGCCCTCTTATGCGACTGAAACATAGACCAATTTTTACAACCACTTTTTAAGTAAGGACGTATGACGTAGGAATATTGAGACTGATATTGACAAGGCGTCAAAAATTGCACTGAAAGTAGATCGGCGAAGATTTTAATTATGATTCTTAGTGGTATAGGGTACGATTTGGTCGTGGAATCAAGTAAAAAGAGAAGTTGTGTTCGTCAAAAGGGAAAAGTTAAGAGATGTTCGTTAAAGCAGAGTCGAGTCACTTGACAAAGAGGGAGAGTATCAACTCCAAGCCGTAAGTAGCCGGGATTGCGAACAACAATGAAGAGTGAAAAAAAAGGGTGAAATGTGCAATGACCCCGTCCGTCACTCTAGGTGCGCTGCTTTCCCGGCCCTGCATTCAAAAAAATTTCGGAGTGAAATTCCTAAAACGCCTTCCCTTCCTTGACTCAAGAAAAAACTACAAAGAAACAAAAAACAAAAAACAACAACAAAAACTAAAAAAAAAAAAATTCGGAATTGATCGTGTGCTCATGAAAGCCATCAGTCTCTCTCAAACCCCCCCCTTCCCCCCTTTATTTTCCTCCTTTCTAATACATAACAAACAAGTCTAGAAAATATTGCAGCTATCAGTATCGATATGATACGATAATCACAAGATTATGATATATATACAGTAGACGTGTACGCAGATTTCGTAATACAGTACACTATAGTGGTATAGAGGATCTGACCTCGAGTTCAATATTCTTGTAACAATATTAGAAGAATAAAATCACAAAACATGAAAAATAAAAAATAAAAACCGGCTAGGAGCTATCACACGTTTGTGAAAGTTTAGAGTTTATCTTTCCATTCGCCAGCGCATCGGCAAATCCACCGGCCGTAATACCGCCCTGTCTATTCAAAACTTAACTTTTTTACAAATAAAAAAAAAAAAGAGAGAGAGAAAGAAGGCCGAAATTTTGATTTGAATACCGTTGTCAAAAATGTGTACCGCAAATAAGATGAGCGCTTGTCGAAGCTCGCTCTTTAATACTCGCTTTAATACTCTCGGTAATGACTGCGTAATAATACACAGAGTAAAATTCGTAATTGTCCATTCACTCGCCCAGGAGAGATCGACCAAGAACATTCCTCCCCTCGCCTTTCCCCCAATAGCAAATTTTGAACCTATTTTTCCCTTACAGAGAAATTAAGTCATTATTCGCGAGAGCAAAGTCCAAAGGTTGCTGCTTTGCTTAGACTACTATTTTCGGGCTACTCTGTTTGTGGCAATGTAATCATTATCTTCATTCAAGCAGACAAAAAGATAAGCATTCGATTCCGCCTTCCTACTTTCACTTTACTCTTACCAGAGACTGCTGCTATTTCTTCGGGCTACCTCATGACGTTCAAAACATGAGATAGACAGAAATAGATATACTGTACATTTAAAAAGTTAAGCACGTTGGCCTTCTAAATCTAACAGCTCGATCGCGAGAATTGATTGTGCTTTTTTGATTGAGAACAAATATTGCACCGCCACACTCTAATTTTTTTTTACTGCAATGTCCCCCTTATCACATTGCTGCCAGGCATCGCTGTACAGCAGACGGGGAGATTCATCATAAAATTTTTTACTATTGGTGAATTTCAAAATAATTATTATTGGTGGGTTTTATTTTGAAAATGTCCCCTCTAAATTTTGGCGTGAGAAAAGGCGCATTTATCCTTTTGCTATTGTCTCAGATTGCATTGACATTGCGGAGATTTATAGCATTCATTTCAATAATCTCTACAGAGGCCTCGCTATGCATTACTTCATTAGATTCGCATAGGTAAAGCAAACTTACTGATTGAATTCTACAGAATGATAACGATGAGAGAATGTGGTAAAGGGAAACGGTGATAGTGGATAAGATTATTCAAAGTAAATTTGGAGAGGAGAGAGAGAGAGAGAGAGAGAAAACCAACGGACTTTTCTCTGCTTGTCAAACACTACTTTTTGTTTAGAGAAGATGCATAAGTTGATCTTAATTTCCTCATTTTTCTTGCCAACTTCTTATGTTGCTGCTGCTGAGAAGACCTTTTGCCAAATCCACTCATCAATCCACTCAATCCATTCATACCTCCCATTCCACCCATCAAGTTACTCAATCCACTAGTACCTGTACCACCAGTTAAGCCACTTAGTCCACTGCTTCCAGCTCCGCCTCCTCCCAGCATACCTGAAATGCCACTCAAGACACTAGAAGCCAACATTAACTTTTGAGCTGTAATGGCGGGATCTTCTTCCTTGGTAATTTCGGTATCCTTGGTAGATACTGGTTGAATCACTGGTTGAGCTGTTGGTGCTGTCGGCTGTTGTACAACGGGTGCCACTAGCTGTGAATTGACTTTTGCTACCTTGTCAGTGACATTGCTAGTATCGCTGCCAGTACCAGTGAAACCTTGAATAACTTGTCCTTGATAGCTCTGTCCTGCTGTTGCAGCATTCTGAACATCACCTTGTGGAATTGATGGTCGATCAATGCTATTTGTTCCTCTACTCGAGCTAGTACCCATACCCATTCCCTCACTTAAAGGGGTACCAGTAGCACTTACGGCACCATCAGAACTTTGCAATTGACTGGTTTGCTTTGTAGCATCCCCTACCGTACCGGTATTTCCGGCAGTATTTTGTATATTGGTAGACTGGTCGTCATTCTTAGTAGCAGTATTAGACTGACCTAATGCCAACTCATTGCTTCTCCTACTTACAGTGCTATCTTCTTCAGCACTACCTCTGTTGAGTAACTTCTCCTTTGTTGCATCTTTACTCTGATCTTGATTATATTCGTCTCCTGAATCAATTTGCTGCTTTGTGTTGCCTGTATTGCCTAGGAGACTTGCTGGTGAGGTATTGCTCGTATATGGTGAGCTGACTGGTACAGTATTGCCAGTAGTACCATACATAAGTGGTGGAGTAGCCCCTGCCTGATCCTGATCCTGATCCTGAGTTTGAGTCTGAGCTTGTTGTTGTTGTTGTTGTTGTCGTTGTACCGATGAATTCTGGCCAAATGGCGATATCGCTGGAATTGCGTTTGTGACCGTACCCATATTGTTAGCTGCTGCTGCTGCTGATGGTACCGAAGCTTGTTGTTGCTGTACTGGTAAAATTTGATTTGCTGGTGGTGGGACTGCTGCCATTTCTACATTTGCTGCTATTCCGGGTACTGTAGCAACGGCGGTCTTGTTGGCTGCAGCTTTTGCGGCGTCTATTTGTGCTTCTGCCTGCTTGACTTGAGCGGCAACCTTTAGACCTTGACCAACGATGTTGGTAATCCCAGATGCCAATCCCATACCAGCAGTTGCATAAGACATTGGATTCATACCCATCATTCCCATTCCTATCCCTAAAGGAGTAGGATTTCTCTTTTGTTGACTTGATTCAGAGTCTATGCTGCGCTTCCTCATTAGATCTGCTACGACTATTGAATTGAGAAAAATACACATCCCTAGCAATACCAATAAAATCAGTCGTAAGTTCCTCTGGTCGATCATCATGGAAAATAAAAATTTGGGATAAAGAAGTTGGAAAAAAAAAGAAGGAGGGGGAAAGAGGAGGGTGGGGGGGGGGGGGGTAGTAGGAAAGGGTTAGGTGGCTCAGTAAGGAGGTAAATCAAAAAAAAATATGGAAGGGGTGAAGAAGAGTAAGTCATGAGAAGTGATGCGCTTCCCTTCGCCTCTTAAAGGAGTTTCTCGTCCACATCTTGCTCCAAATATTTTTGCTTCTCACCTTTTCACTCAGGAGTCGCATCCAGTCATAGAGAGCATGAACGGTAGCAAGGCAGGGAAACAATTATTGAAGTGAGAATAATCACGGACGGACCTCTTATAAATGACTACGAGTAAAAATTACTGAAAATCAACTAGACACGGCCCCGCCTTCAGCTTCTTTTCACGAAAATGCTATCGACAGGGAGTATTTTTCGAGGTAAAATTTATCAGCCATACTCGAGTAGATGAAAGGGTATCAGTGCGCCAAGGTTTGTAGAAAATTTTCAAAATTGTAAAAAGAGTCATGATTAAATTTACATCAACAAAAAGAAAAAACAAATTTCAAATCATATGAAGATAGCTATGAGAGCGATTATCATTCGAATTATTATTGTTGCCTGTTGCTGCTGAAGTAGAATTGTTCGTAGTATTGGAAGTGGAAGACTTTGGTCGGGTCAAAACCCACTCTAAAGCTCGTAAACTTCTCAAAATCACCGTTTGACTACTACTTGGAGTAGCTAATTTTGTCAAAGCAGGACTAGAGAATCTCTCTTCTTCCTTTTTATCTTCTTCTTTCTTATCCTCACCCTCGTCATCTTCATCATCATCTTGACCAGATGCTGGAGCAGGTAATGATTCAAGCAGATCATCCAATTCTCCAATAAGATTTCTACTGGCTAAATTGGCTTCTCGTTGTAGAGCAGATGTAATGATATCTCGAGCACCTTCCATCGAAGCCAAATTAGAGGCAACTGCCAAAGTATTTTGAAAACCTTTTGAACTGATGCTAATGGAAAGAGGTTTGACAACAGAAGCCATTCTATCTTCAGAAATGATGGGAGCAGCCATTGGTAGTTCGACATTGCTTGAGCGTTGATCATCTTTTGCATTTGAGGTGGTTGCTACATTTACTGCCTTTCCGTCCTCCTCATTACCAATTGACGCCACCTCTTCACCCTCTTTGGAGTCACTCTCAGCCTGTTGACCCTTTGACTCTGTCGCTACCATCTTTGCCTTCTCCCTTTCCTCTTCCGCCTTTCTCCTGTTTGCTGTAATCGTAGGTAAAGGTCGAGTGACTGTATTGAGCAAGGCAATCAAGCTATCGACTAATTGAGCATTTCCAAGAATACTTGGCTTACCCAATAACACAAGTAAAATATTGATAGGTGCATTACTCGTTACTATCTCTCTTTCTTTGCCTTTGAAGTTATTACTCTTTTTAAACCATTTCATTAAGCTAACATTACTTGGGTCATCCTTGAGAAAGTAATAAGCAGCTTGTTCATTTGCACTTGTCAAGTAGAGTAAAGTTTCAATGCTTCGAGAAGCAATCAAAAATGGAGCTTCATCACCTGCTCTTGAAAGTGGTGCAATATAAGTACTTCCAGCTCCTGGAGTAGAAGGGATGAGAAGATTGTTTGCTACAGTTGAAGGAGTAATTGTCTGTCCAGGTGTACTAGCAGTGTTGCTTCTCTTGACGACAGGTCGACTTGGTGTCTGAAATGAAGCTTTGTTAATACGAGAGCTCATGTTGTTATAACTTTTGTCTACTGCATTACTATCTTCGCTAGTGCCTTCTGCTAAAATCATTAAAAGCAAATTGAGCAACTCAAATCGACTCTTTGAATTCTCAGATAAATTCACGAGAACGTCACGCAAACCACTTGAACTGCTATTCATCTGAGGAAAGAATAATAATCGAACCAAAGCTGCTATACCTGCTTTATCCAAGAGTTGAATGGCATCTCTTTGTCCTACTTTTTGATCCTGATCATTGTTTACAGCTTCCGCTAAACCACTGTGACCAGGTCTAGAATTTGTAGTCGAGGGTAAGACTGGCATACCATTTCGACGAGCTTGTAATCTACGTCGAGTTTCACTCAATTGTCTACTTGCTTGCTGCATTTCTTCGATCTCTTGACGCATAGAAGCAGGAATACTACTCAAGAAACTTGGATCTTGTTCCATCAAGACTGCACCACGCAAGTCTGGGTTTAAAGAAGCAAGGAAACTGGCTGGATCAATGTCAGAAGGACCTCGGGTACTTCCTCCTTCTTCAACACGTCGTTCCTCTCTTCTTCTTCTTTGATTCTCTACTGCTTCTTGTTGAATTACTTCAGCTCTAATTTCCGGTGGTAAAGCCTCCAAGAATTCTGGTGCAATATTGGATGCTTCCAAACGTGCACCTGTTCCACTACCAGCCAACGCGGCTGCTGCTTCGGCAGCTCTTCGTTCTCGAAAGTGTTGATTGAGCACCTCTTCTCTCATATCTTCAGGCAGCGCTTCAAGGAATGTAGGATCAATACCAGTATCAGTGATATCAATCTCATTTCCATTCATGATGGTCGTCACCCTTTCGCGAGGGGCTGAAGGAGCTGCATCTTCTACTGCATGAGTAGCATTCGATGCACCCTCTCCACTATTTACAATATTGGCCGAGGTATTCTCTCCTGCTGCTTGTTGCATACGCTGAGAAGAATCGAGCTCATCAAGACCCTGTTGAAGAGAGTTAAGCTCCAAATTGGCAGGAATTGAATCCATTGTTGCAGTAGGCTCTTGCATTCTAGTCTCAACACTTTCACCCATTTCAACGTCAGTGTCTGTTGAGGCCGAAGGAGCTGTAACATTTTGAGTCATTGACTGTCTTTCTTGACTTGTAGTAGAGGGGTCTTGTCGTCTACTTCTTTCACTTTCAAGTGTTTCATTCAGCTCTTGAGTAATGCTGGCCAATCGAGAGCGAGCGTCGGCGACATCCCTGCTCATTTGATCGTTTGCAGGTTGGGATGGCTCTCCACTGCTCTTTGCTTCTGCTTCCTTTTCTTCTGTCTTTTTGCGCTCCTCTTCCCACTTCTCCTTGTCCTTTTGAATCTTCTCTTGCTGTTTTAAATAGGATGGTCGAATTGCATTGACTATGTGAGCTCGCATATTGCGAAGTCTTTCATCAGATTCAGCAGCTCCCACTGCAATTCTCATTCCTTCACCCCATCGAGCCAAGGTGGGTCTAGGGTTGAACTCTTGAACAACTGCCACAGGGTCAATTGAACTAGTCACTTCACCATTTGTACCAAGTGTTCCATCTTGCGTTCTATTTTGTTGCGTTCCAAAATTTCGCAAAGTACGAGATCGAGGCATTCCTGGCAATCCGGTAATAGTCATTCGAGCTTCTCCATCCCCCCCACCTCGTAGCAAAATGCTGAATGCTTCTCCTGCGGCTCCATTGCCATGACCAGTACCGTTTCGTTGAAGTAAGGTATCAAGCATTTGCATGGCTCCTCCTTCCATCAAACCCTCTAATGATTGAGCAAAATCTTCATGTCCTGCTAGATCTCCATTCCTTCTTGTGCTAGAGTCCATCAATCTACGATTTCGAGAAAGTGAGCTTCTTTGAAGGTCAGCTTGAGAAGGTGATTCGGTGAGGAGAGGATGAGAAGCAACGTCCTCATTTCCAACTCTTTCATGTTGGGGTTGAGACACGTGGTTTGGAGCTATAGCCTCAATAGCTGGTACCCACCTTCTTGCTCGAGATTGTCTTGGATTCGCTGGTCTTTGTCTTAAAAAGGCAAAAGGACTTATAACTTCATTGGTCTGATTTTCGTGATCACCACTTGATTGACCTCCAATAGTATTAGGTGCAGCATTATTTGTCCAAGTCCAATTAGCTCCAAATCGATCCATCAGAGCATGTTCAGGGAAGAGGTGACTTTGCATTGCACTTAGGTCTCCTTGCTCAAAGATACCTTCCAAAACAGACTCATCATCATCTTCATCCATTTCTTCTTCATCTTCATCTTCATCCTCTTCCCCTTCAGCAATGTATGGAATCTCAGCTGTGTCTATTACTTCACCTTCCTCTTCTTCATCTTCATCCTCGCCTGCTTCACCTTCTTGAAACATACGTCCAGCTTCTCGGAAAAGACGTTGTGCCTCCTGTGGACCGCCTTCAATGATAAAATCAAGTTCTTCACTTGCATCATCTCCATCTTCATCATCATCGTCAATCCAAGAACCTGCTTCTTCGTCTCCTTCATCAAGTTCCTCATCGCTACCATCCAAATCATCGTCTTCATCACTATCTTCATCCTCCTCCATGACTTCTACAATATGTTCCTCATCAATATCATCATCATCATCACTATCATCGGATTCACCGTCGCTATACACGATTCCTTCCATTTCTTCGTCCATTTCCTCGTCTTCATCTTCATCTTCTTCATCATCACTACCAAAATCAACCTGATTCTCTAAATCTCCTGTATGCATACCTAAACTGGAATTGCGATAGAAATCAGGAGTCTCTTCTCGAAGTTCTTCAAGATTTGTCTCCTCGCCCATGTCATCTTCTTCTTCTTCATCCATGTCATCTTCATCTATGGATTCCAATGGGTCCATAACAAAGTCTTCTGCTTCCAAATGGCTATGCTTAGCATTCTTTTTCTCTGCTTTATTCATCTTGATAGCTACCTTTGTCAAGTATTCCAATGGTTTCAAGATTCGATCGAGTAATGACTTTACCATGGGAAGATTCAAATCTACTTCTGCTAGAGCACTGGTAAGAACTGTGACAAAGTTGCGCTCTAACATAGTTTTGGCCATGTGTAGAGTCAGGTCATCCAATGAACGAGTAGAACTTGTACCAGCACTCGTTACATTTGGCCTTGCCTTGAGTAATCGATAGCAAAGGTCAGATAATGAGTACAATCGACCATATCGACTTTCTATTCCTTCATTGGCACGACCAGCAGGATTTTGAGTGGTGGCATCCTTGATAGCCTTTGCTATTCCGTCCAGTACACTTTTACGTGCAAAGACAAGTTCGTTGCCTAACTCTTTTACGTCAGTAGTAATTGCAACTACGTCTGCACACACAGCGACCAGTGCCGACATCGCCCAATTGGATATAGACATCAATCTTCGCATCTCTTCATGTTCTCTAGACTGAACAAAACCAACCGAAATCAATTCTGACAAAAAGAAGTTCAGTGCAGAACCGCTTTGTCTCACTTTGACTGGTTCCTTTTTACCTAGATGTAGAGCAGATGTTGTTAAATTGTTGGTATGACGCCTCTTGGTGAAGTTGAGAAAAGAAGTCTTGCATGCTTTGTAAGAAGAAAGGAGCTCAGTCAAGCATTGAAGTAGGAAACAAGTATAGAAGTAGGTGGTATCTGATTCTTTCTCATCATTTGAAGCTTTTCCACTTCCTTCTGTGGCTGTTGTTGCCTCTGCTTTCTTGGTTGTCCGCTCACGATATGTTCTAAATAAATCAGACAAAAGGAAATGCATGATATTATCCAGGGAAGATGGAGTAACAATTTCTTTACCTTTTCCACCAAGATCGAGCATCGATTCATCAGGTACACCTCCTTGTTTAGTAGGTGAAGGAGGAACCAGATCCATCGAATCGTCGGGATTTCTGTCAAGAAGAGGAGCCATGAAAACATTCGATTGGGCCCCTCCAATTGAATTTCCAGAGTCAGCTGAATGATTTTGTACTTCCTCCATATTCGATGCATCGGATAGCTTGAGAATCCCTTGATTCTGTGCAGGTTTGTATTCCAATAAAATTACGTTTGTCTTCATCACATCCAAGAAGATATCTGGTTCACGAAGAATCACTGATCCTAATGATTTTATTGCAGAAGAAGTGTCCATGACTTTGACTCTAGATTGTGAAAAGAAAGATCGAACTTCTTGATTGATTGTAGCATGCAGCGTTTCTGGATTACTTTCAATGAGATGTCGCAGAATCAATACTGCAAAAGGTCGACAACTGGCTACTTGCTTGAGACTGCTATTCGCAAAAGGTGCCATGAGTAAATTAAGACCATCCTTTTCCAAAAATACTTCAGCTTGGTTTGGTCGACGAGTCACAATAACGAGGAATCGATACAGAGCCAAAAGATCATCATTCTTCAATTGACTAGCCTGCTTTAGCAATTGAATACTGTAATCGAGCAATTTGGGCATCTCGTCGCTGAACATTGATTGAGACAACAATGGTGTAAAGGTGTGTTCACCCTTGTCCTCTTTGTCAATCATCTTTGTTTCACGAATTGAATCTTCTGCACGCAAAAGGGCTGACAAAGTGAGTATGAAGGAAGCTGTCCAGGATGGCGTTTGCTCTTCGCAATTGTTTGACTTTGAATTGGCGATTAATGAAACAAGAGAGTGTAGTAGATTTTTTGCCAAATTCGATTCAAACTTGATTGTCTGTTTTTGATCATTGAAAATCACCGCTAGAAGATGTAAACGAACAGACACAAAGGGCATCTTTTTCTCCCAAGCCTCTGGAGCTGCCTCTTGAATCGAATCAAACAGTCCTTTGAGTTGCTCAACATCCGCATACGATTTTGTCACAATGCGTACAACGTTTCGGACATCGAATACAAGAGCTTCAAACGTCTCATTCAATTCGAGAGCGCGAGACAAGAGGTTTTGCATAATCTCTTCTCGTTGTTTTGCTAACAATTCTAATTCGATGATGTAGTTGTCTGGCTTCGCCTGCTTCTCTTCTTCCTCTGGATTACCAGGTCTTGGTGCTCCACTTTCGGCCTCTGCAGAGTCGTGAGACTCGCCCATGGGTGTATCTGTATTGAGACGATTTGTAGCTGTACTGGTAGCTTCATTGCTCTCTGTTGAAGATGTTGCCTCTTCTGGCATAACATTTCCATTGTTTGATATTTCCGTGGCTGTTTGATCTTCTCCTCTGGCCCCATTATTGGTTGAACTGCCTTCCGTTGCTGGAACTCCATCAATAACTTCATTATCATTACCTTGCATTGAGCTGACCACTTCTGGATGCATCAACAAGTACTCTGTTGCTGCATTCAGATTGTTAAGACATCGAAGAAGGGCATGTCGAGCTGCTCGTCGTGGGAAACCCATATCGACCAATTGTTGAGTCCTTCCTGAGTCAATTATTGGAGCTGTTCGAGGTCGAAGAGCAGAGTGATTGCTAAAATCACCCATAGGAGCCCCAAATGCTCGAGCCAAACCAGCCCAAGCAGTTGGTGGAACAGAGCTAAGAGTATTTGTTGTAGTAGATGCTGACTCAGTCTTTGGAGCTGCTCCAGTCTCCGTTTCACCATGTCCTTCAGCTATCTTAAGGACGATTCGTAAAACACTTCGAGCAACGCTAAGATTGACACCGGTGAGCCACTTCTTCATCCATGTCTCTCGAATGACAGGTGCGATTGTTAGTCGCAAAGAAACAAGGAAAGCTCGCGGCTCAAAGTACTCTGGCGATTCCTTGCTGACTCCTTCTTTTGACTTCATTGACTGAGTGGAAGGAGATTCGAATAGCGGACCATCCGATACCATCTTGAGTAGCAGATCTAATGCCATCTGAAGACCGCCACAAGCATGAAGCGCATCATTCATTCCAGGAGAGGAAGAACCATCAACGACGAATCCTTCAGCATCATATTGACGCTCTACAGCTTCGTGGAAGCGTTTGTAATTTTCCAAAATCTGTGGGAGGCCACCCTTTTTAATAAAAGGAACAAGGACTATGGTTTGAGTGTGAGTCATCTGTGTAGCTCGATCCTCGAATAAGAGCTTGGCTACTTGAGTCATCATAACCATCAAATAGTCACAGCTCAAAGCCAGATTAGCGTGAGGCTTCCAGACCATATTATTACAAAGAATGTCGCTTAATTGTGAAGCCATCCATGAAATGAGTCTTTTGTGCGTAGAATCCTGTGGACGTCTAGTAGATAGCAGTCGATTGGTTTCGACAAAAAAGGATCCTACTGCAATCTTTACTTGCGATGCTATATAACGCAAAGCAATCGTATTTTTGACCAATGCATCATTCTCGTCAAAATTCTTAGCAGTAGAATTTTCCTCTTTAGTCTCTATTCGCTCGTTCTCCTTGTGATGTTCAAACAATGGAGCAGAGAGAGGGTTTTCAACTGAAGCTCGTTCGGAGCTTCCTTCCTGTCTACCTTGCTGATTGATCGCCTTTGAAACAGAGTGAGTTGTTGCTTTGAATAGGACAGTCTCCCATATCCAAGCTCTCTGGAAATCTCCCAAGTCGCCAATTGTTGCAATGTCTCGAGTACCAGCCATGATGGATGGCGAACTATTTAGCACTTGAAGTAGTGTTATTGGTGCCTTTGATCCAGAATAATTTAAATTGGGTGCTACATCAGACAACAATTGCATCCTTGAATTCAACTTGATCAGCTTTCGGAAATCTTCATTGCAACTCGTCAGCTCTTCTTCCGTGCCGGGTCGAAGTAATTTAGAAATGGAAGAAACTTGGTCCGTCTGACTCCACAATTGCTTTGTTTCTTCCAATGACGTCTTGACCTCTCTCAGCAACGCAGTAATAACAGTGTTTGGATTAATTTCGGAAATGAATCGCAAAAGATGTACCATAGAGTCGGCAGTCACTGTCGAAGCAAAGTTGAAAGAGAGACACGGCAAGTTATAAAGATTGAGCAATTTTTCCAGGCCGAAAGCGCGAAGAAAGTCCTTGCAATGATTAGAAGATTGAAAAAGTGCCTCTAAAAAGCGAGCAGTCACATCAATGTAAGATGTTACAGTGTTGGGATCTTTAGTAGAATCATCCCTACGGCTATAGACGTCTGCTTCATCCATTATGACATCGGCCAGCGCCATGCTTTGATGCGTCATATTATTTGCCGCTTCGACTTCATTTTCACTCTCTTTTCTTGCTATATCTCGTTTTGGCTCAACCTTGCATAATTTGTACATGGCAACCTTTTCCGTATCAGGTATCTCGTAAGCTTGCCCAGCTTCTTGGATTTCCTCGAGTACTTTAAAGATACCATTTTGAACTTTTTCTTTCATTGTTGGTTGATGTCGAACGAGTTCATCAATTGCCGAACCAAACATTGATACATTGTCTTGATCTTGCAAAATCTTCATATGACGCTCTGAAGTCAAGACAGAAAGCAATTTGTAAATGATACTTTCGGAGTTGAACATGTCCAGACCAGCTTGATTCAAGCAGAGTGCTCCAATCGCATTTGGTATGGCATGTATTACATCAAATTCTGCTTCGATGTCATCCTTGACCAATTGCAAAAAGATTTCAGGTAATTTCTTTTCTTGGATAATACCCAACGATGTCGGCTCATTGTGAACAAACGTAGCCATGATGCTAATGCACAAGGAGAGGTTTTGGGGTCCAATTATACGACGATTTTCCATGACCTTTTTGATCGAAGTAAGAAGTGATGTATCAATCAAATTCCTGAGTCCGTCCGCGGTACCAGTTGTCACCATCATGTGCGAAATCGATTGTAAAAAGCCACGAAGAAGATGTGCCCGACCAAAAGTCATCCTTCCAAATAGATGATCCGGTCCTGGATCTTCGCCTACATCCATCTTTGCGGTGGCCGATTGAATATCATAGTCAATTTCTTCCTCGATCCGTCGAACAAAAATATCTAGACCATGTGCCTGACAGAAGATACCAAAAGCTGGTGTATAAGCGTAAATTATGCTATCCAATAAACCAATAGCTCTAGTTGTACTTCGTTGTATCATGTAAGACTCTGGTTGAGCTGTATCTACTAGCTTGATGAGCAAGTGCAGCAATCCAGCACCAGATACCAATCCACTGCCAACATTTGTCGAAGTAATAAAGGAGACTAGACCAAAATAGGCATCGACATATTCATCACATCGGGTCGGTGCTCCTGTACTTAGATCGTCGGTGATATTCCGAAGTATTTGAAGCAAAATACCATGATTGACAGACGCATTGAGAGAATTCAGAACTTCGCTTAACTTGCTACGATAACGACCGAGAGCATCAAGCGCGTATAGGGAGCCGCTGACAATGGATGCCGTAATCTCGTTCCGAGGATCCACCAGTGCTGCCAATCTTGAGATCACTTCTGGCTCGAATAAGAAGAGCTGAGTCGAAGCGACACTTTCTGGTACTATATGAGCTGATTTAGTAGAAGCAAGGAAGAATTCGTCAGCTTGTGTTGTTGTGGACAGCAAAATAACCTACACTCACCATAACATGCAATGGCAAGCAAACGACAAGTCAGTAATTGTCGTCGAATTTTCACGTCAGACATCCCCATAGCTATTCTTATTTTTTGATAAAGCTCAAAATGATCTTCGCTAGGAACACCATACCTTTCAATGACATCAGCCAATACGTCCATTGCGTTGCTGCCAAGATCGCTTGGTCTTCCTAATTCAATAGTAGTCATGCCCTCCTGGCTTGAGGAAGACTGTGAACCAGTGACAGACCCTGTAATGGTTCCAGTGTTTGCATTTGTAGATGTCAATCTCTCCCGAGGACGTATTCGTACTGGTGTGGCAAGCGAACTACTGGCCACATCGTCTTGAGCATCTTCGGAATGTTGCAATACGTTAGTAAAAGGAAATGTGCTGTCAATCTCTCTTCGTCGATAGAATTGAAACTTGACGTTTAGTAATTCTGGGGGAATAGTTGTTACTTCTTTGGCCACATCGACCATATCTAAGCCATGATCGCGAGGAGCCCATGTCACTGCTAAAGTGGAAAGTTTTTCCTGAGAAGGCAAGAGTTCTGCTCTAGGGTGTTGAACACTTCCTTGCTGAGCGAATCTCAAAACAAGTCGCAATGTAGCTTGTAAAACCTCGACATCTCTTGTGAAGAGAAGACTGTTCAAATGCTGAGCAGCATTAGAAAGAAGACTGAATATCAGCTGACAAGTAATTTACAAGCTGGCCGCTCTTCTTTAACTCACCTCATATGAAGCATAGAGCCTTCTATTGGTGCAATTTTCAATTAGAAGCCGTGAATATTTGAGTATCGAAACAAGAATTCGTTTACGTAAGGGTGTGAATTCATTGATCTGAAGCTTGTGTAAGTCATAGTCTCGGCATGTCTCTTCTAGGATAGAGTCAAACCTATTCAGGACATGTATCCAATAGTGTAAATCACCTCTGGGCCAACACCACTCTGAGATACCGTCAAGAATATCGGGTAGCTCATCATCGGAAGCTTCAGAGATTTGCTTGAGTAATCGCCGCACCTCCAGCATCTATTTGACTGGCTGTCAGCGCTGTCTCTTGTAATAGACCCTTCCCTTTTTCACTCTGCCAACTATGTACTCACTGGCTCGGCAAGCCTCTTAGGCGTTTTTGTGATCTTCATATTCCAAATTTGGGGTATCGACCTTCCATTCGCATAGACGAAAGAGTGTTTGTCCCTCTATAGGCAAAAATTTATTGTACTGAGTTGGTGGGGGGGGGGGAAAGTTGAAGTCCTTGTACTTCAGAGAAAAGATACAAGAAAATAGTATGCTCTAAGAAAGTCTGCGTTAATGTTGATGAGAGCGATGCTGTGCCAACAAAGTGACTAGTAAAACAAAAGGAAAGGAAAGATGTTGGTAAAAGAAGGAAGAAATGTATAAGATTGAATAGTGCGAAGTGATGTCAGTGAGTGAAAAAGAAAGAGTCCTTTTGACCACCAATCATCGAATCGAAAGGTAGTCAGAGCGCGACGACTAAAAGCAAATTATATAAAAAAACGTGGAGGCACAAGAAAAAAAAAAAAAAAGCACAGGCCCACTGATTAAATGAGCGCGCTTCCTATTTGCCATCTACCGTTTACGAGCTCTTCTTTCAAGCTGCCATCAACCATGCTTTGTCCAACTCAATCGACAAATGGAGCATTGACCAATGCATTTTCGTCAATAATTGATGGTAGAAACTCACAGAAGAGTACTGATGGTCTATCTGTTTCCAAGCTCCATCTAGTATCGAAAGGCAATCATCGTATCGGCCAGTCAACTAGAAGCCAATTACCGATATGTCAGGTCAAGAATGCTCGAAGTGAGAAAAGCTAAATCTGCTTTTGATTAGCTCCACTAATTTACTTTAATTGTTGTCTTTCTCAGTCCCTCAAACTTTACCGAAAGCGGACCGGATGGCCTCACAAGTGCATGAAATTGCTCGAGGCATTAGGAGCATACTTGCTAGCACGGCAGGTGCTCCTCTAGAGACAGGGTCCAGTCTCGAATCTCTTTACCTCTTGACAGAGCAGATTGTTCACAATACAAAAGAGGGATCGGAAAGACTATATGAAAAGGTCAAGATTGAGCTAGAGCGGAGTATAGGGGAAGTTGCATCTTCACTACGAGCTGGACCTAGTAATGAGACACAGAATGCCAGCCTCACTTGGCTTCAACGATTAGAGTCAGCATGGCAAAGTTGGTGCGATAAAGCCACATTGACAGGTAGTATATTGACCCATCTCAATCAAGTCTATCTCCTAGAGCAACCTGGAATGCTGTCACTGTGGGATCTTTGCCTTGATCTTTTCCTGCATTCTATTATTTTGGATGAGAGCTTGCAATCGCATGCGATGGCATGTATCATTGCGTGTGTCAATGACGAGAGGTAAGTGCCAGTGATTGTGACAATTTTCATAGGAAAAGCTCACTAATCCATCTTGTTTGTACTACCATAGAAAGCAAAAGAACCTCGCATATCAAACTCTTCACCCGTCTCTTCTCACTATGTTCAGGAACCTAGATTGCTATTCGATATTTGAAAATGCTTTAACTCAAGCAACAATGCGTTTCTACTTGGAGGAATCAGACGTACGATTTGCTCGTTTGGATATTGCACAGTATCTCTTGTTTGCTGAAATATCTCTAGAAGATGAAGAGAAGCGGGGAAGATGGCTTTACTTCCAGGAGGATGGCCGCACAAAGAATCTGATAGCAGTACTCGACTTTCTCGTGAAAAGGCATGCTCAAGGTTTGATTGACGGTCTACCTGATTTACTAGAGCAGACTTCACCAGCATCTCTGAAGTTGCTTTATCAACTCATGGTAAAGGTAGACGAGCTAGCTCCACTGAGAGGCGCCTTCGGTAGATATATCATCAAAAAAGGGCAAGCCATTGTTCAAGAAAAAGAAAGAGATGATTCGATGATTGATCGCTTACTAGAGTACAAGGCATTTATTGACAAGACGGTCGAAAAGGCTTTCTTGAAAGATTCTACTTTTCGACAGACGCAAAAGGAAAGCTTCGAGACTTTTGTTAATAAGAGAGAAAATAAGCCAGCTGAGTTGATTGCCAAATTTCTTGATGCAAAGCTTCGAAGTGGAAACAAGACGATGTCAGATCAAGAATTGGAGCACGTTCTCAATGAAGCTCTTATTCTCTTTAGATACACACATGGTGAGTAATTACCTATTACCGAAATCCAATGCCGTGCTATTTGCTGATACAGTCTATCTCATTTATTCATTATCAGCTAAAGATATGTTTGAGGAGTTTTATAAGCGTTTATTTGCTAAGAGATTATTACTCAATCGTTCCGCCTCCTCTGATGCAGAACAGAGTATGCTTTTAAAGCTCAAAGAAGAATGTGGACCTGGCTTTACACAAAAGCTCGAGACAATGTTAACTGATGTTTCTCTTTCGGATGAAATGATGAAGGCTTTCAATAGTGTGCAAGAAAAGGCTAAATTGGAAGGTAAAGGAGATGAATTTGAATTATCAGTATACGTTCTCACTCAAGCTCATTGGCCTACATATCCTCAAGTAGATGTCATTATTCCTGCTGAAATGGCAAAGGCAACAGAACGATTTCAAGATTTTTACGAGAGTCGTAATCAAGGAAGGAAACTTTCTTGGGCTCACACCTTGGGTACTACAAGTTTAGTAGCTCAATTTACCAAAGCGGGAGAAAAGGAATTGCTTGTCAGTACCTTTCAAACGGTAGTTTTACTTCTTTTCAACACTTTGTTACCTGGAGCCAAATTATCTTATATTCAAATTCGTGAACAGACAGGCCTAGAAGAAAAGGAGCTAAAGAGGACTTTACAGTCTTTGGCATGTGGACAAATTCCTACCAGGGTATTACGAAAGGAGCCTCAAGGTAAAGAAGTAAATGAAGGAGACGAATTTAGCATTAATGAAGGCTTAAAGAATGATAGAAAAAGAATTCGAATCAACATGATTCAATTAAATGAAACTCAAGAGGAACAAAAGAGTACAGTAGATAGAGTCATGTTTGATAGAGAATTGGTCTTACAAGCGTCAGCCGTTCGTATTTTAAAAGCTAAAAAGACAATCAAGCATGCAGAATTACTACAAGAGATTGTACAACAAATTGCAAGGTGAGTGAGCGAAATTTCTTTTCAATTTTTCTTTCAAAGAGGAATTATTTTAGGAATACATCTTTACTTTTATTTTTATCATTAATTTTATATATTTACTTCATTCCTTTCTTCTGCAGCCGTTTCACTGTTGATGTCGGTGAGATCAAGAAGACTTTTGAGATTCTCATCGACAAGGAGTACATGGAACGAGTTGAAGGCCAAAGAGGAATGTATCGTTACCTAGCTTGAAAACCACCAATCATAAGGTTTCTGTAGAACTACTTGAAGAATTGCAATTATCTATTGATTTAATGAAGCCCAACACATTGCTGGGAAAATAGGGAATAGAGACGATGGAGAGAGAACAAGAAAAAAAAAATTATATACGAAAAGGTTTTGAAGAGGGAACAGGATTGCAAATTGACATGATTTCAAATGTTACATATCTTGACAAGTACAGCAATGTCTGAAATGATCGAGGCGATGAGATAGGGATGAGGAAGGGTGTTTGTGTAAAAAAATGGTACATGTACATGAAGTATAGGGAAGAGGAAAAGAACGAAAAGACTGCAAAAGGTCAAGTTGATGGTAACGGGCAGATAGTGATAGCCATAACAAATTAGTCGGATGCAGACAGGCAACATGAGAAAATGCCCTCGATGGTATTATAATGATTAAAAGCAGGAGAAAAATAAAGGGTATCGCCAAATCGATAAATGATTAAAAAATAGTGCTCTATGCTCCGGTCGTGGCTACAGCTCGAGCTAGACTATGAGGTGAAGGTGATTCTGCATCACGAATTTGAGTAGCTTGACTAGGAGCTCGAGGTGTAGCTTGCGTCGCTGATTGCATTTGAGATCGCTCGTTATTTCTATTTGATGTTGAAGTTGACGGAACCTGCGTTGAAGTTGCGTCTCCCCCGTCCAACATCTCCTTGTTTTTAATCGCAGCCTCTTCTGCAGCCTTTTTTGCTGCAGCTACATGCTCAGAAGCCTTCTTTTGTGCATCAACAAGTGCTTGTTGATTGAGATATACTGGTGAATTAAGACTACTTGCTTGTGAAGTAGAAATTGGTTTTAGAGCGTCTAATGTATCTTGATCGTACTGACCATCTTCAGACCTCTTTCCCATCATTGTTACATCTACGTCGGAATTTTCTATCTCTGTAACATTTTCTTGAGCAATTTGCCGTGTTCGCATCATCTGTTCCAGCTCGCCCCGTACCATGATTCCTTCGATCCAATCGTGATTCAAGAGATTTTGAGCACTGGCTCGTTTGTCTGGGTGCAACTTGAGCATAGGAAGTAGAAAAGAAGTTAATTTTGTCGCATCTTCTTGTGGCATCAAATACTTTTCTTGTAATACAGAAATTAAAGGCCAAAATCTCAGCTTGTGTATATGCCTCAATTCTCCTCTTCGATTAAAAAGATCTGCGCTATACTTTCCAGAAAAGGCCAAGCTTTTTGGAAAGTCACCTAAAAGTTCAATAATTTGTGCTATGTGATCGTCATCCTTATTATATTTCGATCCTGCTGCTGGATCAAAAAGATAGTCACCAGTCAATAATTCAAAAAACATAGCACTGGCACTCCAGACATCGGCACTTGTTCCCCACTTGGCGCCCAAGATGACTTCCGGACATCGATACTGTCTAGTTTGAATGTCATTAGTAAAGTGATGATCCACCCAACAAGCATTTCCCAAATCAGCGATTTTGACAGTAATTGTTTCAAGTGAGCTTGGATCATAAGGTGGAGGTGGTGGTAATGTTGTCGGATCACCTGCTGTAATTGCTCGAGGATGTTCGTGCGATCCTGGACTGTCGATAGACATTGCCTCGGAAGATGATGCAGAGGAAGTTTGATTCTTTGTTGCTGATAAATTTCCATCTTCAGATTTGTGTCCAGGTGCCTGCTGAGACAACAAGGAAGGGCCCTTTTGCTGGGCATGATGTGCTGAAGTTTTACTGCCAAATGATTCTTTCGTAGTCATTTGCTCCATGCCTTGTCCAATAGCCTCTGCAGTTTTTTCTCTTTCTAGAGGTGGACCCCTGCTGGACGAAGCGGATGCTTGGCCTGTAGAATCATCACTCTTGATACCAGTCTCACTTTCCGAACCCAACAAGCTACTAGCGGAAGGTTTATCAATCTTGGACATACCAAAAGCCCATTTGTCGAACATAGGACTCGAGCCTAGACTGCTACTAGGGCTCGGAAGTGGTTGTGAACCGGTAATAAAGATACTTTCTCTTCGAGGTGTCTGAGTCCCACCACGACCCTGACTAGGAGGTACACCGACCAATTTGGTAGGGACTGCTGCTGGATTTGTTTGTAACTCTGCTTGCACGACAGCCTCTACGTCCTCGATGCAAATCAGAACATTTTCTGGTTTGAGATCGGTATGAATGATTCCACATTCTCGATGCATATAGTCTAATCCTAATAGGACTTGCTTTGCAATCTGCTTGACAATGTGTGGTGGTACTCCTCGATGTTGATACCTCTTGATCAGACCCAAAAGATTCTCTCCTAAAACTTCAAACACCATGCAAACATGTGAACCATTCGGTCCTTTGTGCTTGAAATGATCTAAAAGAGAAACACAATGCCGCCTGCCTGGGTGTTGAACATTGGCCGCCACCAACCTTTGCAGCAATTTGATCTCATCTAGGGCAGTCTCTGTATAGTGTGGTGCTGATTTCACAACTTTAAGTGCCACATGTCGTTTTGCTCTGCAGAATGGCCCATATCAGTATTATGCGATCTTGAAGAATGATCACACTGCATCGCTCGCTAATCAATTAACTCACTTGTTATCTCGAGCCAGCCAGACAGTTGAAAAGTGACCCCACCCTAGCTTTCGTACAATCAGATATCGCCCATCTGAAAAGGTATCGCCAACGTGAACAGGATGATAACCTCCTTTGACGTAATCCTCGCAATCTTCTTCGTCTTCAGTCATTACGCTATCGTTGACTGAACTTGGTTCAAAACTCGTGCCAGTCTGATCTCCGCTCCCAGATGCTGGTGTCGATAGAGAAAATGATGCATCCTCCTTCATGCCCCCACTACTGATAGACGAGGTTGGATGAGCAACACTACCCGCCATACTGATAGGTTGGGTATGTGATTGAACTCCAGGTGTCGATACGGGAGAGGGTCCAGGCGTGGAAGTAGATGTGACTGCATTGCTATACGCCGTTCCATGGCCGTCCTGAATCATCCTTGTAGTAGTAGACGATTCGTTGACGGGTGAGATTGTACCACTGGTCGAAATTTTACAAGAGAAGTAACGTAAGCGAGAGATATAAAGAAATCTACAATTACCAGATGGTCCGTCTATACGAAGGCATACGAAAATTGACGCAGTGTAAGCACCGATACTTGCCTATCCACCTCCATTTATACTTTGTCTCTACCTTCTCACAAGAGATGAGAAGATGTATGGGCGACAATGGTTCTCCAGACACCGCCCATTATTTCGGCGTTCATCCCCCGCACCCTTGCCCCCCCCTGGTCTCCCCTAGCAAAACTTGGACCCTTCGAAACACCCTCAATTTCTATTCTCAATTTGTCCTCATTGGACTCACACGACCTGATTAACTCTACGGATTTCTATCGATTCAACTCACCTAGTTAAACGACCGGCTACGTTTGGTAGCAGTCGTCGACGACAAGTAACAATCTCAAATTGAGATTTCTGCCTCTTTTCTTGCCTTGGCTTGTATACCTTGGCGTAGACGAAATAGTTTCGATATCGTTATCAAAGTTCCTTTTTCGCTTCACCAAGGCACCAATTGTTGTTGATGCAGTGTCTGTGATGGCGTGCGTCAACAGAATGGGAACGAGCAGCTATTTTCTACAAGTGTATTTGAAATATTTGAACTGATCGAGGGTCCGTGTGTACGAGCAATATTATCTTAAAGAGAGAGAATAGTAGGTCAACCTTTTTGGATGTTCTATTGTAAATTTTCGTCGAGTTGCCTCCTCTACTATTTTTCCTTTTCGGTAAGTTTAAATTTGAAATGTATTGTAAAAAGAAAGAATTAGAAGGAATTCAAGTATCGCGTATGGTGATGGTGGATGTTGGGTTAGACCACAATGAAAGTGAGAGTGTATCAAGAGATCCTCAAAAAAGGACAAGTGAGTTGAATGGGCAAAGACGGCAGCCAGACCCAATCAACTTTTACCGATATGATACGGCAACAGAGTACCTCGTCACAGTGATTGCCCTTTGAGCTTTGCTTAGTGTCGAGCCTCGGTTGATTTAAAATTCTCTTTTTTTATTCTTGTCGGTTTCTCCCTTCAAAATTTAATAAGCTAGATGATATCAACCTGTACATATTTCATGCACTACATAAATTTTCCTTCTATTTGAAAATAAATAATTAATCTGGCAAAAGTTTTTGAATTCCCGATTAATAAAAAGATAATCAAAGATAATAAATTTCCTCAATAAAATAAAACTTAGGAAATTTCATGACACCTCACAGGAAACTTGTACAGAGCCGGACTACCCGGAGGTGAGGTGAGGTGGGGGGGGGGGGTGAACGATTTGGGATGATAAGCATTTGTGCCTAGTAATGATTTTTATTTCTTATTTTTTTTTTTTCTAAAAAAGTATTGCAGTGTTACTACCGTCACCTACTATAAGAATTTGCACTGATAAAATTTGCTAGAAGGAGGATATGGTGGCCTATTCAAGTTCCGCCTAATATATACTTACTCAGAAAGTTAAAAAGTTAAATAATTTATTTGGACCAGCATTTCGTGTTTGAAGCTCCGGAAAAGTATTTCGGAGGCAATTCGGTCTAGACTCATCTACCTATGAAAGGCCAAATAGAGCGCTTCCGACTCGAATCTGCATCATAATCTTTCACGTGGATCTTACTCCCTGTCATTCTTCTACAAACAAATGCTTCATGTATCTTTAAATTTGCCTTAAGCACCCACTATGGGGTAATATATATTAAATTTTTGCTTTCATTAAAAAGCTGGCCGATTCATGTTGATATGTGGGCAATTGTTCAGGTACAGGGTCTCATCTTCATGTCTACAAGTGTTCACGAATGAGCATTTTTATACGACCAGCTCCTCATCACGACTTAGCGTTTACAATTTTGCTTCGCATTGCTTTTATTTCTGTCTCTCTCTCGAGAGGGAATTGCAGCAGAAATTTAGAGTGAAAAGCATCTTGCTCGGCGCAGTGAGCAGAAGATGGAATTAAATGTGAAATATAGGCACCCACCATGTAAGTCCTACAAGATCATATACATCAGCATCAAAAAAGACACAGAATAGGTGTGTCCTTTTAAGTGTAGCGCTCTCCCGCGGAAAGAGGAGCTTATTAAGAATTGATATAATCATCACGCACGCGGAAGGTGCGAACGAAAAGATAGACGATGAAATTGGACCCAATTCGGATTTAAATATCTATATTATTTATATGGGCACTAAGTCAGTGTAATAATGCGATATAAAAAAGACCAGGTGATCTAGCGGTCTCTAATCCAAAATACATTACACCTCATCAACATCAATTGCAGCAACAGCAACAGCATCATTCTTTCCTATAGATCTTCTTGCAACCAATACAGCTCTCACCATTCATCACTTGTAGACAGAAAAGAAAAGTGGATGTGTGGCAAACAACATAACTCCTATTTCTCTGTGGCTTAAACGAAGCCAAAGGCTCAGTTTATCTGTTGCATACAATCCAACTTACATCTTACAAATATATTTCACCCAACTGAACAGGAAAAATTTGGGCGTAATCATTCTAAAGTAATTCAAAATTGTATTCAGCTTTCATCCTCTCTAGTACTTTCTCTCATCTTTAGGATCATCGTCTAGGTCAAACCCTTCACGCCACTGCTTGGAATTGCCGCCTTTATATTCAATTTCCCATTTTCGAGGTATCTTTACCTCTTCCCCCACCCTTTCTAACTTGTTCAAAAAGCTCCTGTTGTGAGGAGATATGGTCGTCGTCCAAAGTGGTGATTCCTCACATCCAGAAGAGTCTGCACAACGACCTTTTGTAGCAACATCAGATATTTTAGCCAACATTGCCAGAAGTCAAGGTATAAGATTACAAGATGAAGAAATAGCTAAAAAGCTGCATGAGCGGTGGAAAGCAAAGTGGGATGATGTAGATGATGAGATAGATAGCAACAGTAAACAGTCAAGATCAAATACAATGGGCATTGGATCCGATCTTGGAAGTAAGTGGTGGCTAACTACAGAGTCATCTTCTTCTAGTGAGACAAAAGAGAGAATCTTACAGGATGATGGTCGAAGTAGGAGTAGATCATCACTTCGAAAAGCTAAACAAGCAAACATATTGAAAGTCGGGCAAGATCAGTACGGGGTACCACCTACTCTCGTTCAGCAATTACAGGCTGCATTGGCACCAGGACATGATCATCGGCAAGATGCATATTCCATTCGCCCTTCATCTAATGCACTCCCAACCTCTCGCAATGACGGAGGTCAACCAATTTATAGAAGGCCTGATACAACTGATGATACTCTGGCACTCCTTTTACCACTACTAGTCCTACTCTCAACCTTACTATTCTTGCTGTTGATTTTCATCGTTCTTGTCATCTTTGTCAGGAGGAGAGCCAGGATTGCATTGACTGAAGGAGATGGACCCTTGGATGTTGGAAGGGAGGAAGAATTGGAAGGACTTGGAGGTTTGGACGGAGTAGAGGAAAGATGGTTGGAAACTGTGGATGATGCAACTCGTAGAGGTTACGCAAGAGCAAAAGACTGGACACAATCATTTCCACCTGGCTCTCAATCAACAGATATCACCTTGAGTCAATTTTTGACTATTCAAGAGAAAGGGGTATCGGCTTGGAGTTTTGATCCCGATTATGAGAGCAATCCTAGCGTTTTTGTAGAAGCTCGAACTGAAATTACCTTTATCGCAGATGGTGAAGGTATGGCACCACAAGAAGGTGGAGGTTGTTGTGTACAGAGTAATTTACCACTGCCTAAGCTTAATGAAGTGTACTACTGGGAAGCAAAAATGTTTACAAAACCAGAAAATACAAATGTAGCAGTAGGCTTAGCTTCAAAGCCATACCCTAGTTTCCGACTTCCAGGTTGGAGTAAATTTTCAGTTGGTTTCTTTTCTGCAGATGGCTTCAAAGCACACAACTATCCATTTACTTCACAATCTTATGGTCCAGCCTATGTGCAGGGAGATGTGATTGGTGTTGGTTACCGACCTCGCTCTGGGACAGTCTTTTTTACAAGGAATGGAAAAAAATTGGAAGATGCATTCGTTGGCCTAAATCGTCACAATCTTTTCCCAACTATTGGAGCTGATGGTGCGGCTGAGATCCACATCAACTTGGGACAAGCTGGATTTCTCTTTATTGAAGCCAATGTGAAAAAGTGGGGTTTGGCTCCCATGGTAGGAACGTTGGCACCTCCACCAGCCTATGGAATGGAAAGGGGAAGTATCTTGATTGAGACTGGTCAAGGTACTTCCAATGATCAAGAGACTGATCGTCAACCTTCTTTGAGACCACCTCCTAGAGATTCTACACCACCTCCTCCGCCTACACCTCATAGCGATCATTTTACCATTCGACCCTCTAATACCAGTCCCAATTCATCTTTATCGACAAGGAGGAGAGCAAAGAGATCGTCGAGAGTGGGTAGTGCGGCAATTTCTTCATCTTCTGAAGCCGGCGCTACTTCTTCGTCTCATCCAGACTCCTCTACTATCCCCTATCGTTTATCATTGTTGGATGAAAGAAGCTCAGCATCTTCAATTTCTTCTCAAAGACGACAATCACCTCGAAGTGATTCTATATCTTCTGCAGATGCGCCTCACAATCCACCTACACCGCATCATCTAGATATCAGCTTGCATTCACTAGAAAATAATATTGATAACAATGAGCATGGAGATTCGGAATTTCGTTCTACTTCTCCTACCTTGATGGCAAGGCGTGGAGGTGGTAGAGGCGGCGCGGCAAGTTATTTTCCTACTGTGTTGACATCTCGTGACAACCATCATCGAACTAGGAGTCCAAGTCCTCCCCCGTACCTTGATTCAAGGCATAGTTGGGCAGCTCTTTCAGGCTCATTAGGTGGAACCGAAGCATCTGGAAATCAAGCCAGGCGAGCTTCTGGTCGAAGTCATACTTTGGCAAATGCTCTCTTTGGCGCCCTTGCAGAAAGAGGTCTTTTGACGCCCCTTTCTGCTCAGGATAATACCTTGAATGATTCTAGTAGAGCTCCAATCTTACCTAGGCATGAATCTACCAGCGTGTTGGATTATGAGAGATTACAAGGTAGCAGTACCGCTAGGAATACACAAGTAAATAGTAATTCAAACTCTTCAAATACTTGGCTCTCTTGGTTCCGAAGTTGAACTTACTTGCGAAAAATCCCATGTATATGTGTATTATTTACCTTCTTTCTTTTATAAGATTTTGCCTTGCTATTTTCAACATCAATTTCATTTGCCATTATCATAGATCTTTTTTGAGTAATGATGAAGTGTTGCATTTTATGACGAAACGCGTATATGAGAGAAAGTCTTCTCAACTGACTCTTGTCATCCTTCTTTCATACAAAATATCATGACTTCTACCTCATCGCCGGCAATAGAGGTAGCACCAAGCCTACAGCGACTCATTCACGATATTCAAGCATTCCAGATACCTGCGTTACTGGCCAAACAATCAGATGTTTCGCAGATGGAGATTGTAGAGGGGGACTTGCTGGCTACATTGAAACGCCTTGATAATGAATTGGACAACTTTTTATTGAATTGTGCCGATCTAGGCAATGACGCCAATGAAAGATTGGCTTGGGGTGAAGTTATTCAACAAGCCCAAAGACGAGTGTCACAAGTCAAGAAGGAATCCCAAAGTGCTCTTATAAAGGCTAGAAAAGATTGGAAAGCACGAGCCAGAAATGCGCTGTGGGGTGATATGGCACAGAGTCGAGAAGAGAGGGAGAGGAGAAAAGAGGCTACGCTGGCCGATCAAAGGTAAGGGATGAACATACTAGCGAGAGCATTATTTAATCTTGAACTGACTGACTATTTGAATTTGCTCAGTTCGGAAGATAAACTCATGACTGCATCTGGAGATGTAACTTCAGCCCTTCAAAGAGCAGTGACACTAATGTCAATTGAATTAGAAAAGTCATCTTATTCTTCTCAATTACTCGACGAATCGTCAATGTCAATACAACAAGCAACACTAGAATACAATTCCTTTACCAACCTGGTCTCTTCTTCTAGGAAATTGATCAAGAGTATGGAAAGAGCGGATTTCATGGACGCACTTATGTTGTGTCTTTCATTTGGCTTCTTCCTACTTTGCATAGCATATATAGTCAAAGTACGTATTTGGGACCGGGGAATTGGAATAATATCTTTCTTAATTAAACTGGGCGGCTTGGGAACCAGTCGAAGTGCGGAAGACGTAAAAGCTAAACTCAAAATGGCGAAAGAAGCAGCAAAGCATGTAGATACATCAAAAGCAGCAGAAGTAGCTAAATCGACAGTCTTGACTACCGTCTCTTCCATTGCTGCCGCTGCCATCTCAACAGGTCAACTTGTGCCCTCCGCCAGCCCAATTGACTTCGACGCGGACTCATCTTCTTCATTTATACCATCAACACCTGTACCAGAGCCCTTTCATCATGACGAATTATAAATCAATCACTAACAACAAAACCTTAATAAGAATAATTGGTATTACCACCATACAATTACAATGGAAGAATGCATCTCAAAGATCGTCAAAGAATGAAGACGGTTGATCTTCTTGTTGTAATGACGTATCACCTTTGCTGAGAATCGTCTCTAGCCTCGACTTTTTCGGTGCTGGTTTCGCCTCTTCCTCACTACTTTCATCATCATCTGCGTCGTCATTATCATCATCATCATCAATGTCATCCTCATCTCTGCGAGTCTCATTTGCTGCCATGTGTAAGCCGATCTGTTCTACTTGAACTTCTACATCTTCATGATCAGTAAAATCTTCTACGACATTTCGCTCCCTGCCCTCGCCTTCTATTTCGTCGTCATCCTCCTCGTCTTCTAGCAGTGGACTCAAATCCGTCAGCTTCACTTCAGCACCATGGCCAATGCTAGCCAGCCAAGTATCTTTTCTCGCTAGCCTTTCGACAGGTAGGCCACCATGATCAGCAACTATACCCAACAATTTGTGCGGAAGGATTTGAACCACTCGGACTAGTCCATCAGAAGAGCCTGTCAATACTGTATCAGGATCCAATGTACACATTGCATCGACACTCGCAGGATGACCTGGAATTCGATCAACATGATCAAGTAAACCTCTAGTGGGTGCCCAAAGAGACAATATCCCTAATTGAGTACCTACCACCAACTTTGTATCTTGCTTTACTGTGGCTATAGACAACAGTTCATCCTCTTGATCTTCGCTGACATCAACTCCAGCATCACCTGTTCGAATGTCAATGACGGACAATGTACCATCTCCGCTAGTGCAGACCAGACGTTCTCGACTAGTTTTTGCCGCCGCTTCTGCTGCTGCCTCTTCTTCCTTTCTAGCTTTTTCTTCCTCGTCCCATCCCCTTCTTCTTTCCCTCTTTCGACGTTTCTTCTCCTCTTTTAATTTTCTCTTCTCCTGCTCCTCTTTACTCAACTTTGGTGCTCTAGGAGGGGCTAGATGTGGGCACCACAGCATTGATGTGATCCAATCAAAATGGTGTGTATAAGAACGAATTGGTGATGGTGTTGAATTTCTTGGATCCCAGAGCGACACTACACCGTCATCATCTCCTGTCGCAAGTAGATTCTGTTCTATAGATAAAAGTCGAGAAGGGGCAGCTTCGTGGGCTTTTCTCCAATTTGAGACAATCGAACCAGTCTCTGTGTCAATACTGATCATCGACCCATCTTTTGATAAGGACCATAGTGAAGATCCATCATTGTTGAAGCAAACACCACGACAACTCTTGTTGCTCGGACGCATCGTCCACTTCTTACTATAAAGGCGGGACTTGCCTTTACCTTTCAGATTCACTACATTTTCATCATCGCTAGTGATTCCTTCTTCTTCAGCTTCATCTTTCTCCTCTTCTTCGCTATCATCCTCATCACCTTCAGCACTACTCTGCCTACTGCTAGCCTGTTTTCCGTGTAATGCCGAATAATCAATCAATTGAATTTTGCCAGATATTAGGCCAATTGCCAGTAATTTTGACGTCGAAGCTGGGTGAAAGGCAATGTCGAGTGCATCCGACGATAGAGGTATATCCATCCTTGCCTTGAAAGGTATTTGTAGTCTACCTTGACATTACCAACACTATCTTCTCTAGGCGAGGGAAATAAGTCAATCCAAAAAAAAAAATAAAAAAAATAAAAAATGGTGATGAAGTTGTATATCCGTGCACGTGCTCTCACTAAATTTTATGTATCAGACTCAACAATTTTGTTCTGTATGCATGCAACAGGATACTTAATCACCACAAGCACGACCATCTAGGTCTGCTTCCGCTTATAGGCATATTACAACAATGCCGATCCAACAACCAGCTAATCAGATCAAGTTGACAAATGTTTCGGTTGTTCGACTTCGAAAAGCTGGAAAGAGATTTGAAATAGCTTGTTATAAGAACAAAGTGTTAGATTGGAGAAGTGGAGCAGAAAAAGATCTTGATGAAGTTGTTCAAATTGAAAACATCTTTTCAAACGTTTCAAAAGGTGCTTTAATACCACAAGAAGATCTTAAAAAAGCTTTTGGTAGTACCAATGTTGATGAAATTATCAAAGAAATTTTAAAAAAAGGAGAATTACAAGTTGGAGAAAAAGAAAGAAATCATGAATTAAGTAGTACTTGGAAAGAGATAGTGACTTTGGTATGCGAAAAGTGTGTGGATCCAACAAGTCAAAGACCATACACCTTTGGAATGATTGACAAAGCAATGAGCGATATTCACTATAGTATCAAGACCGGGAAAAGTACAAAGAGTCAAGTAAGTTTTGTTGAAAAAATCACACAGTATAAGGTATCAGACCCTAACTCATTCTGAAATATTTTACCCATTCAAAAAGGCACTTGATGTCATACGGCAACTTCAAGCAAGTGACACGATCCCAATAGAACGAGCAAGGATGAGAATTCGGTTAACAATGGCGAATAAAGACGGCAAGCAACTGAAGGAAAAGATCATTTCTCTTGTAGACAAAGTAGAGGATGAAGACTGGGCAGATGAATGGGAATTGGTAAGTCTGTCCGCAAGAAATTTGAGGATGACCTCCACTGATCCTTCTCGTTTAGGTCGCTGTCATTGATCCTGGGTCGTTACGTAAATTCAATGAGCTATTGGAAGCAGAGACCAAGGGCAGAGGAAAGGTTGAAGTCCTTAATTTTACCTCGATAGGAGATGATGAAGAAGATGCACTCGAATAGTAAATATCGAATCCTAGATCTCATATCATTACTAATTGCACGCCATATAGATTACATTGTGGTTTCTCTTGTCAATTTTTGGGCTTTAGCTGCTACCTTCAGCTTCGGCCAAAGCAGCTTCTTCCATGAGTATGTCCATCTCTTCGTCTGTCAGTTGCTTCTCTGTACTTGGTTTGCTACTTTTGGGTGATGGCTCTGATGAAGTCGCAGCTTCTACTGGAGCACCGTTTTTTACAATATTCCAACTGCGTTCAAAGTATCTGAAGGGAATGTAAATGGTAAGCTTGCACGCTTCGAAATAAAACTTTATCTTAGGACGGTTATCACTCACCGATTAGGATGTGATACACTCTCTCCTTCACCCAAACCATCACCTTTCTTGATACCTTCTTTCTTGTGGGTTATTTCAAACAATCTTGTACAACCGACATGATAATGCCCACCTTTAACTGCTTGCATAATTTCACTCTGCTCAGCAAAGTTCAAGCCGTACTGAGTAGCCAAGGCGGTAGAAAGATTCTGAGGTGAGAAATGTCTGAAAGGACAACCATGATTGTCCTGAGGTCCTGGTTGATCTTGTGTAATAATACTGACACAACTACAAGACACAAACAAAGAGATTAGCGAAGACCAATGAACATGTGCATATCGTGGCTACTGTAAACGTACCTTTTTGCTGGGAAATTGATTCTCTTTCCCTCAAGTCCATAACCGTATCGAATATTGTACTTGTATTCCTTGTTGAACTTATCGTCTGACATACTTCTAAAAGATCGCCTCCAGAATAGTAAAGCCTCTTCAAGTGGTAAACCAATATCTTTGAGGAATAAGTTGTACTGCAATCGACCATAATGCCTTAGATGACCAGAGCCTGAGAGTGATTCGTGAAGGTTACGCATACACATGGGAGCATGCTGCCTCACAAGGGTATCTACCATCTCTGCTGTGAGCTTCCCACCATCGACTCCTTGGATTGCAGATCGTGCACTATCTTTGGAGACACCAGCAATAAAGCCCATAGACAGGTGTGAAAGGAGCGGGACAATTCGATCATCTTCATCAAGACGAGGCAATGCTCGTGCCGTCATCTAACAAAAAGTCAGCATATAGACTATGGCTGCCATAAGCTAATTACTCACCTCAAGCTCTTTTGTTAGGCGGGTAGAAAATTCAGCAACGACAAGACTAGCTTGCTCTCGCATAGGAACCCAGGCAATTCCTGCTTTCATAAACACCTTCCTACGTTCGATCAAGTCCAAAACTCTAGTCCAATGTACCTATAACAAAACGTATTGCATCAGTATTTCGCTCCACTCAAAAAGTTAGGGTGAGAGAGTTTCATGACTTACCTTGAAGTACGTGTCAGTGTCTATGCTATTGATGAATTTTGGGTTTGCAGCAATGAGTGCTTCTCGATTTGCTTGCTTTTCCTCATTCGATACCTGTATTGTGACACTGGAATGAGCACAAGTACCTTTCTCTCCTAGCTACTTGGGGTATCACTCACAGAGTCCCAATCAAGATTGAGAGACTTCAAAAACCGATCCTTTTCTGTCATGTCATCATTCTCTAGTCTCAATCGAAATAGAGTAGTCTCCGCTTTGACAAATCTTCGTCTAAGATCATCACTAAGGGCGCGTTTGCAAGAAAGGAAGGTTAAATCGAAGCTGAGGGACATGCCTCCTCCCGAGGTAGACTCACGTTCGACAAAATGCTAGTCTCAAAACAAAGTGACTGACATGATCCTTCATCCTTTCTGCCTCTAGATCCACACCGCCTTTGAAACTTCCAGCAGTAGTTGCACTCAGAGGCAGATATTTCTTGATTTGAGCATTGACAAGTTCTTTCATCTCTGCATAGGATCGATTTCTAGCTTGACAGGACTCAATCTCAGCCAGAACTGAAGAAAAATTTGCAATCAGTATATCTGTTCATCACCTGGTACCTCCAAATTATCTCATCGCTTACCTCGCAATCTATCAATGGCCCATATTTCAAACTGTTCAATAGTGACTTCGTGAATGGGAGGCTTGTCGTAGAAGTTGAGTCTAAAAGGATATTTTCTTGGACCTTTTGTCAAATGTCGATCGACAGAAGCACTTCCAAGAGTTGCAGCCCTCTCTGTAGATGACGGCTTCCGATCCGATGGAGGTGCTGCTCGAAACATATTGGTGACAAGGAAGCAGTGAAAGAGGGGAGGAATTGGAGAGCTACTTGATTGAAGAAAAATTGGAGGAAAGAAACACTTAAAGTTATCGAGTAATAATGTAAACGCGTCGCGAGTCCAGTAGTACAGTACAGTAAGTAGTTCTGTACTGCACTGTATTAAAAATTTATTGCTTTCGTGACTTTATTTAGGTCAAATTCCGTTCTTCTCGAGCGCCAAATTTAGATGAGGGATGAGCAAGTAAAAGGTAAACGCGGGCAAGGATTCTTTGATGCTTTGCTAGAATATGACATCCGGATCATCGGATGTCATAATCAAGCAAGTACTTTGTGAAATTCAGAATGATAAGAAAGGACAAGGTGAGCTTCGATGAAAGTTAAATTTAATTTACAGTTCTGAATATATGCTGTATTTCCAACTTCTATAGAAGATTGGAAGGAGTGTGGCGAAGAAGTAACCAACTGCCTTGAAGAGTGCTTATTCCGACTAGAAGGAGCAGCAAGTAGTTCGCAAACTCTTGAAGATGACTTGTATCGACTGCTAAGTCTTTCTCAGGAGAATATAAGGAGCGTGCATCATAGCAAAGTTCTCCGTAAATGGCGTAGGCTATATACAGATGTGTGCATTTTAAAAGCTGCTTTTTTTATACTTCAAGATAAAGTTTTAGCTTTTGAAGAGCGTTCAAGATCACTAGATATGATCCGAGGACTAGACATGGCCATCATAGTATGCGGAGCACCTGGTTATTATAGACTTGAGCTCGCTCATCAAGAAATTGAGTTTCTTCAAAGAGGACTGCCTTTGCAACCTATTTATCCAGTGGGGGAAGAAGATCTACCACATCAAGTCCCAGTCTGCCTCGCATCAGGTCCAATCAAAGAATTGTCCTCAATACCAAGCTTGTCAACATACTTGGCTGGGCAATACGCCAAACCTTTTATTGTACGATCTTTTGCGCAAGACTGGCCAGCACTACAGGACAAAGACAGACTCTGGTCAGATGCTCGATATCTTACTCGTGTTGCTGGTCCAGGTCGAGTGGTACCAGTTGAAGTTGGTAGTCAATACACTGAAAATGACTGGTATCAAGAAATCATCACATGGCAAGACTTTCTACAAGCTAGTAATTGGTGTCAAGGTAGTAATGACAGTATTACTACTAACAAGGCTATTAAATATTTAGCTCAACACAATCTCTTTACTCAATTCCCTACGTTGGAAGCAGATGTCATTCTACCTGATATTATCTACTCTTGCCCACCACGTCCATCCTCTTTTCAGGATTATAAATCTCCACTGAACGAGGAAGGGATTGATACTACGATTGTCAATGCTTGGATGGGACCAAAGGGTACAACTACCCCTGCTCATTTTGACCCTTATTATAATGCATATGGTGATTAAAAATTAGCAAAACTCATCCCTGACTTTCTCTGACGCTGACCATATAATTCATCTTCTCATTTTCTAGTGCAAATCGTCGGCTATAAAGTCGTATGGGTAGCTCCACCAACTTTGCTTACTAGTCAGGGTATTAAATTAGTAGATGGCAACTCTTCTACACTCCCTATATTTGAAGCAGAAGCCCTTCAAGATTGCAAAGAATTGGAAAGTATTCGTAAGAATGCCAAGTCAGCAGTCCTGGGACCTGGAGATCTCCTTGTCTTACCGCCTGCATGGTTTCATGGTATGAGAAGCTTGACAAAGGTGAGAAAGAGAGATACCAAATTGCCAGTGAAGAGGTGAGGGAGATTAAACAGCTGATAAAACTTCTTTCCTCTCTTTGTAAACACTTCGATTCAAAGAGCTTCTCAGTCTCAATGTGGTACTGACGATAAGATGTAGATGATGTAATTCAATATTTTGGTCATTAAAGAATCAGATGAGAGGAATAAAGTAGAATTGAGAAGAAAAGAAAGAAAAAGATAAAGAAAAAAAAAAAAAAAAAAGAAACACGATGTGATGAAAGGAAAAATAAAAGATGGAAGAATCTTTTACAGAGTCGCAATGAGGTAAGGAAGAAAAGACAGCTTCGTGAATTTCTACCAAGTAGTCGTGTGCACAAGAAGTCTGAGAAAGAAGAAAAGTAGCGTGCATGGGAGCATAATCTTGTGATGATTAAAGGAAAGAAATGAGATGAGAATGGGTAATTGAAAATGAGGGATTACTTTTGTACTCCTGCTTGAAAAGAAAAGCAGCGTTGAAGATTGCCCATTGTGAGCGGAAGTGGCGATCTATAATGCATCCGAAAAGGCTGTGGAGCAAATGCCAGATCGGGCCGAGTTGACGACAATTGTGGTTATATATGTGTGTGTAAACAAGCTAATTGACTGTTTTGATGATGGAATGAAGATGCTGCTTGCTAAAGAGGAAAAAAAAATTGTCCCAAAATACATCAGAAAAGTCGCAGCAATAATATATGGTCTATTTCAATTATTTTGATTAGAAAAGACAGGCATACTTTGATGTTGATGATGTAAAGCTTGCTGTGATTGCTGCGGTATTTGCTGTTGTTGCTGCATAGCCTGTGCTTGGACTTGAGCGTGTACAGCTTGAGCTTGAGCGGCTTGCATCTGTTGAAGAGTAGCTGCATCAAGAGGAGCTGTCATCTGTCCACCTTGGAAGCCGCCGGGAAAGCCATACTGATGCACTCCGTACATGGCTTGAGGGGGTGCCTGTATTCAAGTAGTAAAGAGAAAGGATCGAGTAAGAAGATCGTGCTCTTTCACTGATTTTCACAACTCACCATAGCACCATAACCACTGAGCTGCATGCCTTGTCGGAGTGCACCCAACATGGCGCTTTCGTTTCGATCTTTACCCCAACCACACTTTATTGGCCGACCGCAAGCGATTTGACCGGCCAAGTTGACAATGGCACTAGCAGCATTTTCATGCGTATCCAATTTGACAAATGCAAAACCTCGATCAGCTTGCATTCTAATCTCAACAATGTATCCATAGTGTGAGAAAAGAGGAATCAAATCATTTTGCTAGCAAAAGGCAGAAAAAGGGAGATAGCGGTGAGTGATTCCAAACAAAAAATTTAGGCATTTTGCTGTACTCACTGTAGCGAAGGGAGGAATATTGCCAACATAGACAGTGGTGTTGTGAGGGGGTGAGCCTGCCATAGCCTGCTCATATGTAATAGGAGTACCTGAAGCAGCTCCACCAGTTGGAGGCATGCTGCTTGCTCCTAGACCAAGTGCGCCCATTCCACCGAGGGTAGCAGCAACAGCTGCCGATCGGTTTTGCATCATTCCAGGTGGTGATTGCTGATTTGAAATTTGTGATCTTTGATTGGCCCAATTTACTCGAATTGTTCTGGATCCTAACCATTCGCCATTCATTGTTGCAATAGACTGTTCAGCGTCTGATTTATCTCTAAAAGCTACAAAGCCATATCCTCGAGATTTACCACTGGCGATATCCCACATAACCCTTGCTTCACTGACACTTGGAAAGTTTTGAAAAGCTTGACGAAGCATGACGTCGTTGATCTCTGGTGAAAGGTCTCCGACAAATACATGATAATGATTCGAAGTATTTTCCTTGTTCATAGCAGCACCGCCTGCCCCTTGATGATCACTTCCTGCCCAAACCATTCCAGAATTGCCGCCCATGACTCCAGACACAATTCCATTATGGTTTCCATTGTTGTTATTATTGCCTACTAAACCAGAACCACCGGTGGCCCAATCTACTTTAATCTCTGAATCAAATAATTTTCTACCATTGAGTGTTTGCAAAGCTGTTTCTGCTGATCGTAAGTCGGCATACTCTACGAAACCATAATTGAGTCCACCTTGATGTATAGTTCGCTGATCCGCGACAATTTTTGTACTAATAATCGGCCCAGCACCACCAAAAACTTCTTTTAGCATCAATTCATTGACTTGCTGACTGAGTTGACCAACATAAAGATATGGGCGCCGAACCCCAATTTGCTGAACAGGGCTTTGCAGAGGAGCTGCTGTTGCCATAGCTCCAGGCACGGCAGGCGATGATAGACCAGGCTGTTGCATTTTGGTTGAGAAAGAGAGAACAGAAAAGCTAGAGTGTAGCTGTGAAGGAATGACGCAGAAGAGAGCGATTTAGGACGTCGTCAGACAATCGATTGGTTCAGTCGTCCGCAAAGAAAGGAAAATAAAGAAAAAGGAAGCGGATACTCTGGTAGTCGTCGTATAGTCTACTATGTGAGACTGAATGGGAAGAAGGTACCGCAGAAAATTTGATGACGCGGATTCCGAGATAGAATTGAAGAAGATTGTGTAGAAATATGATGTTGAAGAACAGACAGAAATGGAAGTAAAGGTTAGAGAGATCTGTGAGTAGATTGACAATGACAAGAAGAAAAGTAGAGGTTCATTTCTGCCAGCTCGATTTCCTCCGTTCTAGCCGCCATTCCGGTAGTGCCCCGAGGATAACCTGCACGTATCAGGTATGATGGTGGCCGACAGCGGCAAAGCCACCGAAGATCCTAATAGCATCGCATACCCTCCTATCAATGACAGCTTGCCTTCCCCTCTTTCAAGCACCGCAACATAAGGACTCACCCTTTATATATGGGAATGAATATTTGTTTTGGCAAGCTATACCAGCTAGATTGTGAAGTCCTCTGCAGTCAATATGTGTCGGGGTTAAAGTTTACGTTTTGCTTGCGGCAGCCGTCGTTATATTGCAAAGAGAGAAGGAAGGATGGCGTTTTGTATTATTCCTTCAAGGGTCACCGAGTTTACTGGTAAGAGTAGGAAGGGTCGTTTTTCAAGCTGTCAAAAAAAAAAAAAAAATGTTGAAAGGGATATAAAGGGTCCAACGTATTCGTCAAGGGACCAAAGATGTAAAAGATGGAAATGACAAGAGAATGTCAATCTGGATGATAGAGACTCAATCTTTTGACCTATCTGGGTGTATGAGAGAGTTTGACAGTGGGTATATAAGAGACGAGAAGATTGCCACTATGAAGAACTTCACCTACAACTTCTGGATCGGCAGTACCAAACCTGTATATGGTGTCGCGGGAGGGAAAAAAAAAGGAAGGGTAAGGGCTTTAAATTGCCGAGGTGGTGAGGCTTGAAAAATAAAGAGTCGATGCGAGCACAATTCTGAAGTTTTCAATTGGGAAAAAAAAAGGAAGAGCCAAGGGAAGCGAGACAAGATGGAGAGCCCGAAGAAAGAGAGAAAGAGAGAGAGAGAGAGAGAGAAAAAAAAGCGAAAGAATGAGACGAACACGAAGCTCTTTCTTTCAGCAAGTGATCAGAACTGTTATGATGACTGAAGGAGAAAAAAGGAAAAAAGAATTCAAAATATTAAAATTGTTCAATATGAGTAAATATGTCTACCCCGGCAATTAGAAGAAAAGAGTCCCACTAGCCTAGAATAAAACGGTGACGTGACTTCAGCAATTACTAGAAGTCAGCCAACGGTCTATAAATTTATATCTGTTGAGTCTCCTCTATAAATCTTTTCCAACAATTGCTGAATTCAGCAACTCTTCCTCTCTCCAAGTCAAGTCAAAAGTGGTGGCCAGAAAACTATTTGGATGCTTCTTTTCTAATTGGGATACTTCTTCTCTGACTAAATTGAGGTACACAAAAACTTAGATGAAGCTGGTGAGAAGAAACATAGCGAGCAGGCCATTTGCGCCACTTGAAAAAATAAAAAATAAAAATGTAAATAATTATCTAGACTTCAACATTCAAAGTAGAGGAAATCATATCGAAGGCAAGGTGGAAAAAAAAATAGTAAACGACAGAATTATGATCAGTGATTATAAGGCAAAAGCTGGACTAAATACCGCAAAATTAGGATCTAGCGTAGTCTGACATATACTTAGCACAATGATCAATGCCACTGGCACCTTCTTGATGACGCGCATTATTTAATCGAAGCGTAACAATTTCCAGAGGTAACTTATCCTAATTGTGGCGTTTAGATATAGCAGCTTTTCGGCATCATATGACCGAGAGAGAGAGAGAGAGTGTGTGTGAGTGTGTGTGTGTGAAATTCTGTCTTTGCAAAATCATTAGAGATCAAAGTAGTACATGAGGTGATCACCGCTCTAATGCATTGCCACACAAAGAGAACAAAAGAGATGGTGTCAGTGTAGATATACGTCCAAACGAGTTAATTGACTAAAAGTGCTAGGCTCAATACGTAATCGTAGCATACCAGCAAATAGCATCAGAGCCCTCGCCTTGTTTCTGTATTCCGCCATTCGCTGTAGAGCAATGTAAAAGAGAGTGGAAAAGGAAATGGTAAGCACATCAATCGAACCATTCAGATCGCATAAAGGGTACTCACCTGCTGTCGGTTAGCGTCTCCAAAAGGCATATCTTTCAGAGTAAGATAAAGCTTGGAAATGCAATTCATAGCCAAAAGTAATATCTCACTAAAGTTCTTTCCAATCGCATCGTCGACGTCCTTGAAAGATTCAGCCTTTCGAGTAATAATTACAACGTCACCCTTTAGAGGTACCAAATCCAATGATTCAAACATGTTTAATGTCTTTTCCCATTCACTTGTTGAGAAGAGTTGAAAGCAAGTTTTGAGAGTGAGGAGAATACGACATGTCTCTTTCTTGCGAGGTGAAATGGATCGCTGTATGTGGTTATGCTTTTCGTAATTGTCGAGGATGGCTCTGGCAAGTTGAGCAATATCTTCTACAGAGGCAAGAGAAGATACACTTCCCAGTTTTAACGTCGAATCGGTAATGGCCGCTTTACTTTGATTTTGATTGATTGGTTCAACAAGGGAATTACTTAACTCTCGATTGATGACTTCAATAACTCGATCATACTCTTCTGCAATATTGTACAGTAAGATCGCATCTCGAGTCCTACTCTCATTCTCACTTTGAACGGCAGCAGCTCCGACTATGTTGGACAAGAATTCTCTAGAGTCTTGCAAATTAATCAGCTTCAAATTTCTTTCAATAAGACCTGATGTTTTGGTACCATCGTTGCGAATATCTCCTAGTAATTCAAAGTATTGCCTTGATTCTACTACTAGAGTTCGAATTAAATCGTGACATCGTCGTATTTGCTCTTCACCAATCGGACGTTTACAATCAGCATTTAGGCAAACCATGTAGACGTATTGAAGTGCACTCTTTGCGTCTGCTTTGGTAAATAGTCGAATGTACTTTTGTATCAATTTGGCAAAGTCGATCGCCATAACTTCTTGTCCAGTATTGGCATCGACTGAAGAGGTTAGATAGTCGATATGTGAAATCTTTGACTGCGCTGGGACTCGTAATAATCCATAGTACGCGAGAGCAACGGAAAAGTTGACCGCATCTACCTGGTACTGGGGTCGAGAGTAGAGGAACCCAATCGCCCTTTCAAATTGGCCACATAAGAGCAAGAGCATAAAATAATGTAAAGGACGATTTGCCTTTGCATCAAAATGCTTTTCACCAAATTTAATAACTTTATTGCCGAGATCTTGCAAGGTAAATTGATCCCGTAGAGAATCCATATCTGAGCGCTCAGACTCTTCTCCACTACTTTCTTTGACCAAGGATAATTGAAGCCAGAGCCAAGTTTCTGTGTCCTTTGTTACAGCAGATGGGAAGCTTTTGTTCACGTCAATTCTACCCATAAGACGATAGAGTGACTGTTTGTACACGTCTATAGAATTTGAGTCGGAGGATAATAGACCTGAACCTCGGAAGCGAGTGTTATACTCTGCTACATATCGATCACGAAGTAGCTTAGGAAGCTTGCCATCAGGGCTATCCAACCAAGCTTTGAAGAAGGAAACGAATCCGCTTCCTCCAGCACTACCTGCAGCAACTCCATCCAATTGTCGAAAAGCCTCATCATTCTCTGTTACAAAGTCTAGGGCTGCTGATGCATTACCAGAGCATAATAAATAGAAGATAGTAGACCAGGCTGGAACGTTTCCGTTTGTGGTAGGTATAATTTCCAATTCTGGCATCCATTTACCATCTCGGTCGGTGAATGCAACTCGCTCGAAAGCTACAATTTTGCTGACAACATTTGGTCTACCACCCAGTTGCGCTTTGACTGGGTTAGATGCAATTCTATTTTCAATGTGATTGGTCAAATGACAATTGAGAAAGGTCAAAGCTCCAGATACTAGTGTTTTTCGTAGCTCCCAGCTCTCTGCTCCTCCGCTTCTTTGACTTCCCACGCCAATATATGCACTTGCATACTGTCTTTCCCTAATCGCAATGCCCTTGAATTCACCTTCCTGAACGTCATTCTCACCGACCAAGCAGGACAGCGCTCGCCAACAGTCATAGACATCTTGTGATCCTTGGGCTCCCTCTGAATTGGTTGCAGCAGGCGTTAGCACAGCCGACTTTATCGATTCTCCGAAAGCAGAGGCTAGAGCGAATGGTGTAGAGTCTAATCGATGGTTGTTGAGCTTCTCTATAACACCTTGGTACTTGCTTACTCTAGCATTTCCTACACTACCCACTGCGCTACCTCCTTGACTTTGACCCATCTCAGATCGATTAGGAGCAAAGCTTCGAGACGCTCGAAAGGCACTATCCTCGATGCTTGCTCTTGTGCTCATCCCTAAATTCACATCTTGATGGTTCTCTATGTTTTGATGCTGTCCAAGCTCTTCCAATATTTTAAATTTCTGCTGTTCCCAATCTCGTGTCTGTGCCTTTGCCAAATTACGATGAAAGTCATTTAAAGTCTCTCTTCTCCCCTCTTCTATGGCAGACAGAATAATTTGCTCATGTGAGTGACGCAAGTAGGACTGTTATGTAGTACAATGTCGTCAGATTATCACAAATTCTACTACAGTATTACGAATCTCTCCACTCACATTCACATCTGTGTCATAAATCGGTTGTAAAGGTTCAAAAGCATTCGCAATATCTGTTTGGTTGATGGTATCTGCCAAACCACCAGCATCTATTCCACCATTAGCAAGAAAATAGTGAGCCTTGGCATCATTTCCTATTCCTGCTCCTAAACTTGAGAAACCGCCTACAGTCGTCGCCCTAGCTTGTGCCAGCTTGCGTGATTGCGCTTCAATTTGATCCAAACCAAGATGAATGCTAGGTAAATCTGCTCTTGAGCCGCTAAGGTGAGTATTGAGTTTTCTAGACTGCTGCAGAAGATCGGCCAAAGATAATTGGACTGAAGATGATGGCCCACCCATCATGTCCATGTTCGTGTCCATACCTGCTTGGTGATTGCACTAAGAAAAAATTGAGGCGGAGGGGGAGAAGATCAACTTGACCGCTTTTGTTTCTACCTACAGACGCGCAATAACAGTGCGCGTGACTAGAGCTCACTTCTCTGAGTGAACAACCTCTGGAACATTTTTTTTTATCCTCCACTGAAGTCTAATGAGTTGCCTCTATCGACCGGTTCAAAAATAGAGAAGGGAGATCGAGTGACGAGAAAATACCTCGACATTAAAAATAGTCAGTGTCTTAACAAAGTTTGGCCAAACGAATAACACAAATATTGCGATTCTCATCTAGCTAATAGGAGGAGGCTTTCAGAATTGGAGTAGGAAGCCTTTGGCTGGTGCCATGTCTGAGTGAGTCCTGATGGGGATTAGTGGTCTTTCTCTGCCTATTTCAATTCTTCTGATATATCATTCACTCTTCTTGTACCGCCATAAGCGATCGGCCATCGCCTCGGGATGTACGGCAGCCCATTCCCGGACTATCTGGAGCTAGCTTGCCCGATGTTCTCTCAGCAGCGCTTACAGCAGTAGAAGCTGTTACTAACGATGACTCTGGAAGTAATAGTCGAGAACGAAGATCGCAAGTCATTCCTTTAGTCACTATCAGGGGAGGTCCATCGCAAGCTTCAGAAATGGACGGAATAGAAGTCAGTACAGGATTGCCACAATCGCTCTTTTCAGCTTTACAGGGTTCTTCCTCTCTTCAAGATCATCATCATACACAGAATAGCGTTGAGCGCGAATTAGTAAGGGCAGAAAATGACACAAGCGAAATAAATACTGGCAAGCATAAAGGACTGGAAAGCGAGGAGGAGAAAAAGCTTGCAAAGATTTATGAAGATTTTGACTTTGAACCTATTTGGGAAAGATTAAGTCAAGTCTTGACAAGACTAAAGAGAGATCCAAATGCTGCCCAAATCTTGCTGCCGCTGATCGAAGTAAGTAAATGGATAATCGAATCAAAGGAGTCAAGAGACTGACGATTTCTTTCTTGTAATGCAGAGCTTAATGGTAATCTCGAAACATGCAGCTACTGCTGATCCCCCTCCCGCGTCTGGTACTTCAGCTCGAGGATCTATGTCACCATTGACAGAAAACCCACCCGCTCTCAAATCAAAGCGAGAGATCATCTACGATAGCTTTTTCAAGTTCACCGAGAGACACCGAAAGATTTTGAATGTAATGGTTCGGCAAAATCCTTCGCTTATGTCTGGTTCTTTCAGTCTTCTTGTACAAAACCCAAAGGTTCTCGACTTTGACAATAAGCGAAATTTCTTCACCCAGCAACTTCACAAAGGTCGAAAGGAACACTACACGCCATTACAACTATCAGTGACAAGGGAACATGTCTTTTATGACAGCTTTACCAGATTACAGCGACATACCGGCCAAGAAATCAAGCATGGCAAGCTAAATGTTAGGTTTTGGAACGAAGAGGGTATTGATGCTGGGGGAGTGACTAGAGAATGGTTTTCAATCTTAGCTCGAGCCATGTTCAATCCAGATTACGCATTGTTTGCACCGTGTGCAGCTGATAGAACAACCTACCAACCAAATCGTGCCAGTGCAATCAACCCAGATCATCTGGCGTATTTCAAATTTGTTGGAAGAGTAATCGGAAAAGCAATCTACGACGGAAGGTTACTCGATGCTTATTTTACAAGATCCTTTTACAAACATATCTTAGGAAAACCAGTAGATTATAGGGATTTGGAGTCAATCGATCCGGAATACTTTAAAAGTCTAGATTGGATGCTTGAGAATGACATCACCGACGTTCTTGACTTGACATTTAGTGTAGATGCAGAGGAATTTGGAGAGACGCAAGTAATTGATCTCAAACCGGGAGGAAACACCATTCCAGTCACTGAACAGAATAAACAAGAGTACGTTCGATTGGTGACAGAGCAAAGAATGACGCTTTCAATTCAAAAACAGGTACGTTCAATTATAATTTGAGAGTGATACAAGCTAAAACTCATATACTCAATTCCACTTTTTGCAGATTGATGCCTTTTTAGATGGATTCCATGATGTTATACCCCATGAACTCATTCGAATTTTCTCGGAACAAGAATTAGAGTTACTCATATCTGGTCTGCCAGATATCGATGTAAATGCATGGAAGAACAATACCGAATTGCATGGATACAGTGCTAGTGATGCTGTTATTCAATGGTGGTGGAGAGCAGTTCGATCGTTTGATCAAACAGAAAAGGCAAAACTTCTACAATTCATAACAGGTACAAGTAAAGTACCATTGGAAGGTTTTGCTCATCTTCAAGGTGTTCAAGGAACGCAGAGATTCAATATCCACAAAGCTTATGGCGCCGATCGACTCCCAGCAGCACATACTTGGTGAGTGTATACCCTTTTAGGTCCTTTATTAATAATCCAGTACTAACGTAACCTTGTATCAGCTTCAATCAACTTGACTTGCCACAATACGAGTCATATGAGAAGCTGAGGTCTCAATTGCTACTAGCTATGAATGAAGGAGGCGAGGGTTTTGGATTTGCATAACGAGTTTTGTTGCGATCACACATTAAGTGACTTCTCTCCTTTTCTCGTTCACACTACCTTATGGCCTTTTTTTCATAAAGAGCACCTACATCACTCGTATAGTGTTTGTACGTAGAGCAATATAAACTCCATCATTGCTACATTATCAATACATAGTTTACGCATCTTATCCCAAACGATCTAAAAGATCTGTACCTGTGCGCATTCGCTCTTCCAAGGACTGTGACATTCTTTGCTGTAGGGTTTGGTTGGTATAACGTGCATTGTGGTGACCTTTTCTCTGGTGATCTAGTCTTCTTGAAACAGGATCATTATCAGCGAGCATACCTGTTCCTTCACTATAATCATCTACGTCATCCCACGCCGTTGGAGCCTTCATCCTACCTCTTCCTTTCACTTTAACTGCACCAGCACCAGCACCGTTTGCCCTTTTATAACCATTTGAATATCTGAAGTCGGATTGACCTCGAATAGGCGAAGCTGATCGATCTCGAATATCTCTTTCCAATTCCTCATCAAGTCTATCAAGTGTTGAGCGCCTTCCTCGACGATTGACATAATCATTTCGATGGTGCTGTTGTCGAATGTGTGTCGCTAGATTATCTTCATTCATCGCTTCACTACCATCTTGCCCTTTCCAAGCGTCCAGATCGGCATCAAGATCATCCATCGCTGCCCTTCTATTTCCTCTTCCTCTTGCCACATCCACTACAGAGTCATCCCACCTTGATTGATTTGACATTGCACTCCTTCCTTTGACACCATTACTGGGAAGCAATTCTAATCGGTCAGTTATACCTCCTACATTTAATATCTTTGTCACTACTTCTTTTCCAGCATCATTACCGTGTTCACGATACCACTTGCTTTGCTTTGCTGATTTGCTAGGTTTTACATCCATACTCTCTAATGCCCATCGAATCCAGAGTGTTCCTCTTAGCTTTTGCAAATTGATCTGTTCTGGTTTCATCATCTCATTTTTCCGATCCTCTGCTTCCATCTCGCGGTAAATCTCTGGCACATCTTCAGGTAAAGCGCTTGATCCTTTTCCACTGAAGCTGTCTTGGTTTTCGCGAAATTCAGCTGCTGCATCCCTTTCGGGGGCATTGTATAACTTGGCAGGAATCCTATAAGCTTTTCGAAATGATAAGAGACTCTGTAAAAACCCCGAGTTCCACTCTTCTTGACCTTCCTGCTCTGCGTCAGGATCATCTAATCGAGCTTTCCTATTCACTGCTTCATCCAAATTATGCTCATTGGGTAATGGTATGAGAAGATCATAACTGGTGCTTATTGCTGGACATAGGTACTCGATAGCGAGTCGTGCTGCACTAGGATTGCTGAACACAATATTGCAGCTTGAGTCATTGATCCATTCTAGTCCCAACGGTTGCGCTCCATAGTGCGTAACGTAAGCAAATAGACGTGAAGTAGAACATTGTGTGACTGGGCTTCCTGAAAGATGCAGTACAGAGTAGCGAATGTCCTGACCACCTCCAATGGGCGAAGGGGTCTCTGGAAGTGAAATATCCCCTGATTAAAAAAGCCTGCGGTAAGTGAATGACTTTCATTAGATCCTTTGAAGAGCTTTCTGCACCTCACCTTCTGGTCCTAGCAATTCAACATCATCAATCTCCACCTGACTGCTTATACCACGATTAGCACCTGCCGAAATACCTTCTTCTCTAGGTAAAGGATAAAATTTAGTTCCTGTTCTTGCTTGTCTGATCTCCTGCATCTTTCTCAGTTTACTCTCCTCGAAATCATCCATATTCCCATCGTATTGATTGGTCCAGTCCTGCATTTCTGCATCCATTTTTTCCTCTGCTTCCATCCCTATCTCTTCTGCCCTCATTGCAGCATCTCCGTGCATCGCAGATTCATTTGGATCGCCGTAGTCAAGTGCATCACTGTTCATTATTAGCGTGTCTGGCGATAAATCTACTCTCTTTGAATAGAAGAGAGAGATAGGATAAAGATTGGTGGTGGGAACAAGGAAACAAAGAGCATACTTAACAAGTTTTCTTAAGAATTGTCGCGCCCTTTAAATTTTTTGCCTGAATCTCCACCTTATTTTTGATCAGAGTTTTAATATTGTTACCAAGAGCATCTTTTCTTCACGACACAATTCATCTCCATCATGGCGACCAAAGCTGCTAATGCCCCTCCGGAAAGAGTATCATTAGGTCAAGCCATACCGATACCCTCGCATGTCCTTCCTTCACATGCTTCAACATCTCAGACCAATCTTAGCATCGTAGCAAGTTCACAAGGTGTTAGTGGAAACTCTTCATCAAACGCAGCAAATCATTCTTCTTCGCTTGTCAATCCAACCACTTTAGCGCTATCTTTACCTCACTCTAGCCATTCCCTTCCTATAATTCATGTTGATTCACAAGCTCTTCACTATCTCACCTTGGAAATGCCGAGTGCATTACGTGCAAGTGCCAAGAAGAGTCTCCGACGGAGAAAACACGGAATAGCTTCGCTCAAGGAAGCTGGGTTCAGCGTTGATGGGCTACTGGATCAAACTCATGGTTCGGCGTCAGAGGAGCTGGAGACTGAAGTCATTAGGAGATTAGAAACAATTGGAAGTCATGTCGGAGCCAATTTTGCTGAAAGGTACGTGCTTAATCCATCTCTTCAACTATATTGGTGCTCATTGACTCTCTGCTTGATGTACAATAGATTATCTCGTGAACGGACGAGCTTTTCAACTACTTTAGATGTCTTGAAATTCATCTGCAAGGACATTTGGACAGCAATTTGGGACAAGCAGGTCGATAATTTGAGAACTAATCATCGCGGTGTATACGTTTTGCAAGACAATCAATTTAAGCCACTCTTTCGACTTTCTTTACCAAATTCGCCCACGACAGCACAAGAGCTAGTGACAATTTCAAAAATACAGCTAGCTTATCCTGTAGGTATTATTCGAGGAGCACTCGTTCGACTTGGTGTCACTAGTACCGTAGTAGCGGAGACGACTCAAATTCCACAATGTGAGTCTGATGAGAAGAGATGAAATTGAGGTCAAGAGAGACTGAATGACTTTCCATTTTGTACTACATATTAGGTACATTCCATGTAAAGACGACCATGCAGCGGCCATAGAGAAAATTTTTTGCATGTCACAGTATTATCATCATATTGTCATTTACATGCTATAGAAAGTATTGATAGCAGGTGCGATCCCAGGGTAAATTGCAAAGGGGAGAATGATTACGTATATGTCATCTTGTCGTCGATCATATTATAGAAGAGCTATCAAAAGCGTCAAAACCACCTCCTAGGCCTCCAATTGAGTAATTCCAAGAATGTTTTAGCAATATCACCAATAGCATTCTTCGTTTGGCGAACAGCTTTACCTCGAATTTCTAAATTCCATTCATCATTTCCGTCTACTACAACTCGGACTTTGATCAAGGGATTTTGAGCATCTCGAGTATCAACCTCGAAATTAGTCCATTTGATATTGCCATCAGGTATGTACTTGAATAGTTTCTCTGCTCCTGTAGGTCCCAAGCCATGCGATTGCGATAGCGTCCGGACGGGTAAATCTAGAAAGTAAAAGCCCTGGTAAATATTTTCTCTTTTACACATTACATCTTGAAGTCAAACTCACAAAACATATTCATTGGCGAGGTAGAAAATTCAGTGATAGGATGGAAACCCTCTCTAGCATTCTGAGGTGCTAATCCCACAGAGGCAAATTCATGACGATCACCACTCAGGACGATGATGTTGGGTATATATTGCATGACAGAGAGTAAATCTTCTCTCTCATGAGTGTAGGCTGCCCAAGAATCCTTCTTTCCGTCGATATCCAAAGTACCACCCCAGAGAGAGTTGAAAGGAACTGACGAAACAACAAATTTAAACGTAGCCGTAGTATTAACAGCTCCCAACCATCTTAAGAAAGCATCTCTTTGCTTATAACCTAACATTGTTTTTGCTTCATCATCTGGTAATTGGTGAGGCGAACGATATTTGCGAACATCCATGACAAAGAAAGCAGTATCACCATATCGGAAGGTAAAATAATTCTCATCAAGCTCTAGTGATTCTGGATTCGCTCCACCAACGTATTCCTTCCACGCCTGTTGAGCAGGTGCAAATGACTCCAATTCCTTTACCTGGTAACCTTCGACTTCGTCGTCTACATCGCCAACCAATTTTTTGCCGCCCCAATTATTTTGAACTTCATGATCGTCGTAAATGCCAATGATAGGAATTTGTTCGTAAATTCTTCTGAAAGATTCTGATGCAAATAGGTTCCGGTAAAGCTTTCGATATGCTGAGGGCGAAGGACCTTCAAATCGTGGGACGTCAGCATAGATTAAATCACCAAGCTGTAAAAAGAATCGGATAGCAGGTTGTTCTCGACCAGTCAAGGCTGCTTTGGCTAGAAGATCAAATCCAGGAATTCGATTTCGTTTAGAGTAACCTCCCACTTCATCACCAAAACGGAAAAGCTGAAGTAACCATGACCAAGCCCAGAATTGAGTAGGCACCCAAGGAAAGTCTGCCTTGACGCAAGAAGAAGTAGCAAAAGAGAAGTGATTGGGATCATCAAAAGGAGCAGCAGAGTCTACTTCTCCTTCTCTACTACCAAGTGAAATTCCGACAGTACCTTTTTGAGCACTTAACCTTGGATCTGGCCAGGTAATAAACTTTTTGGATCGAGAAGGCATGGTGGTAAAAGTCGAATTATGCACGAATGCCAATCTCCACTCGTACTCTGTTGCAGGCCAAAGATTATCAATTTTTGCATTAGCTGTCCAGTCTTCGGTCTTAGTCAAACGTAATAAGGGTCCCCTCTCCCACCTTTTGGGGTTACTTCGAGGTCTTCCATCGATACTACTTGCGCTGCCATCTTCTCCTACAAGTGCAGCACCTTTACTCGCAGAATTTATACCACTACCATATACTTCTCTGTAGACGACTCTAATTGGTTGGGGATTAGAATATAAATCTTTTTCGCTACTTAGAAGTCCTCCTAATGAGCCACCTGCTGCATCTTCCTCGATCAAAGCACCCCAATTGTCACCTATTCCTTCACCAAGATATGTTTCTTGCGGTTGTCCTAAAGGGAATGGGTATCGAACATGAACAGTAGCACTCTTGGGTCCTAAAGCTCCAATCCGGGCAAAATAAAGATTGTGCTCCAAATGAGAAGGATAGAGGTAGGGACTCCATAAAGAGTCCAAAAAGAAAAGAAGTAAGAGAGTATGCGCAGCCAAAGAAACTCTATTGGCATAGTGAGATCTTGTCGAATGACCAAAAAGGGTTGTCTTGATAATTTCCCAACTAGAGAGATTAGGAACATCATGAATGTTATTTTTGTGCTTGACCATTACTCCTCCATTTTCTACTGGATTCTTTGATTCTTTTTGGACGATAGCAACTTCATTCTTCTCTACTTTTACATTCGATCCAAGCAGTTTGAGATCGTGTTTTGCGGATTGCAATTGCGCATTTGACATCCAGTCCACGATGGTTGATTGTACCTTACTCTGTCGGAATAGCCAAGTAAGAAGGTATACAGCGTACAAAACTGGCACGGTTGGATTCATGATCCTACTCGGAATCCATCGTAGAAATAGAAAGACGAATAGTCGAAAGAATACTGATGAAAAGACCTGAAGTGTATCAGAAATCCCTCGACTTATTTCCAATTTGTCAAAAGCTATGTGAATGTCTGATTTGGCTTTGGTATCACCATCTGGCATGAGAGCCGCCTCCCTCTTGACCATGATGAATTGGATGTTTGGAGCAGCTACTGCTGCCTAGTCAACAAAGGTGTTGGTAAAAAATAGGTAGATTCCAAGGGGACAAGCAAAATCTATTTCTTTTTCTTTTTTTTTTCTTTTTTCTCCAGGTGTATCGCGCGTCATAACGCTCTCTTACGGTACTTTTTCGGATTTCGGAAGTGGAGGAGACATAAGAGTATCACCAAAAAATAGAAAAAAAAAAAAAAAAAAAAAAAAAAAAAAAAAAACGGGAAATTTGCAAATGGAAAATCAGCCAAACAATTTCGTGACATTTCCAATAGGCATACATCTTCTTGAATTAATTCTATTCACTTTTAGGTTTGATGATCTCAAGAAGGTTGTCATTAATACCTTCACTTACACACATATCGATACGGTCATATACGCTGCATAGAAGTGGGCTGGTTAGAATGACGCTAGAAGCAAACATCAACTCATCACCACCGGCAAAAAGAATAAGGCAGAGTTCATCATCTCCTCAGCCTGGCCATGATCTAAATAGTACCTTGTCGGGAATTACACCGTCTCCTATTTCCCAACAGGCAAATGGCGAGTCATCAAGAGTGGGATTCGCTAAATTGATTGCACAGACTGGACAGATCAGCAATGAGCAGAGGGCGGCAGACAAGAAACAGAACAACCGACTAAAAACGAAAAGAAAAGATCGACAAAGAGCTCTTGAGAAGTTGGGCGAGGAGCCGATTTTTTATGACATCTGTGAACTTTTAGGTATGGAGGTTATTGATAAAGTTTTGAAGGGGGGCCCAAAAGAGGAATGGGCTGAGAAATTTGAAAAGGGGGAAAAGCTTAGCTTAAGGGTTGAACGACTAAGTGCACATGGTGAAGGTTTAGCCATTGCTCCTAGTGGTGATTGGGTCATTGCAATTCCACATTGCCTACCCGGGGAAAAGGTGTTTGCGCGAATTTTTGCCAACGAGAGACTCTACTCGAGAGCCGATCTGATTAGTGTGATAGAACAACCCGTAGAGGGATCGCAGAAGGTAACAAGAAAGGAGGAATTGATTGGTTGCAAATACTTTGGTCAGTGTTCTGGCTGCCAGTACCAGATGATCGACTATGATGCACAGCTAGAACTGAAGCAAAAGGTAGTTGCAAGAGCATTCAAGAACTACTCTAGGTTGAGCGAGGAACAGCTCCCTACTGTTTTACAGACTCTACCTTCACCATTGCAATACAATTATCGTACCAAGCTCACACCTCACTTTGAATTGCCTAATTGGATTCGAAAACAAAGAAGATCAGGTGGTGAAAGAGGCAATCGGCAAGTCAGTGATGGCTCTGATTTAATCAATGTAGATCTAGATATCGGCTTTGATAAATTAGGAGGCAAGAGCGTGCTTGATATTGAGGAGTGCCCAATTGCGACAAAGACCATCAATGCGTCAATACCAGAGGAGAGGAGTCGAATTCGAAAAACTATCGGCACATTTAAGAATGGTGCTACTCTGCTTTTGAGGGATAGTCTTCGTACTTTTGATTCTCCCGCAGAAGATAGAAATCTAGAAGAAAAAGCTGATACAGAGACAATAACGAATCACAAGGCAGTTGTCAAGGAACGAGTAGGAGAAATCAAATTTGATTCACCTGCTGGTGCTTTCTTTCAAAATAATCGTTCCATTCTACCTTCCCTTTTAGCCTACGTACGTGAGCAGGTAGTACAATTCACAGACGATTCACAAGAAAATTATTTGGTAGACGCCTATTGCGGATCTGGTCTTTTTGCTATTTGCCTTGCAAAGCTTTTCAAAAAAGTTGCTGGGGTTGAAATTAGTCAAGATTCGATTCGATTTGCAAAACAGAATGTTACATTAAATGGCATTGATAATGTTGACTTTCTTGCTGGAGATGCCCAGCAAATCTTCAAGGTGAGGTTCGAAGTAGAGAAGCTTTAATGAAGTTACATTTTGCTGATTTGTCCTTGATCTTGCAGCAAATTGAATTTCCTAGTCAACAAACGACAGTCATTATTGACCCACCTCGTCGTGGTTGTGATGAGAATTTCATATATCAATTGTTGACACTTGCTCCTCGACTAATTATTTATGTTTCTTGCAATGTTCACACTCAAGCTAGAGATGTTGGACAAATTATGAGGGGTGCTTCTGGAAAATACCAAATCAAGAGTATTCGAGGGGCAGATCTATTTCCTCAAACTTACCATGTCGAAGGTGTATGTGTACTTCAACGTGTGGAACAATAATCTCGTATCTCTCAATTTTCTTTTTCGTTCTTTGTAATAGTACTCTAATGAAATTGCAATTGTAGACGATAGTGATTACAAGTCCAAAAATTCGTTTCATAATCGTATAGAGAGAAATACAGACAAACCTTCTAAATGAATATAAAAAAAAAAGTAGTGAAATAAGAATAATTTGACCAGGAAAGTTGAAGAGAGAAAAAAAAAAAAAAAAAGCGCTTCCTCATATTCGAAAAAGACAACGCCATCGAAATTTGACCATTATTTTGTTTCAGCCAGAGACAGTTCCCTTCTTTGCAATGGTAACAGCTGGTGGTGCATTCAGAGCTCTTTTAATTTGGTCATATATACCCATCTGAGCACATATCAAGAGTGCTTGCATTACCATTCTTGCACCAAGACCGGCCCACAATCCTGCGAAACCAGTCTCACGAGTGACATTGATGAGTTTAGTAAATTGACCACCTTTTCCACCTTCACCCTTGTTGATCTTGGAGAGAAGAGTGTCTGCAGGATGAGAAGCAATAGCAGCACCGATACCAGCCATCAAACCGGCCGCAAGAGAAAGACCAACTTCACCAACTTTTCCGTATGATTTTACCTTTTCTTGATCTAATTTAGTCTTGAAGAGTTCATGCATATACTCATTGATGGTGAATTGTGCCATGGTGAAAGGAATTTGCTTGAAGAGAATCGGTACATACCCTAGGGGAGTGTAAGAAAATCAGGAGATAAGTAGAAAGGTAATATACAGTAGATTGGGAAAAAAAGAAAAGAAAAAACTCACCAGCATAGAATTCACGTATACCACCTTCTGAAGCCATCCTTGTCATTGCACCACCCAAACCCTTTGCATAATCTCGTTGCGAAACCAATCGAATACGAGCAGCTTCCAAAGGAGTAAGTAAGGTTGAGGCAATCAATTCGGCAGAACTAGCCGCTCCCATGTAAATTAAAGTTCGATTGTTTTGAGCAGCTTCTTGTGATCCTGCTGCAATGGCAAATCTTTGCTTAAAGTATTCGAAACCACAAAACTTAGAACCACCCTGGATAACTTTAAAAGCAGGGCAAGAACAAGAAAAAGTAGTTAGAACCCAAAGAAGGAGTATCATGAAAAAAAAAGGAAAAAAACAAGGAAATAAAAGTCTACTCACGATAGCCAACAGCTGTAGGTCCAAAACCAGTCATAAGACCAGTAGGACCTTCAGTAGCTACAATGTTTCTAGCCATACTGACCATGTTGTACTTGCTACCTTTGGGTTCAAGTTGTAAACGAGTCTTGACAACATCTACTGGAGTCATAGCACCATGTGTAATGGTAGCACACAAAGCACCAGCAGCAAAAAAGCGCATATAATCGGTAGGAGAATACTTTGGTACCCAAGCATTTGGATCTACTGGATTCATACCAGTCACTCTACTCTTCAAGTCGTATGCAGCCTTTTCAGCAGATGACTGTAGCGAAGAAAGACTATTTTGAGCTTCCTTACTAAGGGATTGATAATTGGAAGAAGCTTGTGATTTTAATTCATTGGCTTTTGATTCTGCGCTGGAAGTCCATGATTTTACTTCACTTTCCTTTGATCTACCCCAAGATTTTGCTTCTCTTTCAACTTTTTTGGCTTCTTGTTCTGCTGCATGTTTCCAACTATCAGCTTGAGCTTGTAATTGTCTGGCATTTGATTCTACTTTTTCTTTTAATCCAGTACTATGTGCTTCAGCTTGATTTCGTAAATCTTTAAGTTTTTGTTCCGTAAGTTTCTTTGCGTCTGCTGCTGCAGCTTGAGCAGATGCAGCAGAATCCTTTACATTGCTATTGAAGGATGATGTACTCGCCGACATCTTTCAGGAAAGGTAGTGTTTTGGGAGGAAAAAGATAAAGATAGGAGTGACAATAAAGGGATGAAGGGAAAAATGGTATGTGCGGGAAGAAAATTGGCGATAGAAATTCTGAAGTTCAACTTCACTTTGTTTGCTTGCCCTTTTCATTTTGTAGTGTACGTTCTGATTCAACTTTATGTCTCTAGTGCGTCATAGGTGGCTTTAATCTCTGTGCGTATTCCAATATGTGGAGTTGTAAATCCTCTCTCCTCAACCCAAAGAAAAAAGAAAAAAGAAATTTAAAAATTGTAAATGTTAGGCAGGCCACCAAATTTACTATCGGATCGCACATCCGAGCACGCGTAGTCTTTTTGGAACCAGCGGCCGAAAAGTTCCTGAGGTACGGTCGGTATCCGGTCGTCAACCTTTTGGGTTAGAATGCATCATGGTGATGAGATAAGAGTCTCAAGTTGATAGAGACTTTTTATGATGAGCGAAACTTGTGAATTAAATTTCAGCCACCACCGTCGTCTTCTCTCCAGGGTTTTCGCCAAATCCAAAGTTATAAGGAAATTGCCAATGCGTACGGATCAAATGCTCTTCCTTCAACTCATTCATTTCTTTCCAATACAAAGTACTACTTCCTTTGAATATTACCAAGAGAGGTCTACCCTTTGTTTCTTCTAGCTTCATCCTCTGTAGCTGATCTGTACATCTTTCAATCTTCTTCGCTTTAGCATCACACACCTGGTCGCTTCGGTCCTTGAAGCAACAGATAAATTATATCACGTGATCTAAAAGTTTGTTTCAAGTCTTCTCGCGCTCTACAACATTGTAGTTATCCTACGACTACATCCATCAAATACATCTATCCCATCATGGATTCCATTGATCGAGATGTTGCTCGATTATGGCGGGTGAATAGGACGATCCATGAGCTTGTGCGAGATAGGGTGAGTGTCGAGTTAGACAATTCCAAATCATCCGATAAAAAGACAAGATATAGAAATATTGACAATTTAATGGGCTTTTGAAGGGGTACATTGTATCACAAGAAGAAATTGATATGTCTTTGAGCGAATTCAGGGATATTGCAACAAAAGGTCATGCTGCTATTGATCGAAATAATCTTCACTTTTACGCTTCACACTCACAAGATGAAAGTCAATTGATTTTCATTTATTTTAGTGATGAAAGAAATGTTGGTGTTACAACAATGAGGAAATTTTTACAGCAATTGGAAGATAAGAATATTGGAAGAGGTATCATCATCTATCAAGATAAGATGACATCAAGCGCTCACAAGGTAAGATTATGGAGTTGTCTGTTTACATCTACTCTAAATTTCTTTCCAATATCTCATGCAATCTCTCTTTCTTTTTCTCCGTTGCGCAGGTCATCGATGCTATGCGGATGCAGTTCGAACTTGAGGACTTTCACGAAGTCTCACTTCTTGTTAACATTACACAACATCATCTCGTACCTGCCCATAGAGTTCTAACTGATGCTGAAAAAAAAGCTTTGTTGCAGAGATAGTAAGTTTGCCCGATAAAGTAGATTGAATAGGAAAGGTATTCATGATCATTGTTCCCTATAGTCGTCTAAAGGAGAATCAGTTACCTCGTATTCAAGTCTCAGATCCCGTGGCGCGGTATTATGGTATGAAGCGAGGCCAAGTTTGCGAGATCACCAGACGTAAGTATAGCAAAAAAAGCTGTGCTGATTTTGATAAAATCTAATTCTATTTTTCCAATTCCTTCTGATTTGATAGCTTCGGAGACGTCTGGTCGATATTGCTCATATCGAATCTGTCTTTCATAAATTTACTAGACTGGAGACTATGTAATTATAGGGTCAAGAGTCAATCGATAAGATGATGGCTCTGCAACTCAAATTGTTCATATTAAAGCAAAGTGATGGCACATCCTTTTTTAGAAGCTCGGCCAAGAAAAGTTGGGTTAGATAGCGGGTAGCGAAAAAAAGAATACAGAGATGGTTACACATTAAAGAAGAATCTTGAAAGAGGAAAGCACTATCAATATTAAAAGGTAAATTGCAAAGATCAATAATAAAGATGGAGGAAAGGACGTTGCTTGAGTAGAATTCAACAAAAGAGAACATTACTTCTTCCTTCCAAATATTCGACTAGCTCTTCCCATACTACCTTCCGTCACTTTGGATAAGAGACTACCCTGAGCCTTGCTAAAGTTTGACTGTGAATCAGCGCCACCATTTTGATACTTTGTCTGGATGCTATCTCCCATTGATTTGACACTAGGATTGATATCTTTGGTAGGTGTAGGCGTTCCTGCAACGCCAAGTAGAGAAGAGCCAATATTATTGGCAATCGGTAGTACATTTTGAGCACCTGAAGGGTCTTGATGCATCGAGGTGCCATCAGAACCACCTTGAGTTGTTGCAAATCTATTGCTAGTATCAAAAGACGTAGGTGAAGCTTTAATTGGCTGAGTCTGCTGGGATAGATAGGCTATATGTCGTTGAAGAGGACTGATTACTGAACTAGTTTTAGCTTCCATGGGTAAAGAGCTTTTACTTTGTAATCCTTCTCCTGAAGAGCTTTGTACAATTTGAATTCTACTACTAGCTTCATCTTCTGAAAACGATACTTGACCATTTTGATGATACGAAGTTAATGACAAATTCAAATTTAATCGACTAATTTCATCGGTAAAATTTTGTTTAAAAAAGTTTTCCAAAGTATCATGAAATGGTCTCATTTCTGGTGGACACAATTGACTGTGTAACACTAAGCAATCAAAAATAACAGTCGCTTGAGTATCGATAGCGTTTTTCAACTTTAAAATCAAAGGCTCTTCATCTGGATGACTTGAGACATATCTTGTAGAAAAAAAAGCTCGCTTGTACGTTGGTATACCTCCATTGATGGGTGCATCTACTGCTCCATTCAATGCCATACTAAGTCGATTGGTATTCAAACCACCCCTTTTGCCCATAATCTTGCCAAGACTGATAAATTTGACTTGCAACGTCTGAAGCTCCTTTATTTTTTTATTTACATCCAGTAATGCATTTTCAATTGGAGAAATTTTAATTACCTTGATGTCTGCAATTTCACTTCTACGTAATACAGTCGGGAATGAATCCTCTACCTTTAAAATGGTCTTTTCTACCCATAAGTTGGTAATTTCATTGACTTTGGGGTCTATTTGTGCATCCATACCTATACTTGTAACACTTGTTGAAGATTTCTCAAAGATTGGCCTAGTAAATGAAAAGAGATCAGTAGTATTATGCTCGTAGTAAGATTGAATGATGGGAGGTGTTTCTGGATTAACAAAGACATCTTTTGTAATGTCTGCTTCAGGATTGACTGCCATTATTTGAATAAACATATTCTTACTGAACCGAATTTCATCACTGGGATCCAAATTACTTTTAATCAAAGTTGCTTTAGGATGCTTTTGATGTAATCTTTCACAAAAATTTGTAAACTTTTCCCAATTCAAACCACGATAGACGAAATTCTTTCCTTGTAAACTTGTTGGCCATTGTGAACCGTAATATGCCACTCGAAAGTAATTTGGAAATGTTCTCTCTTCTGTACCAATCTTTTGAAAGAGTGAAGCTTGTAAGGTGAGAATTTCTGATAATCGACCATAATCCACTGATCTATATTCATACTCTCTTGCCAATTCTCTACAGATGTCGATAGAAATTTCCCAAGCTTGCCCTTTACTTAGGTAGTCAAGAATAAGCATGTAAATTGTTTCCTTTCTGGCAAAGTGAGATTGCCTTGGTAAGTCTAGATCAGGAATTGGTTCAACAAAGCTGTCTAATTCCCAAGTGTGAAGATCGGCATGCAATTTCAACGTTAATGCAGCTTCTACATAATTGTGATTTTCCAAATGTAAATTTACCAAACGAAGAACATGTGTTGAAAAGGCAGTGACTCGATTTGCTTGTCGTAAGAATCCTAGCAGCTTTAGTGTACCTGATACTCGATCATCTTCAAAACCTTCTTCTAAAGGAAGACTTCGAACGCTCAAGAGTAAATCCAAGAATCGATTTACACTGATTAAACAACTATGAACTTGTTCTTGTAATCTTGAATCAACATGAGGACTATCAAAGAGTGACCTTAATTGACCTATAAAAAATGCTCTTGAAATTTCATCACCTTGTGTGTCAGCGATAAAGAGGACATCCAATTTGTCAATGATTTCTGCTTCAATCACACTAAAATCTCCATTTAGATGCCATTCTGATGTAATCATTGTTGCCAACACTCGAACAGCGCAAGTTCTCAACTCGTCGTGATGACTAAGACACAATTCTAATACCGGTTCAACTAGTGATGGCACGAATTGGACTTGAAAGCCACCAGTATTTAGTCTACCTGGATCAACAATTTCAGTGCTTGCTTCCTTTGGTTGTTCATCTGGCCATCCAATTGAATTCCACAATTTGGCAAAGATCTGCGCGCCTTCTCCTCGGATATCACCAGCCAATCTCCATACTGCTCTCCTACGTTGTGGTTTAAATCTTTCAATAACTAATTGTTCCGAAGATAATAGTGTCAAGAGCATGTTTAGACCCGCCTTCCATAAATGAGTATTGAATGATTTTGACTTGTTTGCAGGAGGGATAAAATCGCGAACCATTAGTGAAGCCAAAGGATCTGCCATCTTGAGAACCATTTGATGAGCGAGAATATTTATATTGAGCCATGTACTTGGATAAGCTTCATTTAAAAGAATACTTGTCGTCACTTCAAAAAAATCAAGGAGGAATTTGCTTAATTTATCTGGTCCTTCTACGTCCAATTGTTCATCTAAGAATCCTGCTAAATGTCGTCGAGGACTGAGCATGACCAAAACAGTTAAGACAGCAGCAATTTCTCCTAGTCCACAATTGAGAAAGGCTGGTTGTTCTTTTCGCAAATGCCTTCGAGATGATCGAGTATTAGAGGGATTTGAATGACCAACTGGTTTTCTTGCAATCAATGGGAAAGGATAGCTGGAAGGGAAAATGACGGGAACAGCTGATGAAATTGTTGATGGTGATCGATGTCGTTCTAATGCAATTTTTGTTTCTGCACTATCAAGTTCCTTGTACGTTTCTAATAATTTAGGCATCATCGATAAAATGTAATCAACATTATCTTGTTCCTGTCTCAATTCTCGTTGAGATATTCCTCCTTTCTTACCAAACAACAAGCTAACCTGTAATTTATCCAATACGACTGCAATAATTGTAACTCCCAATCGAGCCGCTTCTACCCAAGCTATTCTGGCAGAATCCTTTACGCCATCATGGTCGCCCGGACTAGTATGTGAGGTTTCTTCGTAATGTCCTAGATGTGGTCGAATCCATCGAACTATACTTGGCAACATTTGGGATCTTGCGCTGTGGTCATCGAATAAAGCATCATGAGTAATATGCAAAATGTGTAATAGCTTCCACACTGCCATTCGACCTTTTGTCATAAAGATGCTGTCAGCAAAAGCAGTCTCAATTTGTGCTAATTCTTCCATTGGAAATACTCTAGCTAGTTCAGGTAAAATTCCAGCAAAGTTTTGAAGTGCCAACGTCTGCGTACCAATAATTGCGTTTGGCTTACTTGTTGCCATTAGTCGATTAACATATCGTAGAAGAAGATCCAATTCTCTCTTGAAGCTAGTTTCCAGGTGATCACTGACTGCTCCTCCTAGAGCTCCGATCGGATCTTTAATTCCTCGTTGATTCTCTCTACTTCTAATAATGAATTTGAATAGATAGGGCCAAACTTTGATGGCTGCTCGAAGGTCTTTAGATGTGTCTGTTCTAGTAGGTTCTGCCAAGAGTCTAGACATGGAAGTCATCAAGCGAGTATATGCAGCTTGTGAATGATAATGTTGTTCAATGTAAACATCCAAAGTAGCTCGAAAATTGTTAAATCGACGATCTTGAACGATACCTAGGACAGTTACCAAAGAGTTGAATACAAGATCATCTAGTTCACCCGATCCATTCTTTGGATTGACCAGAATTCCAAAAAGTGCGTCAAAAATATCTCGCAAGAATTTGACAATTTCTACCTCACCAACAAAAGCGAATTTAGTCAAGACTACTTTCATTTCTTCTATGCTTTGCGACAAAACCTTTTCCCAATGAAGTAATTTAAGTAAGACTTCATTCTGAGTATACCGAGCAGAAACCAAAAATGTTCGAAGGGTCATGACATCACGCAAAGGTTGAATCACAGTAGTCAAACTTGCAGGGATAACATCGATCAATGACTTTCCAGCTGTTATCGTTGGAGGTATTGAAAAATAGAGTTCTGGACTGAGTTGTTGCGATGGTCTTGAACTTCTCCAGAGTAGAAGGGTGTGACTACCATCGGGTATAAATGCTGTATTGGCTTCAAAAAGGGGAAGGTATGCGTGCGCAAAAGGTTGATTTACTGTAGTAGTGGCTGTTGTTGCTCCTTGAACACCTTGTTGCCCTGTCACTACCTTTTCTTCCTTCGAACTACGATGACGGAATGAGAAAAACAGATGGCATTTCTCCATAACTTCATTTGGTAATTGCAACTTGAGTAATTCACCCCAAGTAGGCGCATTCTGATGATAGAATACTGTACTATCAAATTGTGTCACCAATGATTCTCCTGCGCCTCTAGAAATGACATTATCCAACACAATTCCATCAACATTCCTCACTTCGACAGAGATTTGTATATTTCTTGGAGTATTACCACCTGGCATCTTATTGCCTTGTGGGAAGAATTCTCCACTCCATAGCTTGATATATGCTTCATTTCTAGTATCACCTGGGAAGACAACATCAGGAAATCCTAATCGAGCAGTTAGAGGAGCATCTTGAAGCAGGCTAGGATTTTCACGTATCAATGTCATCTTTTCTCCATGGAATATCTTCACGCTGATAGCTAGTAAGTCTGCTCGAGGTGACTTTTCAAACTCTCTAACCCGAGATGCAATGATGTCTTGATGAAGTGTACTGAATGCTGCTTCATTCACTGGTACAAAGATTGGCATGACATGCTCTCGTAATGAACTGGACGAGGCTGTATCTATTTGAATTTGATGATCTTGACCTAATTCTACAACAGCACATCCAAAGGGCCTCCTAAATTTTCGGTCATCCGTCATTCGAGAATTACGAAAGCCTGCTGCTCTATTTACGTTTGAATCTGTTGCATCTATATCATTGCCATCCTGAACACCACTATTCTGACTTGTCAAGGTTGGACGTTGAGAATCTGAATTATTGAATCGCATAGCTCCATTCCGAATAATTCGGCAAACAATATTGAGATCTTGCATATCATTAGAACTTAAATCAGTAAAAAGAGCTCTCATCTTCCCAAGCTTGCCCTGTAGCTCTCTTGCTGGAACTCCCTGATGGTTGAGAATGACGCAGTAATCTTCCGTCAAGAAGCGGGCTTCTGCTTTATTGTAAAGTGAAAAGTATAGTTCTGCAGTTTCTCCTGGTAAGCAAGGACTCGCAACAAATGCCCTCACATCGAGATAAACATGAAAGTATTTGATTTTTTCTACTTCTGCAATTCCATTGGGTGTATTCGAACGTATCTGTTTTGTTGTAGCTTGCCTCGTCAAACCTCTACGTGCTGTTGAATTTGTATTGGTCACTGAAGCTCCTAAAATTCCAGAAGAAGATGTAAATTGATTTACGATACCAAAGGCATTTGTAGCAACTGAATCAGTCGAATCTTGACTAGTCTGCTGATCTACGTACGCCAGAGCAGTCTGCAGAGCGTATAAGCGAATTCCACTGATCCAACTCTCTGGATCAGAATCTTTACCGCTAAAATCAACTTCAACTAGTCCCCCTCGACCTGGGTGTCGAACTATCACATCGAGACCTTGTTGCACATTTCCCTTTACCAATCTTGCTACGCATTCTTTCCTCAACTTTCCAACTTCCTCTTCACTCAATGTTTGAGCTAGTAATTGCCTCCTAGCAATGTGTAATACTTCGATATGTTCTCGTACAGCATGAAAGAGTGCGTAATCCCTTCTCGATAGATAGACGTACATAAGTGTACTCCACTCTCGTAGAGCGCACGCTATCTCATCTATGAGAGGTTCAATTGCTCCACTACGTGTCTCGTCTCCGCACTTTAAGCTTGGGAGAGGTGGTGGTGGTCTCTCTTGATCAATTTGCGTATCCTGCAAAACGAATGATTGCCTTGAAGGATCAAAAGTAACCTTATTATGACCCAAGGATGATGCGGCTTGGCCTATTGTTTCTACTACCTTGGTCTGCGATGTCAATGGGCTTCCAGGAGGGCTTGCAATATTCTCATCTTCTTCTGGTAAAGTTTCCATATGATTTGAGGGTATCATTTGTTTAGCTGGCGGTGGTGCAGTTGCTCCAACAATACCTCCCTCTTTGGCCTTGGCAAACACTTCTGTCAAGCGCATCTCGGCATCGTCAAGATACTCTTTGACATGAACGTGAGCTTTTGGAAAGATGCCAACGTATACTTGAGGTTCTTCTTGTAAACTTGCTCCAGCAGTACTAGTGCTTGGAAAAGCGGAATAGTCGGACAAACTACTTGCAGTAGTTGCTGATGTGGGTACTCTAGTAGTCGATACAACATACCCTCGTACCCAATTGACATCTTTGTACCCCAATTGTTCAAATATATAAACTTCATCCCCCACCTCTAAGCCAATCAAGTGAGATTGAATTACGGCCAGATTCGAGGAGAGCTCATTCTGATCACCTACACCTTCTACACTGGACAGATCAAGCGATTCCAGCTCCGGCAAGAAAGGTGAGACTGCAAAACCATATTCAATCTTGGGTAGTGGTTCCCATCGACGATACGAGCCTAGTGCTGGTGGTGAAGAAGAGCTTGTCGCCGTAATTGGCGTAGCACTCGTTCCGATAGATGTCATATTGATCGATGCCGAAGCAATGAAAGTCTACAAAGACAAAGCCCTCGGACAAGAAGTCCGAGCTGCGATGAGCTTTACTTTGGCGCTGAAAAGGAAGAGCAGTACAAGCGAGAGATGCAGTTTTCCACACTCCTCTCTGTAGCCTCTCTTGTTGCCTAACACAAAGATGCGGCGGCAATTGGATCGTTGATATGATAAATAAGAAGTGAGGGTGAGGGACAAATTCTTAACCTAAAACTGTGATTCAACCTTTTGCTAGCGCCATCCTCCTGGGCGCCAGATTTGCCTATTTTTTATTGAAACTAGAAGCCCTGAACGCGCTTCACGTCGTTGACTTCAATTTCTTTTTGATTTGCAACTTAACGACATCTCCCACCTTTTCACTTTGTGAAATAGCAACAAAAGTGAAGATGGAACGTCGTCGACGTAATCAGACTCAGGAGTTTGTAGCTGTACCAACTCAATCTTCACCTCGTGCGAGTCGAAATAGCAGTAGTGCAGCAGCTACAATTGCAATGGAGGAGACACCTTACCTTTCTCCAGCTGGTCGACCCATGCGTCAAAGATCATCAGCAAATTTACGAAATCTTACACCTCCTTCTGCTCCTATCTCAAGACCGTCTCGATCTAGTACTTCAAGAACAGCAAAGGTTGAGACAGTGACTGGTGAGCCTGATGACGTTGACGAGGTAGAGGAGGAAGAGGAAGAAGAATATGAGGAAGAGGAAGTACTACCAGCTCGAAATCGAAGGTCATCTACACGATCAAGACAACCACCACCTCCAGCTCCAGCTCCAATTGCACCCCAATCACAAAGAGCAACATCATCTCCCTTTAAAGTGACTTTGAGCAGTAGGAGTAGGGGTGCTCAACGTGCAGCAAAGAGGGCCAGATTAGCAGAAGAACAAGATGCTGGGTGGATGGCAGAAGCAAATGATGATGAGGACGCACAAATTCTCTACTCTACGATCATTGCAAAGATTCAATCCTGGCTATCGAATTATTCAAGCGTGCGATTGAATGACTTTTTTGAAAGTGTTCCTACTGGTACAAAGGTACGTTAAACGATTATCCTATTGAGGATGAGAACAATTATTAACAAATTTCCTTGTTGGCACAGTTTGAGAAACCAATGACACTCGGGAAAATTACTGAGAAAGTCAACAAGTCCGAGTATGCATCTTCGATTGATTTCGAGAAAGATATGTTACAATTATTCTACAACGGACGTCGATATTTCGAGGCAGGGTCCGAAGCTTATAGTGGTGTGCTTATTTTGCAACGAATGTATCAACATATGACACAGTCTCCTGAGACAGCAAAGGAAGATATTGACGACGAGGTAGTATCCAAGAATTATGCATCTCTTCAGTATGGGCCATGCGAAGACCAAGGAGAAGGACAAGGGGAGGCCACTTTTCAGGGTGAAAAAGTGATTGTACCTTATGTACAATATAAAGGTCAGAGAATCCAAGTAGGTAATTTTGTTCATCTCAGCAATCCCACCGATCCTAGTCGACCCATTATTGCTCAAGTGTTCAAGACAAAAACAGAAGATATGGGAGACGGTAAGCAAGATTGGATTACTGCATGTTGGTTTCTTCGACCAGAGCAAACAAAACATCCTCGATCAATGGTCTTTTGGCCCGATGAAGCACTCAAAACGAGCCAATTTGTAGAACATCATGTTGAAGATGTTTTGGAGTTTATTTGCGTCATGTACTATACAAAATATATGAAAGGTAGACCAGTAGAGGGAGAAGGGGGCTGGAGAGAAGGTGATCCCCTATATGTTTGTGAGAATCGCTTTCACGCCGAAAAGGAACTATTTTACAAGATCAAGAATTGGGTTGGAGTCATGCCAGAAGAAGTACGGAACAAGCCTTTGTGAGTTACATTATACTTTTTTGAGAAATGAAAAATGATAGTGGAGGCAATTGCTCATTTGAATCTCCTTTTTTTTTCAATCATATTGTCTTTTAGTGATATGGTCGAATTTGATCAACCAATGCAGCAACCAACAAAACTAAAATCACCATTCTTACTTGGTTCCTCTGGTCCAGGCGGAATTGCTGAGGAGAATTATAGGCCACCTATTAGTACTCCTTCGCTGATAAGAAGCAATAGCAGCTTCCTCGGAAGTGGTGTAGCTAGTCCTGCAGCTGGAGGGGGAAGTGGAATCGGCTCAATACCTCGAGCACCATCAAGGCTACATGCTCCAAGTACACAAGTACCTGCAGCTGGTGCTACTACCTCTGCTTTCAAAATACCTCAATTGTTTAAAGAATGGAGTGAGGAGATACAATTGCAAAGGCGTGCTTTCTTGAAGGCTAGAGAAGAAAAGAAAGCATTGGAAGGTACTTTGGTAGGAGTTGAAGAAGATCCGGTTACAACTTCATCAGAAAAGCAGGAAAAGATGCCACCTGTTGCTCAAGCAATTGATCGAAGTGTTAGCAATCTCATGATTCAAATGGATATACCTGCTTACTACAAGTCTTTACCAACTCAAACTCAAGAATTATTTCATCAAGATGCAGAAAGCGGTAATGTGATATGGTATCCTGCACCACCTTTCATAGCTCCTAGTGAAACAAAGACTCAAAAGCAGTGGAATCGGGGCCAAAGGATGTCATCTCATTCTCTTGACTATCTTTATCACATGGCGACCGAAGGAAGCAAGAGCAAAAAGAGAAAGGCTCAATCTACTGCTAATACGACTCCAAACAAAATGAGCAAAAGTCAAACTATTCAACTTGCTCTCGAAGATGATGATGACAAAATTGATGTGATGCAAGGTAAAGTGATAGGATAATAGGATCATGCTTTTCCCAAACCAAGTTCTGATTTATCGCTCTTATATACCACCACAGCATTTACTTCCTCGATTCGCCAGACGGCCGAGAAGCTCTCACAATTCATCCAAGTCGACGATGGTGTTTTCTTATGAGCTTAAAATAGAGCTAGGCTTAAACAAAGAAGATAATATACATACAAATTCAGTCAGGCGAGCCAGCCCCCCCCCCCTCCCTGCAGGAGAATTTTCTCCTACCAACTAAAATTTCTTACATTTTAAACTTAACGTGAAAGTTTCCTACTATCGTAGATAGACTCGATTCAATTTGTTTTAACCACCACCGACGAGTATTTGTATTCCTCACTTTGTATTCTATTTAACAATTCCTGGTCAGAATTAGAAATATTCTCGAGTTCCGAAAATTTCCATTCAAATTTCCAAATTTTTTTATTGGCAAGAAAGAGTTAATCCGATACTTTTTCTCCTTTTGAAAACCCCCCCAAGAAAATTCACCTGTTTAGACTTGACTTCCCCCACCACCTTTCTTTACTACTTACCACAAATTATCGCACTCATACTTGTCAGATCATCCAACGCTCTCAGCGCTATCAGTTGTTTCAAAAGTTTACTTTACATCTCGACAAGCCCCTAAACCTTTTACACCTCGAAGCTCAGATTGCCCAGCGTGTTTGCCAATCAGCTTTGCTCTTCTCGTGAGTGGTTACATTTCCTTACTTGACGATGTAGAGATGGAAGACACGTCTTCTGACAATCTTTCTTCTTTACCATGGTTCTACTGCAGACAACTCTCATCGAGGTAGCAAGCACTCTTGCCCCGGACATATAGCAGCTCATTAAAAGAGTGCTTCCTCAACAAATCTTCCTCTTGACTTTTATCTCGCCCGCATCTTTTGTGTGAAATCCTACCACCCGCTTATTTTCCCATCATGGCCCCTGTCGCTAACGGAAATCTGGCTCTCCATAGTCATGCCAATGGCAACGGTATCCATGCCTCCATGCCCATCAACCCTACTGCTGCTCGACACGAAGAGACCGAGACGATCCGAGTAGCTTCTCCTAATGTTCGCTACGAAGCCGAAAGTATTACTTCTCGCTACCAATACCACCAGACTCACGTTGAGACTGTTGAAAAGGGTGACGGAAAAAAGGAGTTTGTAGCTACTCCAGTCACTGAGACCTACGAATTCAACACAAAGACCAAGGTTCCCAAGACTGGTCTTATGCTTGTCGGTCTTGGCGGTAACAATGGATCTACCATTGCCGCTATGGTCATGGCTAACCGACACAATTTGACTTGGAACACCAAGGAAGGTGTGCAAAACGCCAACTATTACGGTTCTATTGTTCGAGCTTCTACCATCAGACTTGGTATGGACCCAAAGACTGGTAAGGATGTCAATGTTCCTTTCAGCAATGTCTTACCTATGGTTCACCCCAATGATTTTGTTTTGGGAGGTTGGGATATCAGCAGCTTGCCCCTTGATGCTGCCATGAAGCGTGCCAAGGTTCTCGAGTACGATTTGCAACAGACTGTCGCTCCTTATGTTGCCGATATGACTCCTTTGCCCTCGATCTACTACCCTGACTTTATCGCTGCTAACCAAAGCGACCGAGCAGACAACTTGATCCCCGGCACCGATAAAGGTGCTCACGTTGAACACATCCGAAAGGACATTCGAGAGTTCAAGCAAAAGAATGGTTTGGACCAAGTTATTGTCGTTTGGACTGCCAACACCGAGCGATACTCTGATATCATTCCCGGTGTCAATGACACTGCTGATGCTCTTCTTGAGTCAATCAAAGAATCACACGAAGAGGTCTCACCTAGTACCATCTTTGCTGTTTCTTGTATCTTGGAAGGTGTTCCATTTGTCAATGGTGCTCCTCAAAACACCTTTGTTCCTGGTGCTATTCAATTGGCTGAACGTCACCGAGCCTTCATTGCTGGTGATGATCTCAAGACTGGTCAAACTCGATACAAGACTGCTGTCATTGACTTTTTAGTCAATGCTGGTATTAAACCATTAAGCGTAGCTAGTTACAACCATTTGGGTAACAATGATGGACACAATCTTAATGCTCCTGCTCAATTCAGATCAAAGGAAATCTCAAAGAGTTCAGTCATTGATGATGCTGTTGATGCTTCTCACCTCCTCTATCCTCGCAAGGTCGGTAAGGATGGTAAGGTCACTGTAGACAAGCCTGCTCACTGCGTCGTTATCAAGTACATGCCTCCTGTTGGTGACCAAAAGGTGGCCATTGATGACTTTACCTCTGAACTGGCCATGGGAGGACGAAATACCATTTACACAGTCAATCAATGTGCTGATAGTACTTTGGCTTCTCCTATCATTTTGGATTTGGCTATTCTTGCTGAATTTATGACTCGAGTTTCTTATGCCAAGCCTATTGACGAAGAGCAAAGCAAGAAGGAGCAATACTCTGGATTGTACTCAATCATGTCTTTGCTCTCCTACAGTCTCAAAGCTCCTCTTGCCAAGCCTGGTACCGATGTGGTCAACTCGCTCACCCGTCAGCGTGCTGCCGTTACCAACTTTCTACGAGCATTGGTCGGTTTGCAACCTGAGAGTGACTTGCTTCTCGAACGTCGTGTCTGGTAAAGAATTTACTTTTTCTTCTATCTCCTCTCTTTACACTTTAAATTTATAGTCTCCCTCCCTTTCCCCCTCCTCCCTTTGTGTTTTTCTCTTTGCATATATCACCTAGATATTTTGCTCTTATGCTCCCAATATTATCTCTTCTATGTCTATTTTCACCCCCTTTTATGTTCGGATTATTTCTTCATTGCTAATAGCCTCCTCCAAGCTCACCGAAAGGAGACAGGAGTCAATGACTGAATGCTCATTTTATCTTTTCACCTTTACCATCAATGTCTGGAATACATTCTTCTTTCACGAGCGAGTTTGAGCATTTTCATTTTGTAAGTTTCACTTCTGTACTATAGTTACTTACTACTAAGGAGCCACCCCCCCCTTAAAAAACGCGTTTGATAAAGCCGACGTGTCGAATTGGCCGTGCGAAGAAAATTTCAGTTCTTGTATGCAGGTTGCGAAACTGTTGGAAAGTTCAAGTAGAGGCAGCAGCAGCAGCAACTATGAATAATCTGTCTCTAAATTCGAATTCGACTTGGCTATCTGTCTTTCGTTGGTCAAAGTAACTGTAGATAGCATAATTATCGAATCGAGTCACTGTAGATAGAATTTTCGCAAGGATACACGGTGTCAGACATTGACATTGAAGAAATCAGAAGCCAGTCTTACAACGTCGTCTCCTTGGATTTATCAATACTTCTTAGCTTATATGACAGTCTCCGAGAAAGTCAGTGGATTTGTGGGATCATTCCTTCGAGTCACCTTGATTCCACTAATTCTGATTGGAATACCAGCATGGCCCATCCTAGGTCTACTGTGCATTGGTGAGCGTCTTCCCTTTGAGCTGAAGAAAGAAAGATCACTAAACGATGAAGGCTGCCAAAATTAAACGTCAGTGCCCATAATTGGAATCATGTAAGTCTATCTTGTTCTATTCTTGTTACGAGGCCTCTTCGCTTACTTCTTCTCCTTCTTGGAATTCATTCTGGACAATAGCACTATACCTTTATTCTTACTTTTAACAGTTTTGCTTCTCTATTCGGTTGCATGGTTCTCGTATTTGATCTTGGCTCAAGCTGATCCTCCAGGTTCTGCCAAAAATGGAACAATTACACCTTTCCTTCCATTCTTGCCTTACTCTCCACTTCGATGTCTTAAGGTGAATTGGGCAGCGCTACTTTATGCTACCTCTGCAGTAAAAGTCGTTTTGCCAGCTGTATTAGATTGGTCATACCGAAGAGTCATGGTACTAGGAACTCAAGGAGGTGGTATAGTAAAGTGAGTTTATTCGCTACTACATTTTAGTGTTGAATAAGCATCGTGTACTAAAGGCTTAATCATTTCAGGGAGAACATACTATATGGATCGCCTTATCCAGGTCGAAGATTAGACATATACCTTCCACCATCTAGAAATCCTAACGCTGGAATGGCTGAAGGGCCAGGGAGTAACTCTAAAATCAGACATCGAAAGCATTCTACTGTCTTTGCTGAGCCAGCTGCCTCAAATCTATCGAGCGCAGATGCCAGTGGTGGTCAATCTACAAGCTCATCTTTGATCAAGGCACCTGTCGTCGTCTTTATACCAAGTCCCATCCCACCACTTGGTTGGACGAGCAAAAGAGTGAGTATGAGGATTTTCATATGTATATGCTTTTGAAACCGTGGCTGACAAATGTTTCACAAAATACAGAAGACGTATCTACAATTGGCTCTTAGGTTACGTAGAATGGGTTATTGTGTAATTATCCCTGATATTGTGAGTAATAGAGGAATAGTTGTGATGAGAGAATCTAACTTATAATGTGACACCATCTTCAGACTTTCTACCCAGAAGCAAGAGTCAACGCATCAGTAGTGGATTTGAGGCTAGTCTTGCGTTGGGTCGCAGACAATTGCGAGAGATACGGAGGAGATCCTCGAAGAATCAACTTACTAGGTCATGGCATGTCTGCTCATCTAGCCATGTTAACATTGACTCAAGAAGCAGTCGTACTCAGTCGGGAAGGCTACCTTCAAAGAGAACATCACAGAGAATCAGAACGAGAAAGAATGACGAGATGGGATGATTCAAACGATGAGAGCACAATACAAGCCAACGAAGGATCTCATGTTAATGATGGCAGAACAACAATTGCTCAGCAATCTACTGCGTCACAATCTCACTACGGAGAGCCAGAGGAACACGCTTGGGTAGATGAACCAAACGAAGATGAGCTTCCCCCGGGTGCTGTCATAGCAGGATCTGAAGTGATTTCAAGCTCTTTTGTCCGGAGCGGAATTGTTCAATCTGATGATAGTAGAAGTAATTCCTTACCTTTTCCATCATCTTCTTCAACTACTCGGCAACAATCCAAGAGTGAAGGAAGCGGTATTACTTTGGTAGCAAGAGGATCTCCCCCTGGCAACAGCACAGATTCCAATGGAGCTGCTATCTCCAATGGTCTTCGAAGAGTTGAAATATATGAGCCAGAGATTGAGATACCACCAATTGCTGGTGTGATACTATTGGCTGGAGTTTTTGATGTGATAAAGTGTTTTCGAGGCGAATCAGATCGAGGAGTCGAGCATCTTAGTGTGTTGAGGAGGAGTTGTGGGCCTAGTCACACTTCATGTCTTGTAAGTCATCTTCACGCTTTTGTAGTTCATAGCCTTGAGTGAATAGTAATTACTAACTTGTTTCACATTACAGCTTCATTCACCTGCACATCTTCTTTATGCTGCTAAAAACATACTTGACGTATCCCTTTTACCACCCAAATTTCTCTTGTGAGTGATAGATATTAAAATTTGTCTGCATTTGGATCTGGTGAAGATCAATCTCAATATTTACTCATCGTCTTCTTCCTTTTGTTGATGAAATAAAGAATTCATGGAGGAAAAGACGCCGTGGTAGATATCAGTCAGTCGACTTTGCTAAAGACATTGCTCAGTGGTGTGGGGGTGGAAAGTGTAAAACTACGGGCATACCGAGAATTGGGTCATGCGGAAGCAGTTGCTTGTGAGTCTACGAAAAAAAGAAAGCCAAATAGAGGATATGATAATTGATTGCACTTGTCATCAGCTTTATTCCTGGGGATGGGAAAGTCATCCACTCGCTATTCAAAGCAAATTCTCAGCGATATGAGTGATTTCATCTCTTCATAAAAGTGATATGATGCTTTCCTGACGAGAAGAGTTTGAACGACAACCCACTTATACCAAAAAGAGATCGACATGGTGTCCATTTCACATGCTACTACTCAGAGATCTACAAAGTCATCATTACTCTATCTCTCTCTCTCTCTCTCTTTCTCTTTTGTAATGATATCGTCCTTGTTTGGGTAAGGTAATTGTTGACTTTTGAGGTGTTCCAGATGCTATATTCCTACCTTGACTGTCCACAATGATTCCAGTATCTTTACGGTTTGCAATGCCAATTCTCCTCTTTGCCAAATCTGGTCCTCCGTAGTCAAAGCTAATCTGTGTGGAAATGTAAATACAAGCAAGGTCTGTGGAATCATGTTTACCTTTTCTTTCCACTCACTGCATGATTTTTGATAAAGACATTACCGAGGACAGCAAATTCATCTAGGCCAACTTGAAAACTGGAGACCACAGAGCATTGGCAATGTCAGCGTATACAATTATGTCACAGCAATATCCCATTTTTTTACTCACCCCGAATTGCAATAGTCCTTTTTGCCTCTTGCCAAATTTTCAGAAACTGGTTCAGAAGGATAGAGGACCATGTCTTCGATCGGGACACCAAATATTCTAGATTTAATCGAAAAGGTGAATAAACCAGTCTTTTGATCATCATCGAGACTGTTTTCGTAATCAGGTTGGCCTGTTTGACAGGGTATGTAATACCTTTTATTTTCTTCATCGTATATTGAATTATGTATTCTCCTATGGATGTTGTTTGCGACATTCTTCGGTACAACAATGGCTGTCGAACCAGTGTCGACAACTAGAAATTAAAAACAATAAATTGCAGATTAGTCCTTCTTAGCCAATCCATACTTCTTCGCTATATACCATGCTTATTCAAAGTGATGACCGACTCACTGATACGAAGTGGAGTTCCACTAGATGCATACACATCAACACCACCAAAGCGCATTGAACCTACCGGGAATTCAAAGCCCCAAAATACTACTGAAGTAGATGGAACCCAAATCAAATCACCAAACATTCTTTCCTCGTCAAAGCCACCTAGAGTGAGTTTACCACCAGTTGCACTACTTGATAACTCTGCTTCTTTAACAAGCGTGACTGTAAACATAGGTCTCGAGAGGCGATTGTTCTTGACGAGCTCTTCAATGGGAGTAGACAATTTACCAGGTAATTCTGAACCATTTCCGGGACTCAGGCTTTTCCACAAACAGTAATTAATTAGAGTAGATGATACCTTTAATAATATTTTTAAAGAAAGTACTCACCCAAGTAAGCCATCGTTCCTTCTTACATCTCTTCCGCTTCCCCTGATGTTGCTTCCAGATAAACTATCTATCAAGCCAAACGTTTGACCTTGAATTTGCAATGCTTGATCAGTACTTGGAAATGCCGTCAACGTATCATACATGAAGCTCATTGTTATGTTTTTGTGCGAAGATCCGTATTGAGATGCATGCATTTGCGCTACTGTACCTATTCTTGCTTTTATCGGTTCCAATTTGTCGTTTAATACCCTAGTCAAAATTGTAGAAGACTGTTCTAATTTAAAATAACTATGATTGGTATGAAAACAACACTTTTCAGAATAAACCCATGTCATGGGAGATCCTGTGTCGAGGCTAACCATAAAGAGCTGGGGTGGTGTACCCAGACCGATCTCGACCAGAAACTAAATATTAATTTTTTAGAGTAAGTATTTATCTAAAAAAAAACGATTCTCTAAATTACGTTTTGGCTTACCTCGCTGTCTGACTTGGCATTTTCGACCCAGCCAACATAGATGTCCCAATTTGCATCATGACGGTATCCTCTTAGTTCTGAATTTTTTTGACTGCCGATATTGCCAACCTCAGCCTTCACTAATTTAGCATAGTCTGACAACAAATTAAAAAGAGGGTGCTTACTCGTTTCCTGCTTTGGTTTGGGAGGTTGCCATTGCTTAATAATGTCTAAAATCGAGTCTTCTGCGCTTTTTCTCTTCGACATTGATGCTGTACTTTCATGAAAGGTTTTGGCAGCCTTTGTATGATACCGGCATTCCAATTGACTCGAGGATTCATGGCCAAATTGATGGCGGTGTTGAGAATTACTATGTATATCAAGATGAATTTTGACTTTGTCATCTTTGCTGTGTACTAATGCAACGACAAAGTAGAAAACTGAAAAATACGCAAAGAAGCGAGGTATATACTTTTGAAACAACATTTTGGTCTAGCAGAGAGTCTTCTAAAGTCTCATGTGGGTATACAGAAATCTCTAAGTTTTTGTTGCCGGTAGTTGAGATTGGTACCTGACAGAAAATAATTGGCGTAGCTGAAGGTGAAGCGCACTTGAGATTTAACTTGATTGAAGGCTTGCTTATAGGACGGCAGCAGCGGATTCGGAGACTAGAAGAAGCAAAGACCGAAACTAATTGCTGTAATTTTTCTTGACGGGTGAAGACATTCGTTAAAAATGTACCACTTACACCGCGGCCAAATGTGATTCTACGACTGCCCACTGCTTTCTTTTACCAAATGTCAACAAACATCAATCTCTGCTATGATTGGAAACGCAGAAAGTAGAGCATATCGTCATTAATTCGTTTTTGCTTGGAATCTACGCGGCAAGTATGAGATCGGGGTGCTGAGTGTCGAGAAGACTAGGCTCGTGCTATCTTTTATTTTTCGAACAGGTAAAGGCAATGTATTGTGTACGTATGGGGATGTGTGTGTGTGTGTGTGTATATGCGTGTCGTATGAAACAGAGGGTACAGTAGCGATGTTTTATTGGGGTTTAGGGGGAAAATTGACACGGATATTGGTGAATTTCTCGACTATAAAAAAATACATATGTTGTAAATTTTCGACTCGGCGAAGAGAGGGAAAAAGAGAAAAGAGAGATCAATGTGCAGCATAATGGGTGAGGTGGATAGGGTGTATTTGCCATGAAGGAAAAAAAGAATTATCGATTCAAGATATATAGAGGAAAGTGAGAGCGGCAGATGATGTTGATATCTCAAGATGATGTTGATGGAAAGTGAAGTTGGGCCAATGATCGTAATACTTCATCCGCCGTTTCTGGTTCTGGCGCATGCTGTATTGCCGAAGGAGCTAGCCTCGAGATGCTGGGGGAAGGAGCATGATGATGGTGAGAAGGTGGAGTTTGGTGATGCTGTTGATGCGAGAGCGAATGCTGCTGAGGGTGGTGGCTACGATGGTAGTTTTGTTGTTGTTGTTGTTGTTGTTGTTGCTGCTGCTGCTGAAAAAGAAGTTGTTGTTGAGAAGTTTGTTGAAGGGGTGCAAATTTATTACCAATCGATGTTTTAAAATCATTACTTCCACCTCTGGCTCCATGGTTTACCAAGCCGCTCATCGGATTGGGACTACTACCAATTGCACCCAATGCTCTTTGAACATTGGAAAAGCTTGAAGATGAATGTGCGGGTGTCATCGAAGGTCTCATTGGATCCATCGAGTAATTGCCATCATTTCCAGCGATAGCTTGTTGAATAACTTGCTGTGCAGCGAACGCTCCAATGTCTAAGCTTTGCGTCCGATGAGAAAAGGACCGAGGTTTTCGAAGAGCTTTGATTGATTCTTCCAAACCCATTGTTGCATCTTCATTTGAATTCATTTGGAAAAGGTTGGTATCATCAGATAGTCTAGTGATTCTTGGTGGAAAAGCGATACCACTTGTTGGTCCAGAGCTAGAAGTAGAAATACCACCACTTCGACTACTAAGAAATTTTGGTGCACCCCAAACGTCACCTCCCAGACCAGTAGCGCTAGAAGTTCCATCTGGATAGGGACTAGTATAGATGGAGCTATTAATAAGTGGTGAATTATTGGCAGTGACAGCACTAGAAAGGGTAACTGGATTGGAAGGAAAGAATCGTCCTTGACCCGTATTAGGAGAATCAAACAAAGCTTTGATGTCTGGTGTAGAGGCAGCCGCCCGTAATCGATTGGTCTCTTGAACTTGTTGTTGGTATCTTGCGGCTGAGTCAGTCTGGAAAGAATCAGTAGACTCTGCCGCTTGAGGAACAGTTGAAATCAGTTTGTTGGCAAAGTGAGGGAAACTGGAAGCAAATGAGTCGGACCTTTGTCTATCTTGTGTTTCATAGACGTCGATATTTCTACTAATTAAGAAATCTTCTAGAGCATCCTTGGAAGCTGGTAAAAAGTCTGCGTTGCTTCGATTAAGTCGCAATTTAAAAACAGCTTCTCCCTTTGACGGAGAAGATCGCATCGTAGGCGAAGCTGATCGATTCAAGACAGGAACAATATTGATATTTAAATCTCGCTTTACTCGTTCCGTAAGGGCGACAAATTCATGAGAAGCTAGTAAGCGTTCCAATTCAGTTGAATTTGGTGTGCGAAATTCTGCTTCAAATGGAACATGGTCTAATAGCATCTGAGCAGCAATATGAATCTGTGATTCCGGTCCAAAAATAGAAACTAAATCGTTGGCTGATTCAGGAGCAGGAAATCGAATCATGCAACCAAGCTTGCTTTCAATATCATGAATAAAGATTCCCTTTTCACCCAATAGTGTTCGATGATAACGCCTTGCAATTGGAACAGTTTCGGTTACAAAGTCTCGATCCTTTGGATTTACCAATTCCATGACGGCTACTTTAAGATTTTCCAAATTTGTCGAATTTTTGGCGGGAGTACGGGCAATGACGTTGTCTTCACAATCTAAGAAAGGGTAAGTTTCCAAGTCGAGGTCCTGTTTCGAGTAGAATTTAACATAAACACCATACTTTTTCATTGTCCTCTGAATATTCTTACCACCGACTCCAATAATTCTCTTGTGGTAATTTTCTGGAATATGGAATGAGACTTCTGCTGGTAATTCTTCCAAGAGTAGGTTGAGACCTTGTAACGTCCCATTGCGATCATTACTAGAAATATCAATGAGAAAGTTGTAATCATTAAAGGTCTCGAATTTAATTCGCACACCTTGCTTCATAATCTTGTTTATTTTTCCATTCTTCTTACCACTGATAAATTCTCGATGTTCGTTTGCCAATTCAATTTGGAAGCGAATTTCGAAATGATAAGGTTGTATCAGCTCCAAATCAAGAAGTTGCAAGACACCTTGACGGACTTCTGACTCAAGACCATGTAGTTCAAAGCAATTGCCCTTAAAGACTACTTCTGCGCCCGAGGAATTACTGACTTGCTTGATTAATGGAGCCATTTGCGTCGAATTGAGTGTAGCAGGAGCCATAAAATTATCAAAAGTAGGTGGAAGTAACCATAGGGAAGCAATATAGAATTGGCAAGCTAACTGCATGACTGATCGAATCGTCCTTTCAATATTGACTCGGTTGTCTCCATAAACGGTAATCATACTTGCTTGTGAACCTAGCATCGGCAAATTGATAAAGGTGGCATCATCCATCATGATTGTTCGCAAGTCCTCGATCTTTTCAAGTAACATCCAATCAATCTTACGAGGTAAGACAGCCGTATCCCGAGAGATGATGTTTTTACTCTTGTGTAGAGATACTTGGAATAGCATTTCTTTTGCTCTTTGAACTCCAAAGTATTCACCAGTCAAATATACAGCGTTTTGCCTAGAGAAAATGGCTGCAGTTCGATTAGATGCCAAGACGCCAGAGAAAGGTGAAGGTAAATAAATGTTAGTTCCAGTCTCTTCCTGAATGGTCTGAATAACACATCTTTTTCTGCCTCCTACAATATTATGCAACTTGTAATCGATTTCGCAAGCTTCCGAATGAAGTCCAGACAACTCATCCAACATTACCATGACTCGGACTCTAGCATGTTCTGCTCCTTCGAATTGACCAGAAATGACGATTTCGACACTTCTTTCTGTCTCCAAGCCATAGCCCAAATCAGCACCATAGTTCTCATTACTTATGAGTGAGATGAAGCATTTGCAGCCAACTGCAATTTCATCTAAACGCCTTCTGACATCCGACTTTAAGTAGTCTCCGGGTATGATGCCTCCTTGTTGATTTACTGAACCTGGTAAGGCATCAAGAAGATCATTTCGTGGTACTTTGATACTAAGTCGATTTTTGAATGGATGATCCCTTAAAATGTGACCTCGTGCCGCCATTACCTGTTGGTATCCCCCTGAAAGGTGAAAATTGTATTGTGGTGCTCGTATTGTCGCTTGACTGCCCTTGACTGTATTTGGACTTAGTTGCTGTTGTGAATTACTCAATGAGCTTGCTGGAATCCTCATGGCCGACGGTAAAGATGTATGGGATTGACCATTGGATCTAATGATGGAAAAGGAAGAAGTGCCAAACACACCTGTACTCATAGGTGAGGCATCAAATCCTTGAGCATATTGTTGGTAAGGATACTGAGATGGAAATGGTAAAGTAGCTGGGCCAGGTAAAGGCGGGAAAGACTGGCGATGGAAAGGATCGCTACCTAGTGAGGTAGAGCTGCTATTAGCATGTAAAGTTGACAAACTGTTCGAGGGATCTGTAGCAGCTGTGAAGCTGACCAGGCATTGATGGCTACTCATCGCCTCTACACTAAGCCTCTGCATTGACTCTGTCAAATCGATTGTGCTTGGTATGTGTTGTAGAAAGCCAAATGTTGAAAGCGAACCTGAAGCGCTGTGACTGGCACTTCGTGGCTCAGACGGTGAGCGAATGCTTCCACCTCCTTGCTTTGAGCTTCCCATTGCAGGTGCAGTGCTGGCCGCGGTACTCTCCGCTGAAACAGATGCAGCAGAAGAAAGATCGATAGAAGAATTGGTTCCTACAGTTGATCGGCTATCTCGATTTTTGGCCGCTATGCTTCGTTGTTCCACCTTACTAGCAAAGGAGTCCGACAAAATCTCCGGTTCGTTATCAATAAGAATTCTGTCATCTTCTTTTCTAGCTTCGGCATCATCTTGGTTCAAAAAGAGTCGTGAAGGTATTGCTTGATTGCTTTCATCTTTATTACTTTCCACTAATTCTGCCTCTGTCTCGGTCTCACCGCCTTCCCTTTCAGAACCAGGGCCGACAGCCTCAACAATACGTTCGCTGGTTCGCTTGCTTCCACCAAAAGCAGCAGGCATGAAAGCTTTTACACTGGGAGGCAAGCGAGATCGCATGGAGCTCATGCGACCGGTACCAACCGGTCCTTCATGATTACGAGCTCGAGTGACATTACTTCGACTTATTCCTTCACTAGGAAAAGTGGAAGGAGTCGCAATTGCACTAGGATTATTGGTGGCTGCTGCTGCTGCAGCCGAGGTGATGCTGTCATCTGCAAAAGCTACTGCACCTGATGGTCGAGGTAGAGTAAAAGACGTGGTATAGATGTCCATGACTGTCGTACTTATATGAAGTTAATCTACTATACATCAAATCAACTAACAATTCATGCTCACCTGAAAATAAAAGGCAGGTAGGTGCGACTCCGCCTGTACTGCTTTGTGCTTCAAGTCAGTGTATTTTACTTAGAGCGACATGAACGATGAAATCGATAATTGATAGTAGAGGACGTGTACAATTTGATGTAATAATCAGCTCAGCAAATACCCTTGAAGCTAAATTTTTTGAAGTCTTAAAGGTGGAGTCGAATCAGAAGTCAAATGTGCTCCTAAAGGTGAAGTTTTCAAGCAGAGGGCTACGAATAAAGTTGAGACTAATTAAGAAGGAAGAAGAGCGAAGCCGGCGCTCGTTGATGCCCTTTATCGTCTACTGCAATAGCCCCTGAATTAGAAGGAGTGAAGTCTTTAAAGTAGGGAAAAAAAAACGTTGATCACTTGAAATCTGTGACCTTGTCTGCTGAACAAGAGCAAGGCAGTTGTCAAGGAACAATCCGAATGAAAGAGTAAAGAAAGAGAAGAGTCGCGAAGTGAAGCAGTACGGTAGTAGTGACAAGGCGATGAAGTCACGACAAGAAGATGTATCGACCAACTCGTCACACCACTGCCAGATTTTTTTTTTCTCTTTCGCTTCTCAGATTCCGTGTCATTGATGAGCGCAAATCACGTGGGTGATACATCACCTCGCAGGTCTGTTCCTTTTGGAATGAAAACTTAACAAGAGGGACAGGTAAAAAGAAAGAGGGAAACTTGGCCGGCCAAACGCGCACGACGCTTTACGCTAAATGGGAAATGTGAAGTACAGATCAGATCAAAAATTAAAGCTTTTGTGTAGCACCCTCTCTCCATCATCTTAGCTTTAAACACCCCCTAATCCCTTGTTCCTCCGATTCTCGCCCTACGACTCACTTTCTTTTCTTTTTACTCACTCTTGATGAAACACCGTGGCAGCGATTGATAGGTCTCTCTCCCTCACGACACATACTACTAGAAAGATACATCTATTGGAGCTTGACGAATTCTAATACTTCGACTCGGTTGCAGCCCGTCACTATTTGGTGTGGTGTGCTGCTACCGAGCTCTGCTGTTTGATTTCACCTATTCGTGGTGATAAATAGCTATCCTTCTAGCCGGCTGACATCTACTTTCGTACATATCTAACGATTTAATCACAGTACTCTAAAGTTGGTCGACTCTTCTGCACGGCATATATACCAACCTATTGAACAATGGCAGCCGTCGCTTCTAAATCGCCACTTACCAGCCACTTAGATAGTCTTTATACTAAATCTGTCGATGAAGCTACCAGTAGGAATAGCGAGAATATAAAGGCACGCCAACAATATTATCACGAACGATTGGGTGAGGCTAGTGGGTCAAGAAGCTACGAGCATGAAGGACCACAAGATGTTACACTCAGCTCGGAAACAGGAGCAGATGTTCCGCTAACACTTGATGATGATTTTCCGGAACCAATTTGCGGAGGTTGCAAGAAATTGATAGATGAAGATTCTGCTGATGCTGGAGTGATTCACTTTGCAACACAACTTTGGCATGTCGATTGCTTTCGATGCGCAAAATGTCACAACCAAGTCACCACTGATCGAGACGATATACTATTACTGTCCGACGGCAACCCGATTTGTGGCCAGTGCAACTACTCCTGTCAGATATGTGGTCTTCCAATCATGGAAGAAGCTATCATGACAGGAGACGAGTCTTACCACGCCGCTTGTTTTACTTGTCGATCTTGTCAATCGCCCATTGCAGAACTTGTCTTTGCAAAGACTAGTCAGGGAATCTACTGTATGAAGTGTCATAATCAGCGTGTTGCTCGAAGCAGGAGACATGCCGACAAGAAGAAGGGGACTAGCAAGGTGAGTAATATGTTTATCGAGATTATGTCTTCCATTGTCTTAATAATCTTTTTATACCTTCAGTCATCGAGAAGAATAGAAGGAAAACCCTCTCCGAGTACAACAATGACCGGTGAAGACAAATCTCCTTCTATGTCTATTTCCTTGGAAGGCAGTCCAATGGGTACAAACGGAGCTGAAGGTCTTTCAAATACGAAGTCAATGGATACTCTAGCTTCGACATCTTCGCTCAGTCCATATCCCAAGCATTCGACAACATCGTCTGGATCATCTTTCAAACGTCCACTGAACCCTCCTCCGCCTTCTCTTCGCGAGATGCGTGAAGGTCAACCAAGTGGCCGTAGACCATCGGCAGAAGCAACTGCTGACGAAACGCTGAATCGTTCGGTTAATTTGACGTCAATTGATCAATCGCCAAGCATTACTTCTCCTGGCGGTCGAAGTCTCCATGCAGAGCGGGAAGCTTCTATAAGTAGAGAATCGAATCGAGATGATAAGTATCTTAGCTCAACACCCACTGGTCTTGGTATTGGGCTTGCATCTGGATCGGAGAAGGAGGAGAAGCAAGCAATTAATGAGAGGTCATCACTTTCCTCACCTGGCCAAACAAAGAATACAATACCATCATTGACAATCATTCAGCCTTCCTCCGGATATGATGGCGAGGAGGAAGATAATGTTGCGTCTAGCACGGTGCAATACAAGAGGGCTTCCAGATTGAGTGTACATGGTGGACCTGGTCTTCAAGAAGCTCCGAGATTATCAAGGTCATTCAGCTTTTATGATCCAGATATTGTCAAGTTGATGGATTCAATTACTCGATTTGAAAGCTCAGACGAATTAAGCCTGGACCTACCATCTAGCAAAGGCAATTTGACAGAAAAGCAGTCAGTAGATGAGACAAAGCAAAAGACGAATACCATAACCGAAGTAGATGAAGGACCAGATGAAACAAGAGTATCGTCATCCTCACCAGAACGTGTGAAGAAAAGCGATTCGACGCGGTCACTAAATAATATCTCCCTTAAGATGAGAGAGTCAATGAAACAGGCACGAAATGGTCATATAAGTATGGATACCAACTTTGTAGAAAGTATATTGGAGGACTTGGACGCCACAAGGGAGAAAATGAAGACATTGCAAAGAAAGTACGACCGAATTCGCAGAGCTAGCCAGCAAGCTGCACAAGGATTCTCATCAGCAAGGGAAGAATATGAACAAGAAGTACAGGCACGATATGATGCTGAATCTGAAATGCTGGGGCTCAAGCGGCAATTGCACCTACAAGCAGCCAAATTAACGGAATTGACAACAGAGAAAAGGCAACAAGAACATTTGCAGCGAAGGAGTCATTATATCAAAGATTCGATCCAAAATATGGAGCGAGATCTGACCAAGTTGACTGTAGAACGAGATCTAACGGTAGCTGAAGTAGCTGAGCTTATTGCACTTCAAGACGGACGATCTTTACCAAGTAGTAATAATGAAGAAAATGTCAAGCGTAATTTGACAATACGCTTAGAAGGTATCAAAGATCGATATCGACAAGAGTTGAATGATACAATGGCAGAAAGAGATGCACTATTAATTGAGATTGAGGAACTAAGACAATCTCGAGACATGTTTGCAGAACAGACGCAAACACTTAACATTCAAAATGAAGAACTCAATGCAACTCTTACCCTTCTCAAACGTCGTATCGAGCATGCTCAACTCAGTAACTCCACAGAGGATCGATCAAATTCGACGAGCCAACAGTCAAATATTCAAGGGCGAACGAATATAACTCAAGGAGCCGGTACTTTTGCTTTTGGGTTCGGCAAGCAAAGTCGCCAGGGTACAGGTTCCAATTCGACTTCAACTAATGTTACTGAAAGTGTTGGCAGTAGTCTCAATAGCCAAGCATCTCTAGCATTTGGAGAAGGAGGAACAATTGCAAAATTTTCTCCAATTCCTATAACAAAGGTAGATGCAGTTCCGAAAAAGTTCAAATGGAAGAAGACTACGAAGTTGACTGCTGAAACGGCAAGAAGTGCAGGTCAACATTTGGCCTCTGGTTTGCAGGGAGTCATTAATCCATCACCTCCTGTGCCACCAAAAGCTCCAATTCATCAACATTCTCCTTACATACACGCTAGTACTCCATCTCTGCAAATGCAACAGCAGCAATCACAACAATTACAGCAAGCTCAAAATCAGACTTTCCAGAGCCAATCTAACTCTACAGATCAAACATTGAGCTCAAATAGTTATTCGAATGGAATTATGAATGGTGAAATTGTCGTCAAAGAGCATCTATTCCTAACATTCAGCATTCTACGACCTATGCGATGTTTTGCGTGCCAAAAGAATATGTGGGGTCAGTCGGAAATGAAATGTAGTCTATGCAATCAAGTCTGTCATGTGCGATGTCTCCAAAGCTTACCGACAAGTTGTACTCAACCTTTTACAAGATCAGATGAAGTTAGTGATTACAATGGTCCTTCTATGTTTGGAAGACCATTGATTGAGCAAGTCAACTCGGAAGGTCTAGATCGAAAGACTCCAATGGTTGTTGAGAAGTGTATTCAGGCAGTAGAAAATACCGGAATGGATTATGAAGGCATATATAGAAAGTCAGGAGGTACTTCTCAATTAAAAATTATAACACAACTCTTTGAAAGTCGACAACCATTCAACCTTGAAAATACAGATCGTTTTAATGATATTAGCGCAGTCACCTCTGTACTAAAGAACTATTTTAGAGAGCTACCAGAGCCGCTATTGACTTATGGATTACACGAAAATTTCATCGATTGTGCAGAAAAGAAGCAGGACAACATCAAAAAAGGAGTCGAAATGCGAGAATTGGTTAGACAATTACCAAGAGAGCACTTTGATACACTCAAAATTCTCATTCTTCATCTTCATCGGGTTCAAGACAAGGCAGAAGAAAATCGAATGAACAGTCGCAATTTAGGTGTTGTCTTTGGTCCTACTTTGATGCGATCAGGAGATCCATCACAAGAATTCTCACATATGGGCGGGAAAGCATTGACGATTGAATTTATGATTGACAATCCTTACATCTTCGACTAAAATTGCTCTAAACTGGGCCCCATGATACCCATCAATAATCCTTTGAGCTCATGAAAATACAAAACCCTCATTCTCCGTCATCATCTCTATTATTATCATCATCGTCATCATTGGCCCCTCTTACAATCTTTTCATGTGTCACCTCTTTTTCATTTATCAAAGACATCATCCTTATATCTCTCCATCCTATTCTCTTCCTTCCCTCAGCACGGTCTCTCTACATTTGTCATCTAAAGCAGGTCAATGATGGCGCAATTGAATTGTCTAATGTACAATTGTGATGTTGATTTACAAATTGAGCTTCAAATGAGCTCCGAGTCTTGTTCCGAGCTTTTCGTCGACTCTGGCGGTAGCGTCCAAAAATCAGAATTATTTGCTTGATTCTCTGATGTCAAAGATGCTTGCGAGATTAGGACGGAAAGTGAAGCGACTGAAACTTTCTTTGTACCTCTAAATCGCTGAATAGCAAGATCATTTAGTGCATCGTTATAAGGAGTCGGTAGTAGAGGTAGATGATCAACTTCCAATAGTGGCACTGCAAGGAAGAAAATAGTGAGCCACACTTTTCGATTTCATGACTATTTGAAGAATTAGTATAATGAGCAGTACTGACCTATTCTTTTGATACATGGTATCATTTCGTCTGCATTTTTGGTATTAAGATACCTTTCTAATACGTTGCAACACAACCAAAGCTGAGAAATGCCTTTAAAAGTCCAATTTGATCGCAGCATGTTCTCATATAATGTCTTTGTGCAGTGCGGCATATAGACAAGAACAGGATGTTGAAATGAATGTCGCCCTTGCAGATTGGCATATAACACTTTTATTTGAAAGGCAGACAGGACATCCTGATCCTCCTTATCGAAGACGGGGTCATAGGCTTCCATCTCTAAAATCTTGTGCCTCTTCGCATCCTCGTCTTGGCTGTTTTTCAAATCCTGTAATCTATCTCTCATAAGTAAGAGGAAAGCCAGCTGAACTTGAGCTGCCTTGGAATCTTTGATGCTTCCTAGCCCCAAAGTGAGTATTTGCTCTGGCAGTCCTACTTGTCCCTCGGTAAAAGCTCTCTCGAGAAAATTCTTTACTTCTTTACCAATTTCACCACTTTCGAGGTAGGTTTTTTTGGCAGCTATAATCTCTTCTCGCTTTCTGAGTTTTTTCTCAGAATTTTCTTCCTCTTTGGCAGCTCCTATTCTCCTCTTTCTCCTATTAATTTTACCCTTCCGATCCACATACTGAAATCCTGCGCTATATGCTTCCCCTCCTTCGTCATTTCCGCCGCCCTCCATGGTAAGACCTTCGTAGAGGATAGACACTAAGACTGAGAGGTATTGTTGCATTCTACGCGTGACTACTTTTTTTTTTTTTTTCGAGTCAGGCTTGTCATTATTTAGACTCGGTCCATTCTCAACCTTCAATCTTCTTGCTCGTATACAGCAGCACCTTCTTTTAAATTTTTATTATTTTGGCAATTGTTCGGAGATTGCAATGACGGAAGAGAAGCCAAGAGTTGATTTGGTTGGATCAATGCTTAGTGCAACAATTGACGGTAAGAATGGAAGCGACCATAATACCTCCAGCAGCGAAATTGCAGGAACTTCTGTAATCCCCATTACCCAAGCAGCAACAGAGTCCACCGTAGGAGATCAAAAAATAACACCTTGGGATGTTGAAGGAGCTGTGGTTGATGGTGTTCAGGTCGCAATAGACTATACTAAGCTTATAAAGGAATTCGGAACAAAGGAAATATCCCAAGAATTATTGGATCGATTTCAGAAATTGACAGGTTGGAAACCACACCCACTTTTGAGGAGAGGAACCTTCTTTAGTCATCGTGATCTAGATTTGATATTAAATCGGTATGAACAAGGAAAACCATTCTATTTATATACTGGTAGGGGCCCAAGTAGTAGCAGTATGCACTTGGGACACTTGATTCCTTTCATGTTCACAAAGTGAGTACATTCTAGTGCGGCGTCATTGAAAGTTTGTATTGCTTATGCCCATTCTATCATCTCAGATGGTTACAAGATGTCTTTGATGTACCCTTGGTAATTCAGCTTACAGGTGAGTAGGAGATCCGGTGCTAAGTATGTTGTATGTTGATATAGACTGAATTGGTATTGTCTTTCTTCCTCGGACTATCAGATGATGAGAAATTCCTCTTCAAGCCTGCATTGAAACTAGAAGATGTTCGCAAATTCAGTATTGACAATGCAAGAGACATTATTGCTTGTGGTTTCAAGCTAGAAAAAACATTTATATTCTCTGATCTGGACTTTGTTGGACAAGAATTTTACCACAATGTCGTAAGAATTGCTCGATGTATTACTACTAATCAGTCAAAATCAGTCTTTGGTTTCAATGACAGGTGAGTAGATAGAGCTTTAGAGTGACTTAATTACTAGCCTTATTGACTTAACTCTCTTCACTAATCAAGTGACAATGTTGGAAAGCTTCACTTTGTCTCAATTCAAGCAGCGCCATCATTTAGCAATTCTTTCCCTCAAATCTTCGGTAGTCGGTCAGATGTCCCTTGCTTAATACCTTGCGCAATTGATCAAGATCCTTATTTCCGACTGACAAGAGACGTAGCTTCAAAACTCAAATATCCCAAACCTTCACTGATTCATGCCAAATTCTTTCCATCTCTACAAGGTCCTCAAACAAAAATGAGCGCAAGTAATGAAAGTAGCAGTATCTATATGACTGACACGCCAAAGCAGATTAAGAAAAAGGTAGGCCAAGCATTCAGTGGCGGTCAAGAATTTTTGGAAGATCATAGAAGATTAGGCGGAGATCCAGATGTCGATGTAGCTTATCAATATTTGCTATTTTTTGTTGATGATGATGAAGAGATGGCTCATTTGAAGAAAGAGTATAGAGCAGGAAACATCTTGTCTGGTGAAATGAAAGCAAAAGCAATCACAGTATTGCAAGCAGTCGTTCAAGGTTTCCAAGAGGTAAATAACCATATAACGAGAGATTGAGATGAAAAGGCTAACTGATAATAATCTCTGCTATGAAATCTACAGAGGAAGGCAGCAGTAACACCAGAATTGATTAAATCATTTATGGACAAGAACCGAAAGATTGATCCATCTCTCTCCAAGCCTGGGTCCACAGCTCATTTGCAACACAATACATCTGGTAGATCAGCGACTGTCTATTCAACAGAGGCAGCGGCGAGCGTTAATGCGTCAAATTGATAGTCGATAATACCATACATTTTCTGATGATGAAAAAAGAAGGCATTGAATATAAGGGGGAATGATGAACTTTGTAAGAATTGAATGAAAGGAGAGTATGCTTCTTTTTTTTTACTTTGTATGCGTTTGGTAAGTAAATTTTACAAAGACTTCAAGAGAGGTATTTATTGCATTCGCGGTCGTTGAGATTTGTCCGCTCCCTGCAAAGATAAAGAGTAAGGATTAGCAAAGACAAGATAGCATTGAATTAAAAAGTTACAGTCCAACTCACCTTGACTATTGAGAATAAAAAATTACAAAATCGCTTTCCGTATGGTACTGGATGAATGGCAGATATCATTTGCGAATTGTTGGTAAGGCTCTTGAAATAGTGTTCACCTCTCTTGACTGAATTGTATAATGTCAAAGTGTCAATGATACCAAAGTAATATACCCAATCTGTAGGTTTATTGTCTTCATCAGTACTTTGAAAACCACCTTCATCTTGATAAAAGAGAAAGTGACGTCGATCTGAAGTTTCACGTTCTGGTAATTTTGTAGTTGAAGTTGATCCCAAAGCTTTTGCATCTGATCTTCTGACTGCAGCTCGTAAAGCATATGCTTCCTTTTCCATTCTCGTGGTTGGTTCTCGCTTCAAAGTCAATTGGCCTGGATGAGTCGTATTATTACTTTCTGGTTGAACCACTTGAAGTGCATCTTGACGAAGACCTTCGCTATTTCCTCTTTTCATATCATGTAAACCTATTAAAAGACTGTAGTCCATAATGCCCAGCTTTTGAAGAAGTGAAACATCACTACGAACTTGTGCTTCAAACAAAGCCATTTTTTCAGGTCCTAATTCCAATTCTCTACATCTCTTGACCCAATTTAAATCTTTAAGAACTGCTCCTTTCTTTTGAGCAGCCTTTTCTTCCGGATATTCACGACCAATTGCACTACCTTTGAGATCATATGTCTCATGAATATCACGATGAGGTGGAAATAGATTATTCATAATTACAAAATGAATCTTCTTTCCTCCTGGCAACTTGACTCGATGTAGACCATAGAATCTACTCAAAAGCGTGTGAGGGTTTAACTTGATATGGAGATGATAGTCTTTAAGAATCTTTCGAAGGAATTTGTGTTCATTATGTCGAATAGTTTTGATTATAAAACGATAGTCTCTAGAAAAGTAAAAAAATGAACCGGATTTACCAGGTGATCCTAATTCTGACAAGATGTATTTAGCCGTTAGCGACAAGAGGTAATCGGCAGGATCCAAATGAAAGTGTTCTCTCAATTCTCGAAATACCCAAGGAGCATAGTCCTTGAATTTAAAATCGTACTTTGCAGAGGGTGTCAATTCATTTCCTACTATATCAAAAGTAAATTTGTGCTTTGCTCCGTAATCTGCATCTGTCAAAGGTCTCTTTATCTTGGCTTGACATCGACTAAAACCAATTCGGATACCAGTCAACATATTATACATTAGCACATAGTTGGCATGACCTTCTCCAATCACGTTTCCTATCAATGCTTTAGGTTCTTCCTCGGTAAGTTTTCTCCCACTACGCGCACGACTCAAAGTAGAACTTCCTTTGATAACCACTTCTGTTATCTCACCATCTCCCGTTTTTCCTCGCATTTTCTTCTCCTCTCTCTGTCTTCTCATCTGATCGTATTGCTTGGCAATCGCTTCATCCAATCCTGCATCTCCGGTCCGAAGAGGTGGAGCAGTTGGAGAAAGAGGTGCCGTCACAATCCCACTTTGTTCTTCGTAAAAGCTTGTAGGTGGACCAGCATCTCTCTCCTTGCTACTCCTTCGCGTGCTGATACTTCCTACTGAATCAGTCCTCTTCTTCTGTACTGATCCTCCTGTTGTGTTCCTTCTGGTAGGCATGGATTGGCGAGAAGCCGATGTGTTGCTGCTAAAGGAGGGTGATGGTGAGGCTCGTCTTCCTAAAGCATTGTATGAAGTCGATGCTCCACCATCCAGGTTTTGAGCCGAAGAAGGGTGTAGGAGAGAGCTTGGCTCTGCCACCATAGGTGCAGTATCATACCTACTTGGCGCTCTCTTCTTGCCGTCATTTTCATTTGTTTCTTCGTCTGAGCCATCAAAAGAACTGGCACTAAGGTAAGTTGTGCTAGCATTCGATGCTCTACTACCTTCTCTCATGGTCAATTTCATAGCTCTTTGAAGTCGAATATCGTCACCATGTACCGACACCATACCTTCATCACTTGTTTGAGCTCTTCTAGGTTTTCTCCTGATCTCCTGTCCTTCATCCATCTCCATTCTTGTTGGTGACCTCGAAACCGCTGTCTCAAATACATTTCCATTTTGTAGACCATTTCTATATTCTGGTTCCAAAGGCGGTGAAGGTGGTAACTCTCCTACAATGGGTCGAATATGAGGACCTACAGAACTCTGCCCGTTCTGTGCAGCTGAAAATTCTTTCATCTCAGTAGGAGGCTGTGATGGGTCGAAATCTTTGATTGGCGCACTTGAGGAAAAGTGACCATTATTTCTTCGACTAACAATTTGGGGAAGTTGCAAAATGCGACGACCATGGGAAGAAGATGATGATGTTGAGTGATCATTTGCTCTATCATCAAACCCATTACCTCCCTTGGCTGAGCTACTGCTTGCATATTGCTTTCTAGCATCAGCGTCCCTTGCTGCTTTGGATGTACTATCAGATTGAATTTTATCTCGAGTATTGACTGGTGATGCATATGGTGTTGAGTGACTTAAATTCAAATCATACACTTCTCCTGTACCTTCTTCATTCACTCGGACAATGTGGTGTTCCTCATCTTGAATAGCATCTCGAATTGACTTGTGATGATAAGGTGAGTGGGAACTCGTCAACATTTGTAGAGAGATGACTCTAAAATTGCTTTACCCAGCTAGCCTTTTCCGAAATCGCTCTTGTGACCTTAATGCCCTATTCTTAATCGTCAGATAGAATGTCGTTCTGTCGTAGTTGTGAAAGAAGCAAGGATGTTTTGTTGTGCGTTACGAATAATGACTTTGTTCGGAAAACAAGAAGTCGATGAAAGAGAGAGTAGCTGCCTGTCAAGAACCGAAAGTTAAACGATATCCTGGCTTTTTATTTGTTTGTATTGTGTTTGTGAACTCTGCTAAAATTTATGAATACAAAATAAAAAGTGCCGTTAGTAACCCCCTGTATGAGAGATTCAAAAAGAATTTATTGATTTGGATAGCTTGGCATTGCGTGCCTGGTCACGTGGTTACCGAATTCTTCATCTCTTTTCATGGCACTCATTGGAAATGGAATTTTGCGCTATATCGGCTTCGTATGCAGCATTATTGTGGAGGTCACTACTCCATCTTAATTACTATTAAGCCATTTAAATCTTTTAGAGATATAGCGCAAGACAATGCCGAAGAAGAGGTAATAGAGGGAGAAAGAGCATTTTTTTCTTTAGCCCTTTAAAAAAAGTGTGACTGAGAGAATTAACGCGGTTAAATTTATTTACTAGTAGTATACCGGATTACGGGACATTGAATCAAAATAGGACTTTTCTTCTCAGGATTACCCATCAAAAAAGTTTACTTCCTCTTTCTATCCTTGAATCTATCCTTGAATCAAAAGAGTCATGAGAGTGTTACTTGTCAATGATGATGGTCCACCTGCTGCCAATTCACCTCATGTCTTGGGATTTTGGGAAGCATTACAATCTCAATTAGGTTGGCAGGTTTCTGTTGTTTTACCATCTTCTCAAAAATCATGGGGAAGTATGGCATTTACAATATCAACTCCAATCAGTGTATGGTATTATTATCCAATTCGAGGTAATTATAGTGGAAAGATGAAAGAGACTAGTGATAGTTGGAGTGCGACTCGTAGACCTATAGCTGATAATGAACTTGGTGAATGGATATTGCTTGATGGGGTGAGTGGACAGATTACAAAAGGGTGTAATGAGTTTAGTTACTGATGGCTGACATTACAATGACCCTTTCTTGGGAAAGTCGCCTACAACATGCGCAAATATAGGTTTACACAATCTCGACAACAATTTGATTCCTACTGAGAAGCCAAAGCCTTTTGATTTAGTAATCTCTGGACCAAATTTTGGAAGAAATTCAGGAACGGCATTTTCATTATCTTCTGGTACCATTGGAGCAGCTTTAGCCGCTTCTTTAAGTGGAGTAAAGGCAATTAGTCTAAGTTATGGGCATTTTCAAATCTTATCAGAGGAGATGAAAGCAGCAGAATCAAAACATAATGTATCAATTTCAAGTAATCCTTCTTCTCAAAAAGGCTCCGATGTTGGATCAATTGCACACAATTTATCATGTCGTGTCATTGAGAAATTATACAAGGAATGGGAAGAAGGGGTGGACGTGTATACTGTAAATGTACCATTATCATACATTCTCAAAGAGGAAGTCATTTATTGGACATCAGTTTGGACAAATGGCTATGGTCAGCTTTTTAAATTTGCAGAGATAGATGGCAACAAAGTTACAGAAAGATCATATATGCCATCCTCTGCACCTACACCTACTCAACAGCTCAAATTTGGACCAGATATGACTACCATGCTTGCACCAAAATTACCAGCAGAAGGAACAGATATCTGGGCTATAACAAAAGGTTATGTCAGTGTCTCTCGATTGAAAGGAAGATATGCTGAAGTAGACCCTAATAAGTCAGTACAAGGTAGATTCAAGCTTTAATCCTTCAAATTCAATCTCATCTTTTAGAGATTGTATTAATACTACTACTATTACAATTTGATTTTGCCTTTGTCATTTATAATATTACATCATTAAATTGCATTTACACCTTATGATTAGTATCAAGATCGTAGTGGCATTGAAGTACCTGCTGCTCTCGAGCCCGTGTATTTTCTCTTCTTCTTTTTTAATGCTTCTCGATGTCTTCGTTTATAATCTTGAGTGAGTTGACCTTTACGTTCTTTCCATTGCGCATGAAGCTGTTCATCTGTTTGATCTTTGCAAAATTTCGATATTGACGAGTCATTTTGAAGTATTTTGAGCCAGCTTTGATTGTTACCTCCTGCTGATGTAGGGAACAAGAAAGGTAGTCGATTATTGGTAGTTGACATTTTAGCATCTCGTAGGGCTGCAGGTTCGGGAAGCCATCGATTCTGTACTACAGGCACAGCTTGTGGGTCTTCAACTTCCTCGTCCGAAATTTCTTCCTCTAAGTCCAGGTCAAGATCTCCTAAAAGTGAAAAGCCCGCCGTGTCTTCTTTAGGTCGGAACATATCTTTTAGAGAAGACATATGTACCAGATCTGCCTGCGGCAACTCGCTTTCACTAATCTGATGGGTCGTAATAACCTCTTCTTTTGGTAGGACTGTCTCCTCAGCTTCCTCTTCTGCTTCGACGTGATTATCGGAAGTACCGGGATCAAAGCGAACAAGTGGTTGAAAAGCTTTCGATGGAGTAGTTGCTGTATTACTACTCAGCAATGCTGCTCGCTTCTTTGCTCCTGTCAATAGACCTTCTGTGACTTCCTCCTTATCTTGCTCGATTGTCGTAACCTCCATCTCTTCGTTATCAGTATCATCGCCTTCCAAAGGCATGGAAGGAATAGAAGATTTCATGACATCAATTGTAAGTTCATTTTCTCCAAACATGTTTCGCAACAAGTCTAGGTGGCCTTCTTTTTCCTCTATCCAATTTTGAGGTTGTGAATGTGAATCAATTTGCATCTCTTGGTATCCTTCTGAAAAGTCTGACTCTTCCGCTGGATCGTAGGATGGATGCCTAAAAGCTTTCAATTCATCCTCTTTCCTTTGTGACAATACTTGAGAAGTTTCGACATTATCTTCCTCGTCATCGGAATCCATTTCTTGAGCTGCGTTGTTGATTGCTGCTGTCACTTCGTCCACCGAAAACTCCGATTCGAGATCGGAATCTTCACTTTCCAAATCTGAATCTGAATCAAATGGTAGCTGCTCCTCTTCTGAAACCGCCTTGTGCAATCGAATGTTCTCTTCCTTTAACACGTTACCTTGATTATCATAAAGATTCCACTTTACGATTCCATCTTCAATCTCTTCGCACAACCATTCGGCCCCTGCTGGTGAAGCTTCCGTACCATCATCCAAAATTAAACCAGAGAGATGAATAGCTCCATAGCGAGATGGATCAATCGTAACCTTTCGAGCTCTTGTCATTGGTCTCTTTGTTAGACTTTTCCTCTTTCTCTTCTTTTCCTTTTCTTCATCTTCAGGCATGGCTGGTCCGGATATAGGTTTTGAAAGAGGGTGAGATGGCCTCATGTGGAGTGGTCGCAAAAGATGCCCTGCTGGAGTCTTCTTCCATCCCTATAGAAGCAGAATTAGTCAAGTTTTTACTGTCTGTAAGACTCGTCACCCAAATGATACTCACCCAAATTCCTTCATCTACATCTTTAGCAGTAATAGGCTCCGAGATCTTTTCACTCTCTACCCCTCTACTCTTCTTATTCTTCTTCTTCTTCTTCTTCAATTCCTTTTCTGCTTGTACTTTTTCATCATTACTATTTGCGCTTTTCTCAACCCAAGCTTCCTTCTTCGCAGCTCCTATCCTCAATTTACTTCCTTTCCATACTGTTCCATTGAGCAGATCAGTTGCTCTCCTTATTTTAAGAGAATCTCCTTCTACTGTTATAAAGCACCAATTTTGTACATTGCCTACACCATCTTTACCAGGTGGCCAATTGTGAATATCTCGTACTTGCAGCTGAAATGATTCAAATCGAGAACATAGATCCTGTACTGAGCACTGTGTTGGATTGAGACCTGAGATGTGCAATCTTTTTACTTCACTCATTAGTGCAGTCAAAGGATGCCTACAAAAAGAGAATTGAAAAAGAGTACTTGCCAAAGCTGGAAATTTAATTGAGAATCTTTAATTTTTGGACTTGGCTCGTGACAATTTTTTTTTCATATCTAAGAGAGCGGCCGCGGAAGAGAATCCGGGGAAGCCGATATTAAGGTTATACAAATACGCGCATACAAAGAGGACCAAAGTGAGAGTACTTGACACATACTTAGCTGGCTAGTATTCAACTCTTACTCGACATCAAACTCATCTAACACTGGCCAGCAGAGTAAGGAAGAAGAAGAGAAAGAAAAAAAGTCATGATATCTACTGTTTTTCGAGTAAATCGACTGCCAAGGTTGGCTTACAATTTTAGCACATACAGTCGACAATGTAAACCTTCCACTTCCACTGGTCACTTGCCAGGATACCCTTCTTCACCTTTTCTGTCTAACTTTCAAGAAGCAGTCTTTGATTCTATAAGTGATCATAGTAAATTATTAAATCAGAAAAAGGGTATACCTACATATCGTTTAATGGACGGTGTAGGAAATTTACTATCAAATGTTCAAGAGTCAAGTTTACAATTAGAAAAGGAAGAGGCAATCAAAATGATGCGTTATATGCTCTTATTACCTGCTTTAGATGTAATTCTTTACAATGCTCAAAGGCAAGGTAGAATCAGTTTTATGATGACTAGTCATGGAGAAGAAGCTGCAGTGATTGGTTCTGCCTCTGCTTTGGATGTAAAAGATGAAGTTTTTGCTCAATATAGGGAGATGGGCGTTTTACTCTATAGGGGGTATAATTTGGATCAGGTCATGAGTCAAGTGAGTAAAAGGCAGATTGACTACTATGTTCTTGCCATCTTCCTGACATACAATGGGGATTTAATTTTTTGAATCAGGTGTTTGGTACAGCAGATGATCTTGGTCAAGCTCGACAAATGCCAGTTCATTTTGGATCAACTCAACATCATTTTCATACAATTAGTTCACCTCTAGCTACCCAAATTCCTCAAGCAGCTGGAGCAGCATTTGCACTCAAGAGAATGAAGGATCGAAAGGACAATGTCATAGTATGTTATTTTGGAGAGGGAGCAGCAAGTGAAGGGGATGCTCATGCTGGATTGAATATGGCCGCCACATTGCGATGCCCAGTAATGTAAGCCCTACCGAGAGTGAAGGATTGAAGAAAACCTATTCGACTGACTAAATCTTTTCCAACCAAAAATTTAACACAAATAAAAATTGAAAATTGCAGCTTCGTCGTCAGGAATAATGGATTTGCCATCTCTACGCCATCCACTGAACAGTATGCAGGAGATGGAATTGCTTCTCGTGGTCCTGGTTATGGAATTTCAACTATCAGAGTAGATGGTAATGATATACTTGCCGTTCGATCTGCCATTCAACATGCAAAATCACACTGTCTTACTCACTCTAGACCTTTCTTGGTAGAATGTATGACCTATCGTGTTGGTCACCATTCAACTTCAGATGATTCTTCAGCCTATCGAAATAAAAGAGATGTAGAAGATTGGAAAAAGTTGGATAATCCCATTTCAAGATTTGAAAAGTTTTGTAATGATCGAGGATGGTGGTCAGAAGAAGAATCAGAAGAGCTTAGAAAAGAATATCGAAAACAAATCGTTAGAGCACTGGAGTTGGCAGAGAAGAAAAAGAGGCCAAAATTAAGCAGTCTTTTTCAAGATACCTACAAGGAAATACCCAACAATCTAATGGTGAGTTACTCAGAGGAAGAGAAAAAGGTCCAGATGAGGAGAAACTAATAAGAAATTCACCTTTTTTTTTCTCTTACTTTCTTCGTCTCTTCTCTAGGAGCAAAGAACAGAATTAGCACGTTTACTTGAAAAGTATGGGAATCATGAGGTTTGGAAAAAGGCACTGCCGCAATACGAAGAGCATGGCGAGGATATGATTCAATTTAGACCAAAAAAGGAAGATGCTTGAGTCATGTAGTTTAAACTTGTTGGATTGCATCAAAAGCCTAAATAACTTTTTAATCACATCTTTCTTGGCATACATGATATGCTTCTTACTTTCTGGCGAACCAGCCTCCTAACCAACCAGACTTTTTGGATGTTTCAGCTTCTTCATCTTCTTCGACGAGATTACCCGGATCATAAGCTCCACCAGTATCATTGCTCTTGCCTACCAAATGATCGTCAAAGTCATCACTGACAGTCGTTGTAGCCATCGAAATTTGTCTAGTATGTCTGCTATCATTTGTAGCCTCTTTGCTCTCCTCTTCTTCAACTTGTCCCTTTCTTGCAGTCTCTTGCCAATTGTCTTGATCAATCTCATCAGGAAATTCCTTTGTACCATGTACCTCTTCCCACAATTCTGCTTCTCTTTCTGAGCTCAATTGCATGGCTTGCTTCAGATCAATTGGGTCAAAGTCTACATATTTCGCAGCCATATCATTGATAGCAACATTTGCCTTGCTTTGAGAAGGTGTTCCTCGATTGATTGGCTTCTTTTCAGTACCTTTGTTGCTGTTCTTGATAAAGACTTCTTTTTGTACCTGCCTTCGGAACTGCTCAATTAACTTTTCGCTCTTTGCAAAAGTTTCTTCGTTCATAATTGGCTTGACTTCCTTATTCTCTTCTTCTGCCTCTCCTTCTTCCACTAACTCCATTGCACTTCTTGCCTCTCTCACATATAATTCACTGCGATTGAGCAATACTAAACTCTTGTCTTGCTCTTCATTCCATGCGAAACTTTTTGCCAAGAATTGTAATAATTCACTCTTATACCATGCAGACTTTGCTTCCATCAATGTCGAAACATTTGTCTCACTTTCCACCAATCCCAACGTACTGATTCCTGTGCAACTCATCTCGCTTGAGTCGAGTAACTTTGCAACACCAGGAATACTTCGAGCTGCAATTCGCTGTATTTTGAGAACAGACTGTTTTCGCAAGCGTTCTTCTTCTTGTCTTTTTCTAAGTGATGTTTTCTTATTACGTGCAGACTTTGTTCCTTCACCACCAGTAAATCGAGACTTCTTTTGCTTCTTCGATCTCACACCTGCTGGACGAACCTTTTTCTTGCCAACTTTGACCTTTCTTCGTACCGGCTCATAGCCTTCTTTCTTGAATTTCTTGCTTGATGAAAGAGCCATAATTCGTTTCTCTGCAGTATCCTGAACTCTTTCTTGTCGTCGCACTCCTTTGTCTTGTACATCTTGCACCAAATTATTGTTTCTCTCGATTCGAGTAGCGAGAAGTTTGTACAAAAGATACTCGTGAGCATTTATTAGATCAGTACTAGCTACTTCGTATCGGCTACTATGACTCTTTGCCAAAGCTTCTGCATTATCCTGAACCAGTCTGCGTGCTGTATCCTCTGCTTCGGTCAAAGCAGCCAGTAGACTGTCATAGCCATCCATCTCCGTCTTTGAGCTGGTTGTCGAAGTCTTGCTGGTACTACCTACTGCAGATTTGGAGTGAGCAATGGAAGCAGCGGAAGTGTTACCATGGCTTCTCTTCTTGGCATTTCTTTGAGCACTCGTCAATCGCTCTCTCTTGTGATTTTTATCTACCTCTGCCTTTTCTCCAGTCTCCTCTTTAGCCTTGAGTGACATTCTGAGCTTTTCTTCAGCACTTTGAACTTGTAAAAAAACTTCGACTAGCTCTGGATTTCTAATTGCAATAGATTTGGCATGCCACTGTACACTGACTAGCTTCTTTAATGGTTGACTTCCCGTTTCAGACTCTCGCTTAGTTTGCAATTCCTTGATCAAGCCTTCGAAACCTGGAATTACCTTTACACAGATTCCAGGTGTAGCCTCTTCTTTGGCCAGGACATCCATATCCTGTTCTCCCATGTCAAGATTGTAACCGCAGTATCGCAACATAGCCTCTGTGCTATCTACGTAGCTATTTGCCAAGGCTTCCTTTCGACTGTCGTTGCTTGCTTCAGCAATGGCATATAGAAGCTTCCTAGAGACTGACAATTGCTCTATGCAAGTTTTGTAACTGTTTTTGTCAAATGATTCAAAACCTCGCAAGAGTGCGTTGTAAACTGCAACTTCAGCTCGAGTCATGATGTCTACTCGCTTCGGTCCTAACGCAGAGAGTAGATCCAAAAGTGACTTTGACCATTGTACAGCTCTGCGAATTCGAGCAAGACCATGCCTTCGAATGACTCCATCCTGCTCTTGTTCAAAAGATTCTTGCTTCAGCTCCTGCGAGTAAGCCCAGGCCCTCTCTGCTTCGAAGAGCAGCAATTGTGCCGGTCTGATAGTGGAAGAAGAATATATTAATTCAATAGTGTCGCATGACTACATCTAAGTACACTTACTTGTCATCTTTGACATCTTCTACCGCAATCCTCTTTCGAACAAAGACATGACCTTTCCCTTTACTGTTGGCACTTTGTACTGCTGCACTTTGAGCTTTGAGCTTTTGCTTTCTGGAAAGCTGCTTCTTGTTGGTCTTTAGGTTCCTTTTATTTTGTTGATGATCTTGCTTCTTCTCTACATGCGTCTTGTTCATTGCTTCTCTCAAACGATGAAGCTTAGTTGAACAATAAGCTCGATAACGTTTGAAATCTTGTTGTCGCATGCCATGTTCATTTCGACCTTGATTGATGAGTGAGAAGAGTGAAAGTGAGATTGACTCACCCTTCTCTTGAACTTCAGCTGCCTTGCTTAGATCGACGTCCATGATGTGCACAGCTCTACCGCAATTTCGGTCAGGGATGATAAAGAAGATTAAGAATTCAATTAAAGGCGAGAACAGGATAGCTATGAGCAAAAGACAAGGTGAAGAAAAGACGCGTGCTGACTAAGCCAGCCTTATTCTCACTTCCAAATTTTCTGCAAAATTCTACTTTTGTTCCTCTCTCAATCTAATCATGCATTGGTGTCATTGGAAGGATATGAGATGTTCTTTTTATTCTAGGTACAATATAAATTTGCAATGCTCTACCCTCTTTGCCTTTGCCTGGCGCCAACAGTCTTGAGGTTGGCGTATACTTTTCCAGGTGGTGAACCCATGATAAGTGAAACGATTGCATCCCTTGCTATCTTAATATTTGTAAATGAGCCCATGATGTGAATCTTGGTATCGGCAACAACAACTCTTGTACGACTAGCATTCTCAATGGCAAATCGAGTTCGACCATCTTTACCAGCGATACGACCAATTGCTCTTGATAAATGATCACCATGCAAAGTCTTTACATCCTTGATTTCAAAGCTGTCCACAAAGAGATCATCAATTCGTAAAAGTGCAATTGCATCATCTGCTTCGAATCCCAATGCGAAAGCTTTGACAAAGTCTGCACCTTTTTGCAAAATCCCAACATCGGAAGTATGCTTTGACGACTAAATTTGAGAGGAGGATATGTCCATGTGAGCCATTTATAAAGCTTTGTAGGCCTTTTCCAGTCCTCACTGTATGACAATATCACTCACCTTAATCTCTACAGTCTTTCTCTTCACGTTCATTCGTACCTGTAAACCAGCCATCTCTACAAGAGGAGTATAAATTTTTGGCCACTCGTTTTTTAATGGTGTCATACGATGAGGTGGAATTGGTACTTTTCTTAATTGTCCACGAGTTACATCCAAAGCATCTTGCGCAGATTGTGCAGCTCCTTTGGAAAGGGGCTTGAAAGTCGGTTTAAGTGTAGGATCGAGGGACATAAGATTTGTGTCATCTGCTGCAAAAGTTGTTTTCTTGCTATTTAAAGTATCTTTATTCGGTACTAATGAAATACCATCACCAATCATGACTTCATCGTCGTCAACATCATCCATCTGTATTGGAACATTTAGCACATTCTCCATATCATCATCTTCATTGTCATCCTCTTCTTGACCAAATGGAGCACGTTTTGGCAGTGAAGCCGCTGTGGATGTCTCTGCTTCCCTTGATGACTTTGAACCTATGAGTGCTGATTTAGCCGAAACAGTCTTCTTTGCTGAAGAACGACTTGCTTTTGATGTAGATGCCGATGGTGACATTGTATTGGGGTAGCTATGGATGGACAAAGTGTATAATTACCAAGTTTTTAAAATCGATAATTTAAAGAGGACTGAAAGTAGATTTTTGTCGGCTTGAAATTTTTTTAAAATCTTGCTCCACCACGTGAATCTTCTGAACTTGGTCTTGGTGACCATGAGAAAAATCTGATCGGTCCAAAGAGGCCAGATTTAGAACGCGTAACCGGTTAGAGCTTTGACCGGTTGTGGGGAGATGATGCAACTTAAAAAAAACTTAGCTTGGTAGTAGCTGTTGCATATATTGTGTGCCTAAGTATTCCCCACCTCTTCCTTTGGCTCTAGATAATCTACCAAATACTTCCTTGTGATTTCCTACTTTCGAAACCACAAAGCCAACGATATGTCACTCACCAAGTCAAAAACACCCTTTGCGGAAAGGTGAGTACGATTGAGAAGTAGAATGTTTACAATGTTATTAAATCAACCAATTGCTGCTCTCTCTCTCTCTCTCTCTCTCTCTCTCTCTCTCTCTCTCTCTCTCTCTCTCTCTCTCTCTCTCTCTCTCTCTCTCTCTCTCTCTCTCTCTCTCTCTCTCTCTCTCTCTCTCTCTCTCTCTCTCTCTCTCTCTCTCTCTCTCTCTCTCTCTCTCTCTCTCTCTCTCTCTCTCTCTCTCTCTCTCTCAGTCCATGGGTCCAAGGTTTACCCAACCCCTACTATACAAAAAAATCTCACACTACACTTCGAGAGTATGTCAAGAAATGGGCAGAAGAGAATACATTCGAAGCCGCGACTGAATTTGATAAGAGTGAGTAGAGCATCTGCTAATTTTATAGGATTGATTGTACTGACGCATGACTGATCCTACGTTTTCCCTTTCCTTTCCTTTCCTTTTCATTTTAGATAGTGTGGCAGATCCAGCATTATTTCAGAAATTTGCAAAGGATGGCTTCTTGATTCCTTTTGCTCTTGGTGTCAAGATTCCAGCAAAGTTTCATGCCATGTCTGGTCATCTTAAATTACCTGGTGGAGTACCTGCTGAAGAGTGGGATCATTTTCATGATTTAATTTTGGTTGATGAACTTTGTCGTAGTGGATCTCAAGCAGTTATGATGGCAAGTTATGGAGGTTTAGCATATGGGGCAGGTCCAATTGTTCATTTTGGTTCAGAAAGTTTACAAAAGAGATACCTTCCAGACTTGTTTACTGGTAAAAAGAGAATTTGTTTAGCAATTACTGAACCTCGAGCTGGATCTGATGTGGCCGGTTTAGGTACCACTGCTGAATTATCAAAGGATGGCAAGCATTACATTGTCAATGGAGAGAAAAAGGTGTGTTTGTGTGCATTCTACGCTTGAAAAATGTTTACTGTGATTTTACTGACACTCTTCTCCTCTAATTCTTACAAATTTTCATTATCATTCATATCAATGAAAATATCTTTTTTTTTAAAGTGGATCACAAATGGTATTTACTCTGACTATTTCACTACTGCAGTTCGTACAAGTGGTAAACCAGGAGATGTTAAAGGTATAACTTTTCTTGTCATTCCTAGAAGTGAAGGTTTAGAAACAAGAAAGATGGAAATTACAGGAGGTGGAGCTTCTGGAACAACTTATGTTACTTATGATGATGTCAAGGTACCAGTTGAAAATCGTATTGGTAAAGAAGGAGAAGCATTCAAATATATCATGTATAATTTTTTACATGAAAGGATGACAATTGTTTATATTGCCAACAGATTATGTAGAATTTGTTTAGAAGATGTAGTAGAACATGCAAAGAGAAGAAAAGCATTTGGTAAAACTTTAATGGAACAACCAGTTGTACGTCACAAAATTGGTCAAATGGCAAGAAAGACGGAAGCTTTAACTGCATATATGGAAGCCACAGTTTATCAATTAAGTCAAATGTCAATTGAAGAAGGGAATGCTAAATTAGGTGGACAAGCAGCTTTATTAAAAGCTCAAGCTACATCCACAATACAATACGTTAGCAATGAAGCTGTCAAATTAATGGGTGGAATGGGTTTAACAAAAGGTGGTGCAGGTGAAAGAATTGAATTAATTTTTAGAGAATTTAAAGCACTTCAAATTCCTGGAGGTTCAGAGGACGTAATGCTAGATCTCGGTGTTCGTCAGGCTTTAAAGGAAGCGAAATTGTAAACTTGAAAAGAAAGAAAGAAAAAAAAAAAAAAAAAAAAAAAAAAAAAAAAAAAAAAAAAAAAAAAAAAAAAAAAGGGAGGGAGTTGCATTGCAATGTAATTGAATGTTCGCTGACATTAGACATCAAAAAAACAATAATAACTGTATGTATGTATGTGTGTGTGTGTGTGTGTGCATGAGGAAAGGTGTCGAGGGGAAAATCTTACTAAGGATACATTATTGGTGTTACTGGAAATTAAATAAACTTTTTTTTATATGGTACGTGATATTGTCAATCTACTACTTTTCTTTTCATGAAATCTCAATTTTTTGATTTCGAAGGTGACAATTGCATATGAGCCAAGATAGCTTGCATGGCTGGATCTTTTAATAGAGCTGCAAAATCTGCATCGTTTGTATTGCTAGTAGTAGATTCTTGATGATTTGATAATTTATTTTGAAAATTGTTAGAACCTCTAATTGCCAATTCATCTTTTTCACTAACATTTCCTTCAATCTTGAGTGATGAAGATGATCCTTGATTTGTGTTCAAGTGAGCAGCTACCCCATGACTACCCATTTGAGTAAAGAAATCGAGTTGCTGATTAAAGTCCACACCTTTAAATATTTCAATACTATCAAAATCTTCCATGGAAAGACCTGGTTGATTACCCTGAACTCCGATACCAGAAGCAGCAAGCAATCCATAAGGATCTTCAAACAAGTCCATCAAATTACCGCTTGAAACCACTTCTTCACCTTCTTCCAAAGAATCGTCTTCTCCATCCCTTGGTGTAGATGATGCTGAATTGATAGACGAAGATGCATCTTCTACTGTAGCAGGCAATGGCTTTCTACGGACGAGTTGATGCTTATTCATATCAATGGGGACTAGAGCTGTACTTTGCAACTTTTGATTCTCCTGCTGACCATCCTTCTTTTGATCTCCATCATCTGTCGTCAACTGTTCTACCTTGATGGGTGAAAGAGTTTTAGTCTTGAGAACCCATGAAGTTGGACTTTGCCATAAACCATTAGTTGGACTGTTTACATTATGACTCCATTGCTTCACAGGACTAGGTGTGGGAAATAATTCTCTCATACTACTTGTATTTCTTGCCCAATCTTGATCGAAATCAAGTACATCTTCCATTCGAGAAGGACTAGGTTGCAAAGTAAATGAGCCAAGATCGCCACTACCACCACCAACAGCACCACCACCACCACCACTTCCATTTATTGATGACTTTTGATTCAATCGTCGACTTCTTCCCAGTGTTGGACTGCCTACACCTGCTTCTTCACCATCATCTTCATCTTCGCGTGCTCCCAACGTGTCTGCTACATCTAAACCCATAAAAGGACCAGCATTCATGGCATCAAATTCTGCTGACGTGGTTGTCGATCCCACAGCCGTTGCTTGTCTAGCCTGACGGGCAGCTTTGCGAGCTCTTTCAGTAGTTTGTGTTTGCACAACAGATAGTTGACCATTTGCTCCTCTCGAAGTTAATCTTTGACCAGGTTGAAGTATTGTTACTCCATCATCATCATCATCACCCTTTCTCTTCACACCGCGATTCTTCAAATGTGAAGGGCTAGGACTAGGTGATCCTGGACTTGTGAAGCTACTAGATGCACTCTTCTTAGCAACGTTATTACCGCCTCCAAAGTCAAAACCTTCACTCGAAAACCACACATCGTCCACTTGAAATTGACCAGATTTGACTCTTGACCTTGTCAAGGGACTACTACTGGTCAACTTGAGTAAATCAAGTGGACCTTGATTGCTGCTGAATGTTTTGTTTGATGGGCTGACCATAAGAGTAGCATACGGATTTAATCCGCTATGAGTACCTTGAGGATTTTTGCGCGGACTTCGTCTAGGTGAAAGTCCACATAGTGCATTCCAATCTGTCTCTGCCTCGTTGAGCACCGTTTGGAAAGCTGTTGCTGGGCTTGAATTAAGAAGATAGTTTGAAGCTCCATACCTAGTCCGGTTAAAAGCGCTGCCCGGTGTCTTTGAGTGCGGATTTGAAGACTTTGATGAACGAACAGGGCTAGATTGAGCAATTATACGAGCATTCACTGCTTTTGCGTCCTTCTTCTCTGTCTTTGGTCCGCCTGGACTACTTGCCATTTTACTTTGACTTTCATTGACTTTATTCCTTTCGATCTCTCTTGTTTCTTGACCACTTCTGGCTTTCTTATTCGGTAATTGTCTCTCTCTATCCCGAGGTCGACCAGCACCTTGACCAGTCTTGATCCCCTTTGGACGACCAGGCCTTCTGTTACCTGGATTTTCCATAATACTCCTCTTTGTTCTCCAGATTCCTTCCCTGTCTTGCACCCAATCTTTAAGTCTAGCTTCTTCAAAACTAGCTACCCTTCTTGGTGGTGCACTACCGCCTGCTGTTTCTGTCTCTTGATCAGACTCATGTTCTCCGCAAACACTCATTCGACGAGTAATATCTCTCTCGCAAGCTTCACTCAATGTCCTTGTAATCTGTTTCGTCCTTGCCAGTGCGCTAGATACAGTTCGTAGTTGAGGCTTTCCACCTTCATCAGTAGTATACTCTTCCCAACTTTCAAGAGGTGAGTGTCCTCGATCTTCTCTGGTTGTACAATTACAATTTGGTCCATGCTTCTTTTCCTTTAGCTGATCTTCCTTTTGACGATGGCGCAGTGCTTCTTTCCATACATGCTCCGGTCTTGAAACACCAGAATATTTGTTGAAGTACAGTCCACAAGCATTACAAGCTCGATGATACCGCTTACCGTGGTCATAGACTAAAGATCCTTCTTTAGAACGTAATTGATCTCCTTCAGGTAGAACTAAGTGTCTCCATGATCTTTGTGATCGTATACCACAGTTGTAACAGCACTGTTTAGATCGACTAGAGCCCGTTGAGCGATATTTCACCTTGGAAGTAGATTGCAAGTCTACTACTCCTTCACTCTTTACTCTCACATCATTCTTGCTGCTAGTCTCTACCAACTTAGATTCTGGCACTGATGCTTTCATGTTCGCTGCTGGACTTGGACCCGATAAGTAGTCGGCTTCGTAGCCTGGCGTCAAACCTCCTAAAATTGGGGAACCGGCCGCATCTGGTTGGTTAGCGCTTCTTGAATCCTTAGGATGTGGCGTTAGGCTTTTTGCTACTGAAGGTAAAGCAGATGTAACTCCCATATGAGGTGATCGCTCAGTGACAGTATTGGGTGACGCTGCGGTCAATGAGCGTAAAAGGTTTGATACAACATCAGACTGGTTTTCAGACTGGTTACCTTGGTGAGTATTTAAAGGAACTACGAGATTTGATGTGCTTTTCGATTGCTGTACTGGCGCTTGCTGTGTATCGGTATTCGATAGTTTCTGAGGTGATGTCGGGGAAGAAGCTTGCGCTTGCAGTGCTTGCAGAAATTGAAGTAATTGCTGTTGTGCTGGGTTACTAGCTATCGCACTAACAGCTTGTGACTCTTCCTTTTCTGCAGCAGTGACCGGACTTGAAGCGGATTGGGGATAACTCGATCTTTGTTTGGATGAAGAGAGACCTTCACCTGCCTTGTTTCGCTTTGACATTGCGCTAGAGGTAGCTGTATCAACTGTTTTTGTAACTTCTGTGCTTGCTGACTCTCTAAGATTACTTGGTTGGAATAGCTTAACTCTGTCAAAATATTGATCTCTACTAGTCGTGGTAGCTGCTTTTAGCCTAATGGAAACTTCCAGTACCTTTCCTTGCAATTCGTCTCCATCTTCGTCGCTACTACAAACTTCCTCCTCGTCCTCTTCATACTCTGCCCTTACACGGCCATGAACAAGAGATTGTCCATCTCCTTCTTCTGCCAGTGCCCAAGTGAAGAAGCCCTTGCCGACAACAAATGCTGAGTTTGATGCATCTCTTTGCTTTTCGCTCTCCTTATCCTTCTGTAGGCTTTTTGACGCGGTGGAGGAGGCGTGAGTAGATGTTGATGTGGATGCCGACCCGCTTCCCTTCCTCTGCTCAGCTCTATATGACTCTATGGGATCAACAGCATACAATATATAGTCTTGCTTACGATCAATCATCAGCTCAGGGCTGTAGTAAAATATCTTCAGTCAGCTAGGACAAGGGTGTGCTCCTAACAGACTTCTCAAACGTACCTTGCCATACAAATTGCGCTGAGACACGTCTTGAGCGTTACTTTGCCAAATGTCGATCGACCTTTGCCTCCAATCTCCTTTTTGCCAAATGAGACTAGCTGCACACTTGCTGGCCTACCCAAGTCAGCCACCAAAGTCGAGTCAGGATGTGAGTCGAGAGTGTATAGAATTTTGACTGGGTAAGACATTGGAAGAAAGAGATCAGCATATACTCAATTTTACAGAATCTTTATTTTTTCCGTCTCACCATCCAATTCAGCCTTTCTATTTTTTATTTTCTTGGAGACCACTCGCGGTTGCTGAGGAATTGGTGATGAGTGCTGCCTAATTGGGCCAGGTGAAGAGGCAATGGATGGGAATGATGATGACGATGATGACGCGGGTCGCAATACACGCGAGTGGTGAGGTTGAGTAGAAGTGGAAGAGCCACTTATGTCTTGAGGTCGATGACTGAACGAAGTATATTGTTGGAAGGTAGGTAGTGGCGATGGTTGACTTGACTGCGTGTTATTATCAGTCAATTCACCCATCATTAGTGAATGCCAGTCAAAATCCATGCCGTTCATAATGAACTTTGCTTGTCGGCGTTATAGCCACTGATTATGCACGTACAAGCTTCACCTTGATGATTTAAGACGAACAATTTAAACAAAAAGAGTGTGATGAATTTGATGTGAAAGTCGAATATTGTGGTAAAAGGTGAAGTTTTCGCGATGAGTAATGTGATGATTATGAGTGTCAAGGTAGAACCATAAGGCAAAATTTCACTCTCTCTCACTCAATTGACTTGGCCGCGAGAATTCCTTCAATGTCAGTCGCGTCCCGAATGAGCGCACACCACACCCACTCAACGCGCTTTTTTATCGCGACAGTGTCACGTGCCCTTCACTTTTCTTCTGTCCTCTTTTGGTCATTGATGCTTTTAATTGCAATTCAATGAAGGAGGTCTAATAGGTGGTTAATTTGCCATCACAGAATCACGATGGATGGGGACGAGCTGTACAAGCTAGAGCTACTCTCACTTGTGTCAAAAATAAGTGAGTGAATGGCTGAATGTACAGCACTTTAGAATTCAGATATTGACACAAGGCCTTCCTTTTGAATAGCAATTGAGATTTCAAATCATATTGGCATCAATGATCGAGTCTTGGCTGAGTTTGTCATGTCTCTTCATGAGCAGTCTAAATCGTTGGAAGAATTTAAGGGAAAGCTTACAGAAATAGGAGCAGAGTTTCCGGAGACATTCATACAGAATATTGATCGCCTAATTCTGGCTATGCATCCAAAGCACAAAAAGCCAAAAGTCTCTCATAATGGTGCACCAAAGTCAGAAGGCTTTAACGGAAAGGATGGTGAAAAGTCAAAAGAGATGGAAGAACATGACGAAGATAGAGAGCGTAGAAAAAGAATGTTTCCGGGTCTTGCGCTAAAAGATGATGGATGGAAAGCTCCGAGACCGGACAATGAGGCTGAATTGGAAGCAATTCGGAAAGCAAGGGAAAATGAAGCGTCTGTGAACGAGGTGGATGGAGGGGTCGATGATTTCATGAAGGAGTTAGAAGGGTTGGAGAGTCGACATCGCCAGCGGGATCAAAGACGTGGAGAAGAAGAAAATGGCAGTGGAATGAAGAAGTGGGGAAAGCGAAATTCTAGGTCGCCACCCGAAAGAGACTCTAGCCGATATAGGGAGGAACGATCAGGAAGAGATTATGGGAGAAGAGGTAGAGAACAAAAGCCACCAATGGATGAAAAACCGATTATGTACAAAATCTACTCGGGTAAAGTGTCTGGAATGAAGGACTTTGGTGCATTTGTTTCCTTGGAAGGTCTATTAGGAAAGCATGAAGGTATGGTTCACATTGGATCAATCACACAAGGCCAACGTTTGAATCATCCTTCAGATCTTCTCGCTAGAAATCAAATTGTTAAAGTCAAAGTAATGTCTGTTGCTGGAAATCGAGTTGGATTATCTATGAAAGATGTCGATCAGGTGACAGGTAGAGATTTGACTCCTCACCTACGAATCAAGTCAGAGGCAGAAATGACAGCTGAACGTGAAATGATGAGTTCACGATCTGCTACAAGTTCTAACTCGACACCATTAGGAGGTGGATCGAGAAAACCAACGTCATTCGAAGATGACGCGCCAGGTAGCAATACATCCAAGCGCTTGACTAGCCCAGAAAGATGGGAGCTCAAGCAATTGATCGCTTCAGGTGCTGTGAAAGCATCTGATTATCCAGAGCTTTTGGAAGATCGCGAACTAGCCACACCAACACAAAAGCATTCAGGACAGATTAATGCAGACGAAGAAGTTGACATTGAAGTCAATGAAAAGGAGGCTCCTTTCCTCGTAGGACAGACTGGCAATTCCTTGGAGCTATCTCCTGTAAAGATTGTCAAAGCGCCAGATGGAACACTAAATCGAGCAGCAATGGCGGGAGCAGGTTTGGCAAAGGAAAGACGGGAATTGAAGCAACAGGAAATTAATGCACAAGCTGATGCAGAAACTCGAGATATGAGCTCAGGGTGGCAAGATCCAATGGCACAACAGCAAGATAGAACATTTGCGCAAGACATGCGAGGCAATGCACTTGGTCAGAAAGCTCAGGATCAACCTGCTTGGAAGAAAGATACTTTCAATAAAGCTACTACGTTTGGTCGAGTCACGACAATGAGTATGAAGGAACAGAGAGAAAGCCTGCCTATTTATAAATTAAGAGAACAATTAGTAACTGCTATTCGAGAAAATCAAGTACTTGTTGTTGTCGGTGATACTGGTTCCGGAAAGACGACTCAAATGACGCAGTATCTGGCTGAAGAAGGTTTTACTGAGCGAGGCAAGATTGGTTGTACACAACCTCGACGAGTAGCAGCAGTTAGTGTTGCAAAACGAGTTGCTGAAGAAGTTGGTTGTCGAGTTGGTCAAGAAGTTGGTTACACAATCCGATTTGAAGATTGTACAAGTCCAGAAACGAGGATCAAATACATGACAGATGGTATGATGCAAAGAGAATGTTTAATAGATCCTGACGCATCCAATTATTCAGTCATCATCCTCGATGAAGCTCATGAGCGCACAATCGCGACCGATGTGCTGTTTGGATTATTGAAAAAGACTTTAAAGAGGAGACCAGATCTCAAATTAATTGTCACTTCAGCTACATTGGATGCAGAGAAATTTTCAACATACTTTTTTGGATGCCCCATCTTCACTATTCCTGGTCGAACTTATCCCGTCGAAGTACTTTACACCAAAGAACCAGAGCCAGATTACCTCGACGCAGCCTTGATTACAGTAATGCAGATCCACCTATCTGAACCTCAAGGTGACATTCTTGTCTTTTTGACAGGACAAGAAGAGATTGATACTAGTTGCGAGATTCTCTATGAACGGATGAAAGCAATGGGCCCTAGTGTACCTGAATTGATAATTTTACCCGTTTATTCTGCTCTGCCATCAGAAATGCAGACCAAGATTTTCGAACCAGCTCCACCAGGCGCAAGAAAGGTAGTTATTGCAACTAATATTGCAGAGACCAGTATTACAATCGATGGAATTTACTACGTTATTGATCCAGGATTTGTTAAACAAAATGCATATGATGCCAAGTTGGGTATGGATAGTCTTGTTGTCACGCCAATCTCGCAAGCACAAGCTCGTCAACGTTCCGGTCGAGCTGGTAGAACAGGACCTGGAAAGTGTTATCGATTGTATACTGAAGCAGCATACAGGAATGAAATGCTACCCAACCCAATTCCTGATATTCAACGTCAAAATTTGGCCTCTACGATTTTGATGTTGAAAGCAATGGGAATCAATGACTTGATCAATTTTGATTTTATGGATCCCCCACCAGCTCAAACATTACTTACCGCTTTGGAGACATTGTATGCCTTGTCAGCTTTAGATGATGAGGGACTTCTTACTAGATTGGGTAGAAAGATGGCCGACTTTCCAATGGAACCTCAATTAGCAAAAACTTTAATAGCTAGCGTTGATTTTGGTTGTAGTGAAGAAATCTTGACCATTGTAGCTATGTTAAGTGTTCAAAATGTCTTTTATCGACCAAAGGAAAAGCAAGCTCAAGCTGATGCCAAGAAAGCCAAATTCTTTCAACCGGAAGGGGATCATTTGACATTGTTAGCTGTTTATAATGGTTGGGCCGCTTCAAAATTTTCAATGCCTTGGTGTATGGATAATTATATTCAAGGTAGATCATTGCGAAGAGCACAAGATGTTCGTAAACAATTGGTTGGTATTATGGATCGTTATCATCATGATATAATTTCTTGTGGTAAAAATTATAATCGAGTTCGAAAAGCTCTATGTTCAGGTTACTTTCGAAATGCAGCAAAGAAGGATCCTCAAGAAGGTTATAAATGTTTGGCAGAGGGTGGTCAAACTATTTATATTCATCCTTCAAGTTCATTGTTCAATAGACCACCAGATATGCTCATTTATCATGAAGTTATTCTAAGTAGTAAAGAATGGGCAAGAGAAGTGACAGCTATTGAACCTCAATGGTTGGTTGAACTGGCACCTAGATTCTTTCGAAAAGCTGATGCAACTTCCATTAGTAAGAGAAAGAAAGCAGAAAAGATTCAACCTCTCTTTGACAAGTATGCCAAAGATCAAGATGAATGGCGTCTTAGTAAACAAAAGAGGGCTACTAGATCATCACAAACGTTTGGGTAAACTTTCTCTTTTTTTTTTTCACTTTTTCCTCATGTATTTGTATCGTCAATAATCTTTATTCACAACCATTTGTCTACAAGTATAAAGAGAAATTCTTCTTTAATATTCGGCGTTTACTTTTGTGGGAGAGAAGTGTACATCTGGGCTTTTTATAAACACAAGTATGAACAATTCTATCTGGAAAGAGAAGAGTGGGAGTTCTGCTATTATGTGAATGGTTGGCTGCTAGTGAAAAGTCGCTTTCCTTATCTTAATCGTCGTCATCATCCATCCCTGCGTCACTGTCATTGGCCGCCACTTTCTTAATATTGGAAATTGATTTCCCATTGCCTCTTCCTTTCATGCTCAACTTGATCTTTGGTCGACTAGTAATTGGAGCTACACTGACATGCTCTTTTGAGTCTTCATCGTCGTCGTCGTCATCTCCATCGTCGTCTATGTTGTTGTCATCCCTCCTGCTTGCAGCGTTACCTTCATTTTCGGATCCAGGAAGACCACTAAATTTGGCCAAGATATTGTAACGTTCTTCAAATACATTCATCAATTCAACAGCATCGTTGTACACCCAACTTCCTTCTTGATTGTAAGTCTTTGCATTATTGATCATTAATTCAAAGTCTTCCCAACAAGCTAGAACGCTTCGATAGGTTCGATTATCGATTTTTCTTCGTATCTGTCGCAAACAAATTGGTCGTTGAATGATAACATGATAATCAGGATACTCTGACTTCTTAGGCACATCCATAAAAAGAACTGTTCTCTTTCGAACACTTCCATCATCGTACTGTTCAGTGCTACTTTCAACTGCCTTGTAACAAGTCAAGAGAATGTCATGAATTCGATCGCGAACATCATCAACTCCAGCACCACTCTTGCGCTTCTTGTGACTACCGCCATTATTCTTGCTTCCTGACATGCTCTCATTATCATCTGGACTAGGACTCTCAATGAAATTGCTTGGTCTCTTGCGCTTTTTTGCTGGACTTGGTGATGCTTCAGGGGATTGAGTCACTCTTGCCGAATTATTTTTGCTCTTGGATCCCTTTGACTTCTTTTTACTTGTTGGTTCAGGAGAACCCACTTCCGAATTAGTTGCACTTGCTTCAGATTGTAACATCTTTAATCGCCTCTTTTCTGCTCTTTCCCTCTTCTTCTCTACCACATCGGCAATATCAACATCATCATCTTCGAGGGCTCGTAAGAATTGCTCTTCTGTCAAACCATCATCATAGTGAACAACTGCCCTCCTCCTGACACCTGGATCCTCTTCTACGACCTCTTCCAAGACAGTAACAGTATCAAAGTCTTGTTGATAAAGAGATGGTAGCTCTTCCTCTTGGATAAGTCGTTCTGGTAGCTTTGAACCGGTAAAACCAATGGCTCTCCACTCTTCCATATCTTTGATAGCTCTTTGTTCGTCCAATTCTCTGAATTTAGCAACTTCAGTATCACCACGAGATAATAATTCATTAAGCTCATCATCATTCAAGTCAGCCTCTTCATCTTCTTCCTCTTCTTCGTTGTCAGCCTCCAACATGGCTCTTAGAAGATCTTCTCGTTCTGCTGCTGTAGCTTGATTGTCAAACTTTCCTGCTTGAATGACTTTACCATCAATTTCCAATTTACCTCTTGCTCGTTCCAAGATGGTTTCTTCGACGGATTTAGAAGTAACAAGACGCAAGATACGAACTTCCATCTTTTGACCAATTCGATGGGCACGATCTTGTGCTTGCAAATCTTGATGGGGATTCCAATCAGAATCGTAGATAATGACGGTATCAGCAGTTTGCAAGTTTAAACCTAATCCTCCTGCTCTAGTTGAGAGAATGAAAATATCAATGTCTGAACCAGGGGCATTGAATGCATTCAATAGTAAGGTTCGATCTTCTGGCTTTGTGCTACCATCCAATCGAAGATACTTGAAACCTCTAAAGCGTAAAAAATCTTCCATAATGTCCATAATAGCTGTCATTTGGAAGAAGATGAGGACACGATGGCGTGTTGCTTTAAGCTTGGGTAAAAGTCGATCGAGAAGTTCGAATTTACCTGAAACTCGATACAAATCCACTCCAGTTTCTTTTGTGGGGTTAATAGCCATCTCAACTTGCTCAAAAACGTAAGGGTGATTACATATTTTTCTAAGTTGCATGATTGCATTTTGAAGTCCTCGTATTCCTTGAGGTTTACCCTTTCTGTTGGGTCCCATGTCATCACCAGCTAGAAGCATCTTGTGATTTTTCATCTGTTGGTACAACTTCTTCTGCAAACTGCTCATCTTACACTTGATGACCTTTTCGACCTTGTCTGGCAATTCACTTTCTACATCTTTCTTCAATCTACGCAGTAAAAAGGGACGCAAGACCTTGTGTAAACGTTTAATGATCAACAAAGCTTCTTCTTCGTTCAATTGCATGCTACCATCACTAGCTCCAGTATTGGCAAAGGGAGTATTAAACCATTCGTCAAAGGACTTTACTGAATTGAAAATCTTTGGTAAAACAAAGTTAAGCAAAGCCCAAAGCTCAGGCAAATTATTTTGAAGAGGTGTACCAGTCAAAAGCAAACGATAACGACTAACGTAGAACTGTGTCAATGTGAGTGTAAGTTTACTTTGAGTGTTCTTCATTCGATGCCCTTCATCAATAATCATATGGGTCCAACGAATCTTGCTCAATAAGTGCTTATCTTTGATGATATATTCGTATGTCGTAAGAAGACAGTCGTAATTACCTGACCGAATTATTGGTGTCAAATTCTTTCTTGTTTGAGGTTGACCTTTGTAAACAACAGTATTGACTGCCGGTGCCCATTTCTCAAATTCATTGACCCAATTGGTAAGAGTAGAAAGAGGAACTATAACAAGATATGGTCCTCTTTGCTTCTTTGACTCGATAAGGAAAGTTATAAGAGCAATCGTTTGGATCGTCTTTCCCAGTCCCATTTCATCTGCCAAGATACCATTCAATCGATTGTTGTATAGTGATACCATCCACTGTAAACCTTTAATTTGATATTCTTTCAATGTACCTCCAACCAATATACTAGGTTGAGCAGAAATGCGTTCAGTAATTCGATGAGCCACTGAGTAATAATCAACTTTACCCTTATCTTCATTAGGATCGTCTTGCCTTTGAGCACCAAACATTGTTTCATCAACAGCCAATCCAACTTCTTGATTTGCTGCTTGCTGAGCCATTTCATCCAAAGATGGTGGTGCAATACCTGCTCTTTCAGCTGCAATAGCTTCAGCATGGACATCATCATTTTGTTGTGCTTGAACAGCTTGAGCTAGACCTTCTAAGTAAGCATCGGTTTGTCTGATCAAGTGAGTAATACGAGTATCTTTTGCGGTATCAATTAATTTCAAATATGCCTCTTCATCATCAGCCTTAAGAGCATTAAGACGTTCTTTTGCAATTCTTTCAATTCTCTTTTGTTCTTCCCTCTCCACTTCATTATGTAATCGAAGCACCAGTTTACCCATCCTTTGAACAGAATTGGCTTGATGATACTTGTGCGCTCCAATCATATCACGACCATGAGTACATATTGAATTCAGGTAGTCAATGTGATTTTGTCGTGCCCTCTTCTCTCGATCTACCCGTTGCTTCCTCTCTAATTGTTCCGTCATTCTAGCATCTCGTAAAGTTTGCTTTTTAAACCTCCTGAATGCCGTACGATCCAAGGCTAGAGTAGTCGCTTGTGCCATTTGCTTGGTAATTGATTCCCTCAGTGCTTTTTGCTTGGAGAGCAAATGTAGTGATTTGAGTTCAATTAGAGCTTTAATCTTGGCGTTATCCTTTTCATGACCGATCATAGCTTGCTCAATTGGGTTATAGATCTTTTCGACATTTTTTCCTTTTAAAGCACTAGACAAGGTAGGTTTTTGCGACATGGTGGTGGGAAGTCCTTCCAGTTCTCGAATTCGCTGTTGAATACGAACATTGATAAATCGGTCTCGCTCTTGTAATAAAAGATGAGCATCAATACCTGCTGGCATTAAACTAGGAACTAGTAATCTTTGTTGCTTGGTGGCAGTAAGATCTTCGGGTCCAAGCGAAGGTTTTGAAAGATACGTGAAAGGGTGTCTATATGCATTGTAAGGGTATACCAAGCTATCTGGATCATCTTGAGGTGAAGCAGCTCTTTGTACCTGTCGAATCTTTGCCGCTGCTTCACTCGCACTTTCCTTCATCTCCTCTACTGGCTTTTTCGCCTTTTCTACTGCCAAGTGCGAGTCAACTCCTGCTTCTACCACTTTGCCAGCCAACCCTAGATCATCGACTTGAACTTCCATCTGTTCTTTAATTTCATCAATTGCGGCATTAGGATCCAAGAGAGCTGCTCTTAATTGAGCAGGTAAAGCCACATTGCGAGCTAGCATCTTAAAAGCGATTATTTGCGTCTTGAGTGCAGCAAGTTGTGCCGATGAAAATGTCGAGGTTGGTGTTGTAGACATAGACATAACGCCTGGTTCAGCACCACCAGTAGCAGGTGTGATAGCGCTGGCCTGAGCAGAGGAACTGCTCTTGCTTGCATCAGTCAGTGTTGGAGCCTTGCCTGTTGCTTCTGTCGAGCTGTTGTTAGCTAGTGTTTCTATCGATTTCGACACGTCAGGTGCAGATACACCATTCGGGTTCCCTCCTTGGCTTTGCATGCGAGCTTGTTGTTGCCTCATACTTTGAACTTGCTGAAAGTATCTGAATGTATTGACCAAATTTGCATACTCTTGACTCGATTGTTCTGTCTCGCCGGCCGCTTGCAAAGTTTTCATTCTTACTACCATCTGTTGCAATTTCTCCTTGTTCATTGACATTAGGATCTGCTGCATATGCGGTGGTATTGAAGTCATTGAAGGCTGTGGCAGTCCAGCTGCTGTAGTAGATGAGGAAGCTGTCGAGGTTGGTGCTTGACCATTAGATGTTGCCATACCATTGGATATACCGTTCGTCGTAGATGAATCATCAGTATTGGACTTTTGAACGGGAGCTGAAGCTACAGCTGAAGACATCCTGAGAGTCTCTTGTCCTCTCTCACAGTTACAATATCAACGTTTGAAATGACTTTCTTCCTGTTCCAACAAGCAAACGCGTCGGGTGCTAGAGTGAAAAAGTTTGTTAGATTCGCGACAGATGCAATTGAAGAGAAGAAATTGGGTAGATGAGAGGAGGGTAGATGGCGGTAGTGTTGGCAATTTGCAAGACCGGCCGTGCCAATAGATGATGGATACTACACAAATTTGCCTCTACTATTTGCTATCTCTTACTTGTTTCGACTTCTAACCTCGACCTGCGTGTTGCACTTAAAGAATGCGAATGAGCCCGTCTGAAAGTAAAGTACCCTCTCGTGTTCGAAAACGACCAAGAGGGAGACGGGGATTGACAGGGTAGGTAACACGCGCACACTTCTCTCTATCTCTTTAGCGTAGCTTGCCTGAATCCAACCTGTACTGTAACCAAAGAGTACGGGTTTCCTTTGCGTTTGATTATTCGCGAACCTCTAGATTGTTCTATGTCCTTTTGCTAACTTTCCCAAACAACTTACGATTTGCCGGGCGCTGGCTGACTGAGAATGGCGATATACGAGATAAATGCACACGCAAAGGGGGAAAACTAAGAACGCGATGGACATAAAAAAGAAGAGGCTCGGCTAAGTTTGAGGCATCAAATTTCATGCTCAGTCTAGCCACGTGGTTCCGCGTTTGGATGCGTCGGACGGGATAAGTACTTTGAGCATCCAAAGTTTATCATTTTGAACTTGACAATTAAAATTAGTAAGAAGAGAGAGACAATTAAAAAATCAAAGGTATATTTCTGTGAGAGGAATAGCATAGAAAGAAAGTTTGATTACCAAATTTTTTCCTTTTTTTTCTTCGTATTTTCGTCTCGCAGTATGATACGCTCAGCAAGAACATGCGGCAGGCCCGGCCGGCATCCGGGTCCTAAACCCAAGACTGACAAAAAAAAGGGGACAAAGGATATTAGGACCACTTTCGAGAGAATAATAAATCTCTAGCGTAGTATTATATAGCATCGGGGAGGCTTGACCAACGAGAAAACTGATCTGTAACATAACATTTTATGCTCTATAAATTATATATTGGTTTGAAATTTGGAATGGCAACTTCTAGCCCTTTTAAGTTAAATGGTGTCTGAAGCAAGCCTGCAATCAACAATTTTTTTTTTTTTTTTTGGCTGGTGAGGCATCCCGCGCAGCTCCTATGGTCGGCTGTGTTCATTTAGAGTATATAAAAAAAAAAAAAAAAAATTAGGAATATGCAAGCAACTGTGCCTTGGCCAACTAACATAATATAAATTACTCTTGACTAATCCGAATAGTAGACTTTCTATTTGTATCTACAACTTCACTAACCCCAGCTCGCCGTCACCCTTTTCTTTTTTGTGTGCTTTAATCCAAAAACCAAAAAATTAACAATTAAAAATAAAAATAAAGAAGGGAAGAGGCGAGTTTGGTGCTTCTTGCGATGATGTCGTTAATTTTTTATCTTGTTTGGCTCTTTAAACAATTTCCGGACGAAAGGGAGCAGTAGTGTCTAGGGTAGTAAGAAGGTTGAAAGGAAGGTGTTGGTAAATGCAATTTGACTTATCATCCTCCTAGCTGCTGCAGTGGGTGGTTTAATTCCCCTACTTTTTCTGTTCCCTTCTCCCAATTTCCTCCTCGCATACTGTTGTTGAATCTCAAAACGCTTCAACATATCCAAAGTACATGCAATGAGGAGCCTTTTGCTCATTTGGTATCCCTTCAAGACGTATTGAAATCCATCTCCTCCTCGTTTAACTTCCACATTCTCACCCAACCCACCATCAACTTTCGACTTTGACACGGGGATTCTTTGAGGAAACCCTTGGGTTGCCGTAGCGGTAATGGCGCTGGACGCTGAATTGCAGGACATACTTCGGCGGCATTGTTCATCGCTGGGCAGCTCCTTTATATCCAAAGGATCTTCGCGAGTACTGGCACAGCCTTCCAATCGTCTACTATTTGCGAAGACGGGAGCAATAGATCGAATACTTGGAGAAGCAGAATCATTGAATGCAATGTATCAAGCTTCACTTGCTGCTGGTCACACTGAAACGCTTATTCCTACTATTCATGCTTTTGGAAAGACGTCGAAAGAGAACAAGGCTTTTTTGGTGACTGATTATAAGAACCTCTCAAGTGGCCTTAGTCAAAGTAATCAAAGATTACTAGGTGAAAAGTTGGCACGGATGCATATCAATGGAACAAGTGAGAACGGCATGTATGGCTTTAGTAGACCGACGCATTGCGGAGCAACGGTGAGTGGCTTTTGTGCTTTTAAAAATGACTTTGATATTCTTGCGCTGTGTTGCGAAGAGATTCCGGAAATTTGGTGAATTATATTGGTCTCCTTTAAGGTCAGGGTAAGGAGTCCAAAATTTAAGCCAAGGAGCTCTTAAATGGAGAAGAAAGCAGGGGGTATCAGCGACGTTAATAGATGAATAGCGAAGAGAAAGGAATGAGGCGGTAAGGCGCATATAAGGCAGCTGCTCAAGGCTTGACATTCGATAATGACCGAGGATGAGGCAGAGCAATGCTTTATTTTTATCATTATTATGTCAATAGAGGATAGCAGAAGCCAAGATTCTGACAGTCTTCTTTGAAGTTATTACTTCGTTGACAATGCTGATAATGATGCGATGACTCTTGCGCAAAGCATATTTGCACAGTCATTTATTACGCCGACAAGGATAGGTGGAAGTTGAATTGGAGGGCGTACTCGCTTCTCTTGTAGGGAAATGTTACCAAATTAGCGATTTAAGACCGAACGTTAAGGCATTCGGAAGTGGTTGATGACGATGAGAGTAGGGAGACTTACAAGGGAGGCGTTTCGGTCTAGACACGATCAACGCACTTCCTCGACTATTCCTTGCTCCATTGTTACATTGTTGATGAGCGGTGAAGTCGAACAGAGATACTAGACGGCCCATTATCTGGGCGCAACGGAATTGTAAGCAGAGAGAAATTCAGGGCGGAGTGGAGGATTGGTGAGGGAGTTGGTCTGGATTACAAATTTTGATCATCCGACAGTGGTGATCTGAAAATAATCCAAGAGGGGAGGTTATGGATTAGGTACACGAACTCACGCCTAGGCGGGGGCCACAGTAAAAGTGTGCTTGTTCAAAGCGACGCTTTTCGTCCTCTCTGATCATAATGGTCCGTCGGAAGATCAAGTCAGCCAGAGTTGACATGGAGTGGAGAAACAGGGGAGGAAAGATATTGTTACCCTGTCTATTGCTCCTTGATTCCCAATTTTCTTTCGCATATCTTCCATTTTCTTTTCAACCTGTCTCATTCTTGAATGGCTAACTCATTTTTCTATTTTACCTGTTCTATCTATTTTTCCTGATCTTCCATTTTACGCTTCGCAATATGACCATGATGCAACCTTTGCCTGCGATGCAGGAACAAGACAACACTTGGACAACGAGTTGGATCGACTTCTGGGCTGATCGAAGAATCGGCGATCTTGTGAGACGATCAGGAGATAAGGAATTGGCAAGTCTAGAGGTACAGCTGAGAGAAAAGTGAGAGCAGACAATTGAGTGGAATGATTGACAGCGTTTCGACTGACCTTTAATATAGAGTCTATCCTCTTTTATTCAACAAAGAAGCCATGAGAAATGTTCGACCTTCTATTATTCATGGTGACCTTTGGAGTGGTAATACTGGGACAGATCAAGAGAGCGGACAGCCAATCATATTTGACCCATCTAGTAGCTATTCTCACAATGAAGCTGAATTGGGCATCATGAAAATGTTTGGAGGGTATGGTAAAGAATTCTTCGAAGCATACCATCAAGTGATTCCCAAAGCACAACCATACTATGAGGAGAGGCAAGATATGTATGAAGCATATCACCATCTGAATCATTTCGTCATCTTTGGCGGTAGTTATCGCTCAGGAACTGTTCGCATTTTCAAGAGACTCATTGCTTGGGCAGAAAAAGAAGGGAAAAGTGGCATCAAAGGTGGTGATGATGGGTCAGGAGGCGGAAATGATCCTGGCTCAGCACGAGGATTACGAGGAGGATCGAAGAACAAAAGCTCGCAATCAAGCTCCTCAGATCAGAATCATGCAGCCAGCAATAGCTTTGATAATCCTTTTACCAACCAGCGTCCTCCGCCGCCTCCGCCACCGAGTGCTGCAGGAGCATCGTTTGCAGAGGACTTATCGCACGACTCGGCTCCTCATAGCCACTCATATCCTCCAGCTACTCCTTCACAAATTGCAGATTACTTTAGTCAAATGATTTGCTATCTTTGGTTCAGCTCTGGTATACCTGGACACTCGATGCCTACTACGCCATCTCGATCACCCTCTATTGTTCATCAACCTCTACAATCTTCACCTCTTGCTCCTCGTCGAATGATTCCTGGGCCATTTCTTGCTTCACAATCAAAGCGAGCTTTTGCACGACCATTTCATGCAAAGACGGCCAGCGCCGGTAATGTATCTCAAGCATACCCTACCAGTCTCAGCAGCAACGACTTGTCAAAGGCTTTTCAGGATCACTTTGTTCCAGCCTCAGCGTCAACAATGACTCCACAAGCAATGAACGCAAAGGCAATGACAAGTGATCCAATGTTACGTAGACTTCAGCCAAAGAGTCGATTTTTACGGTTTTCTAGGGAAATTCTATCGACGACACAGGTGTCTACTTCAGTCATCATTCTTGCTTTGTGAGCCATTCGCCCCTTCCCAATTACCTCTCTCGCTCTTCTTATATAGTGTTAGCACGCTATTACAGAAGTGAAAAAGAAGTAGATGCTTTACAATTATTGTTGACATGTCTTTCTTTCTCTTTTTGCTAGAATTTATGTTCATCGCTTGAAAGCTGCTCATCCTCATCTCAAAGGTCGAGATGGGAGTGAATTTAGATTGGCGATTTCGTCATTGATGTTAGCCAACAAGGTGAGAGCCAGCTGTTATCTTTAATCTGCTCTACTTTTCTTTTCTTCGTTGACACCCTTTCATTGTGCAAAATAAGATTCTGGACGACAACACTTATTTGAACAAGACTTGGGCAGAAATTTCAGGTATGCCACTGGCAGAGATTAGTAAGATGGAAGTAGAGTTCTGGCTCGGATTACAAATGAAGCTACACATTACAAAAGAAGAGTACGAAATTGGACTAAATGAATTGCAAACTTTAGCCAATGATCGGAATCGAGCAGTAATGCAAAGAGATGTAGCAATGAAGAGAGCTATTCAACAGCAAGCTTTTGCTGAATCTCAGCAATGGATTCCTTACTTGCAACCTCAATTGAGTGCCTCTTCGGATGCGCTTTTCAGCCAAATTGACCATAAACACCAGGTTAGAAATATTTCCCCATTACCATCATATGAATATCACCAAGGGCCCGTTCGGCGATCAGTAGGACATTTGGAATCCATATCACATCAATTCGCGGGAATATTATCCCCTACTCTAGCTGGTCCTTCAACAATCAATCTGATGCCATCAGCTTATGATTTTGGATCAACGATTAATCAATACAATATGGATACACCCCCTCACTTCTCTAGGCCGAACAACATTACGCTGCCTCCAAGTCCGTTGTCACAAGCCTCAGCGAATCAAAGTATTCCTCATAACGATGGCTTCCACTCCTCGCATAGTTCCCAGTCCTACTTTAATGACGTGATTGCTTCTTCACCCAATGGCCGTGATCGTGTAAGCAGTAGTGCTGGTCAATCTTATTCTGGTGACTCTCTATGGTCTATACCACATCAAGGCAATGGATCATATATTGAGCAAAGAACATCTTCTTCCATCAACCCAAACGGTGCTATCGATACACAAATGTCAGAAATTTCGCCGATGAGTTCAATTGCAGGTACAAGTTTTAATTTCAATGAGTACAGCACACCGCATGGCCGACCAAGTCTCTCATCTCAATCGAGTATTACACTCTCTGGTCTCAAGAGAGATCTAGAAAAGACGAATCTCAGTCCAACATCACCATTTGAGCTTCAACAAGGTAGTAAACGTTTTGCTGCTGAATCAAATAGTAGCGATGATTTGAGACCGTACCGATTAAAAGCTTCACCTTCTAATCGAAGAGCATCTCAATCGCCAACAGAGACAAGATATGCTCTTCGAAGTCGAAGTCGAGCTGCAGCTGCCATGACCAATCAAGTCAAGAGAAGTATTTCTAAAGATGCCTATAGAGCGTCTGCTTCGCCCAATCAGATTTCAAAATACTCAAGACAGGTTTCACCCGCTGTTCATCGTAATGGATCTTCAACGAGTCTTCTACCTAGACCCGTTTCTGCAAGTGAAGTTCACTCACAACATCAACCTCATCCCAATTATCACTCAGTCTTTACTGCGGCTCTCACACCTAATGCTCTCACAGCTCCGCTTGAAAATCCACTTCACTTTATGCCTCAACAACAATCTTGGCATGGGCTGCAGTCTGGTGCTAGGAAAATGGGGCCTTTGCAGTATTACAGTTTGGCAGCTGGTGAACCCTATGGCAACATTGGCACTTATTTGCCCCCTCCAACCAATCGAGGATGGAATATAGATGGAAATGGAACACGAAGGATCAGTATGGTAGCTCCTATTCGACCCTTTTCACATGATCAAGTAAATGGTCGTCTTTCGAATGATGAACAATACCGTAACCTTTGGGATCATGGAAGCGGTACATACACTACTGTTTCCGCACCTCCGTCAAAGAATCTTATGGAATTTCACGATGTAGGTGGATACCACAACAAAGATGACACATCGTCACTGTCAAGCCATAGAGTTTCTGCTCCTTTCTCGATGGACGTTCATGCTTGGCCCTTGACTAATTCTACTTCGTCGAATTTTCTGTTCCCATATCATCTCGTTCCACAACAATCAGAAGTCGAACATCATCACCAATAACAATAACAGCGTTTTGCTATGATCCCATAGCTCTTTACCTCCCTTTCTATCTCCTTTCATATTCTCGTTACCTTCCACTCTCACAAATCATAGCATAATTCCCCTATCAGTCATTGTCTTGTCATGTCATATTTCATCCTCATACCATCTCTTTGTCGGCGCATTAAGTCGTCCATTTGTCGATCAACCAATCAATCAATAGTTCAATTAAATCGTTTCAATATGTGATAGATGATTACGATATAGGACAAAGTCGGACTATACCGCTAATTTACTAGTTACTGACTTCGTAGAAAGATAAAATTTGCAAAGAACCCTATTCAATGATGACCTTGGCCATGTCCATGATCATCATGGCCGTGATGTCCATCCCAGGGATGTTTCAAGCCCTGCAAGAAGAAATGACCGATGAAACGGTCAGTCATGAATTCAACTTTTAGCTTACTTGAAAGCTTCCCATAATATTTGGGTAGAAAAGAAGTCTCCTCTCTATCAGAAACACTTTCAGGTCCGCAAGACTCACCAGCAAGACAGCGCCATCATGATATCCCCTATACATGATCCAGAAGAACATTGTTCCTCCTAGCAGCTTTGCTCCATATCTGTGATGTAGTGAAGGCGCATGTGGGTGGAAGCCGTGTACTGGTCGATACCATCTCGATGAGCCAGCAGACGGTCCGGCGCCAGTACCAGGTCCTTCGGCCATTTTATGTTGAAAGTTCGAGGTGATTCGCTGAAATCTCTCTTTATCTTAAGCTAAATGACAAGATCGAATTGTAAATCTTTCTTTTTTTTGGGGTGAAATTCACCTGCTACTTGCTGACAACTTGCGATGTTAGTAAAAGCTAAGAATGTTATCGTTGTATGTATTGCTTTAAGTGACGAATTGACTGACACGTGATGGTCACTCACGCCGCGTCTTTTTGTTCATCACGAAGAAAGCATGAAATTGGAACACCTAAGGTAGTATTTTTAATACATCTTATCACTGCTTGGTCCGACCCATTGCTACAAAGGACAGCAGAAGAGGAGATCCACAATGGCTCCAGCAGCTAAAAGTGAGGATCCTTCTAGCTCGACCTCGAGTGGAGAACTTCCAGATGATGAGCGCTTCTTTTCGACATTATCGAGAGGGTCCAATACTATCAAGGCATTTTTACAGGAAGATGGTAGATGGAGTGATCTTTCTGATCATCTTAGCGCCGCTCAGTATCAATATAAGCTTCAATTAGTTAGTCCTTGGGCTCCTATCGAAAGACAGAGAGTCTTGAGTATTCCGGATGCTGTCATTGAAGCTAGCTCATCAGCAGAGACATTTGCTTCTCAAGGTTTATTTGCAGAGATTGAAAGGGCTTGGATCGTGATTGATACTCGGCTCTACCTTTGGAACTATTTAGATGCAAGTTCAGACGCCTTTGAATCGTACGAGCATCCAGAGAGGGTTATTCGTGCTGTGGGATTGGTTCGACCCAAAGCAGGTGTTTTCATTGACTCGATACAGCATGTACTCGTTGTCTGCACCAGCACTTCTATCACGCTACTCGGTCTTGCTCTTGAAAACAGAACGAGCTCATCAAATGCTGTCCCTTCATCGTCTTCTGCTTCTGCGTCTTCAATTAAAGGCAAACAGCTCAAGTTATTTGTTACAGAAATGAATGTTCAAACAGAGGGAATACAAATGTCTGATGTTTGTGGGACGGAGTCTGGAAGGATATTCTGTAAAGGAAATGATGGATGTCTATATGAAGTCTTATATCAAGCCAGTGAAGGATGGTTCACAAATCGATGTTCATTAAGAAATGTAACGAGCCCAAGATTGTCTAATTTGGTCCCTACCTTTATTCAAGGAAAACAAAAAGGTGAGTTAGACTATAGTAGGAAGAACAAACAATTTTGCAATCGCTAATCCGCTCTCTACGGAAAATAGAATCGCTCGATTTTGTCAGCGTCGACTCTGCTCGCAATATCGTCTATACATTGCACAATGGAAGTGAGATTGAAATTCATTTCCTACCAAGTCGAGATTCTTCTAAACCGCCTGTGAAGATTGCAAGAGCGAAAGATATTTGTAGGCATGCAAATATGATTTGCCCAAACACCATGCTCCTACAACCAAGCGAATTTTCAATTACTTGGATGTCACCGCTAGAATTAGGAGAGAGCAAAGGTGTCCATTTGGTTGCAGTGACGAGTAAAGGTGTTCGTCTTTATTTTACTAATCAGAGGGGAGGTTGGAGAGCCTTGAGTGGATATTCTTCAAGCTCAAACTTAAGCACTGCGGAATCTTCCATTCCTACCTGCCTTGAATTGATTTATGTGCGACCTCCCCCGCCTGCTGGTCAGATGCAATCTGCCGAAGGTGGCATGACTGTCCAACATGCCCTTCAGCAACAGCAACACTCTCAAACTTCCAATGCTTCCTACCAGCCAACAATGTCTAACACAGATTTTGCTCCTCATCAACCTCTCTTCAATGGCGTTAGTAATGCTTATTATTCTGATGGATTATTCCTCGCTGCTGGCCAGTATTCGTTAGAACCAAGTGGAGCATCAGATTGCATCTTATGCGTCAATAGAGCAATACCTTCAGCTGATACAGGTCGGACAATGACTGCCACTCCTACCGGGACAGGTTTTGGTTTGGGAGCTACGCCTGGTTCACATGGAGGAGGAACAGACTTGGCAGATACAGCAACAGATATAGTGGTACAAGGAGCTACTTGGGCTATTGCAGAGGTTTCTCGACGGGTAATAGTAAAAAGGCCAGAAGATCGACTTCACCCTTTGGCTCTACAAATGATGCAACCTCCTCGAGTCTTTCTAGTCTTAACAAGTAGTGGCTTATTTGTGTTGATTGAGCAGAGGCCAATTGATACTTTGAAAGGTCTCTTGCAAGTTGGAACCTTATACGATCAGACAGTTCATGAATTTTTCAAGAAATTTGGGCAGTCGCAGAGTTGTGCTATGAGCCTTGCTATCGCTAGTCAAAATTCCATGCTGAATATTGCCCCAGAATCACATTTGTCATCATCAAGACTGGACAGTGAAGTGCCAAGATACCTAAGCCAAGACGTCATCTCCCACGCATGGAGAATATTCTTTGACTTTGGTGGCCATCCCAGATATGAACCACCACCCTACCCAAGTCAACCAGCCAGTGATGGTAAGGTCACTTTGAGTGGACGTCACGACGGTCTAGCAATATACCTAACAAGATTATTGCGACCATTTTGGAATCAGCTTATCACTAAAAAGGAAGTGGTACCCGGAGAAGGGGAAAAGCAAAATGCAAACATTCTTACTTCGACACTTGTTGGACCACAGAAGGAATTGAGATCACTTCAAAAGTTCTTGCAACAAAATTCACAGCTATTTGGTATGGGAAGCGGAGGAGCAGGAGATGCAACAGAAAGTCAAAGAAGTACAAGTGCTAACAATATTGGTCGAGGTAGAAGTGGAAATATGGAAGGGGATCAAATTGCATTGCAAGCAGAACAAGAGAGTTTTGATGCACTTCGACTTTTACTTGCCCGTTCATTGGAAGCTCTAAGCTTTGTGTTGTTATTGATTGATTACAAGCTGCCGAGTCTAGTTCAACGTTGTCGAAGCGAAGTGCAAACTCAACTCAGTACTCTGACATTTGCTGATTTGGTGACATCCAAAGTCGGTAGAGATGTGGGGCGTGCACTAGTGGAAGCAGTGATAGACTTGCAAATTTCATCACAAGTCAACGTCGAAGTTGTTGCTGATGTACTCCAGGAAAGGTGTGGAGGATTTTGCAATGCGGATGACGTACGATTGTATAAGGCGTTGGAATGTATTCGAAGGGCAAAGGAAGCGACAAGAATTCGAGATGAGCATGGTAAAGCAGAAGCACTAAAAGAGAGTCTACGATTACTCAACAGAGCGACGGGAAATTTACCCCTCGAGAAATTGGAAGGAATTTGCAAAGACTATAGGGAGCTCAAGTACATTCATGGTGCAATTGAATTACCTCTGCAATGCGTAGCCAATTGGGACAAATTCAAAGCTGCCCAATCCTATCGAGCTCAGGGAATGCCAGAGAATGACTCTAGGAAGAGCGTGTATGAGCTCAGCATGAAGTGTTACAGTCTTGTACTAGATACACTGGAAAGTTTGGAAGCATCCAGTGTATCATCTAATAGATCTGTTTCAATCACTACATCACAAGATCAAGGCAACATGAGTGCACATCTAGCACGAGAAGCTGAAGATCAACGAGTGAATGCATATCAACAAGCTCAAGCATCAACAGATGCTCTCTTCCATGTTGCCATGTATGACTGGCTACTTTCACGTAACAAAACGGATGAATTGTTGCAAATACGTAGTCCCTACGTAGAGGACTATTTGCGATCAGAACCAATTACCCTTGAGAGATGTCTGCTTTTATGCCTTTGGTATGTCAGCGTGGGTGAAAGCTTTGCAGCGGCACAATTGTACGCTGGATTGGCCAAGTCGACAGAATTGGATATTACACTTGAAGATCGAATGGAGTACCTCACCAAGGCCTCTGGTAATGCCAGATCTACTTTTCAACATTCTCAAGAACTCATCGATTTCATTAATATTATTGATGAAGATTTGGAAGTCAGTGCAGTACAGATTGAAGTTTACAAATCTGTTCAAGAATCTTTGGAGATTGAAGACGAACGAAAAGAGATGCTACTTGCCATTCTAAATCAAAATTTACTCGACATTACACAGCTGTATCGTGATTTTGCTGATCCATTACAGCTACATGAGATTAAGCTTCTCATCTATCATGTCTCTGATCATCGAGAATTAGAATGGGTTCGTCAAGCATGGGAAGCACTCATTGCTGAAGGTGTGTATTGCTGTACATGTATCTTTTCTGCGGGGAGACTGACTTATCGTCTTCTGTTTTCTTTTCTTCAATCTCTAGCTCACGAGGACTTGACTGCTATACCAGAGACTCGCTATGAAAAGGTTGCTTCCGTTGTAGTGGAACTTGGTCAGCGCTTCTTTCCCTCTGAAGTAGCATTTCCCATAGATTTACTGACGGATATGCTTATCAATTACTCCTTTGAACAAAGGGCAAGTCAGACTATTCCTCCTGCTTGGACAACGAGGACAATGTTACTAGCTAATGCACCACCTCAATTGATTCTTGATGTGTTTTTGGGTCTTTTAGAGTCGAGGAGAGAACCTTGTCAAAGCGATGAGGGTTTTGTTTTTGTTCTTCAGGATGTCGCAATCCTTCTTCAGACTTGGGTAGAAGAAATTCTTGGCACCTCACCTCAATCAATTGGTATCAGAGATGTTCAACTCAATTTTTCAGCTCGTCGAGTTGATGATATCATTAGTTCATTATTACTCCATACCTCAAGTATTCAAGCAGTGCCAAAAGTCATTGCCAATGCAGGAACCATTCACATCGAAAAGGTGAAGACTACGCTTCGAAACACTCAAGAAGTAATTCGACGCTCCTTTTAAATATCATGTACCATCAGAAGAGAAGAACCAAAAGAGGTCAACAATGCACACTTAAGCTGCTTGTTGAGTTGAAGTCGATGAAATACAAATTGTAATACATATTGGTGTGATTGAGAACTGATTGTGCTTGAATGTAGTCTGTTCTTCTATCGAGCTCTATCTCTGTCTCGATGAGAAGTAGGGTATCATTGACGCCTTCTCTCCGGTGATTTCGATCTGCGATCGATTCTGTCATGATCGCGATCTCGTACTGGTATGCTATTGGCTCCTCGACCTTCTCTACCTCTACCTCTCTGATTTTGATCCCTTTGCTGACCATTCACTTGAGGGCAATCTCGTCTAAGATGAGGTCCACCACAGGCAAAGCACTGTTGTCCCCCAGGCTGTATATTTCTGCTTCCTTCAGTACCACTAATTCCCTTCATTCGATGATCTTGTTGCTTTCTTGATGTATCTTCATTAGATAAATGAGTCCACTTACTCCTACCTGCTTTACCATAATCTCGAACTTGCATGACTTTTGGCAATAGACTCTTATCTACTGCACTCTCTGTCTTTGCTGAATAATCTCTATTTTTCAGAAAATCCATATCTTGAAAGAAGCTACCTTTATGATGATACTTTTGCATGAAATTCTCGGTTTTGTTAGCTTCTCTTTCTTTTTTCTTTTCATCCCGACTCTTTTGAGCTTTGGCCATATCTTCTGCTAATCTTTGTGATTCTGGCATGGCTCTCCTCCTTTCCATTTCTTCCCTTTCTGCTTCTTTTTCTGCTACAATTTCCTTTTCAACCTTTAATCTTGATAATTCTCTTATTCTCCAAGCTAAAAATTCTTCTTCTGGATCTTTACCATCTGTGTCCGAAAGATCAGGTTGAGCTTCCTCAAGATCTTTTTCTGCTAATTCTCGCTTAATTGTTTCAGCTGCAAGTAAATGTGACTGTTTTCTTCTTTCTTCTGCCTTTGCTCGCGCTTTCAACATTTCTTCGTCTAAGTTGTCTACTCCGTCTGTCTTTGTTAGACTTTGTGATGTCTCTGTATCTGTATCTGGAATTTTGAGTGTCTCGCGCTGTTTTTTTGGCACAAAGATTGGTTTCAACATAGCTGGTCGAGAATCTTCCTCTGATTCCTCTTCTTCACTATCTGTCTCGTATTCAGAACTTTCTGCTCTCTGTGAGCTCGTAGATGCAAAATTAGTTGCACCTGGTTTTCTGAACACTGCTTTGGACGGAATACTTGCTCTTGCTCCTTCATCTTCAGTATCAGTCTCATACTCGTCGCTATCATTCTCTTCTTCATCAACTCTTTTGCTGGACCCAATCGTGACATTATCTAAACGAACTACTGGCTTACTAGCTGTTACTTTATCTTGTATGACAATTCCTGCTGTTCTCCTATGAGAATTTTTTAAAGCCGCTGTTCCGCTCGACAAATCAGTGATGGATTGATCAAATTGTTGTTGCTCTCTCCTTCTTTCCCTCTTTTGCCTTTCATCCTGTTCTTCATCTGACTCATCTTCAGAAGAGTAGTCACCTGCAGCAATAATTGGAGCTTTCCCGGGCCTATACCTGGCAGCTGCACGAGCAACTCGATTCCCTTGCCCTGGTCCCGACGACATGATGGGTGATCGACACTGTCTTTTGCTTTCGCTGACGTTGGAGTCAGTAAAGATGATAATAGCACGAAAAAAAAGGACCGCTCCACCTCAATTCGCGTGACTGATAGAGGAATGACCGCGATTTTAGACTTTTTTGGGTTGGAGAAGAAGATCTTCTAGCTCTGGTTTCCATCCTACGCCATACGAAGGTGCCCTTTTTTAAAGTACCCAGTACTACCCAGTATGGCTAGCTTACCACCTCTTATGCCTGGATGGACGGAGCATATCAGCCCAGAAGGTCAATTGTACTGGTATAATGAAAACCTTCAACAGAGTACTTATAATCGACCAACTAGTCAACCTCCTGGCTTTCCTGTCCAGTATGGTGGAACGATACCCATGTATACAGGACCTCCTCCATCTTCTTTGGGCGATCCAACTTCAGCTTCCTCTTCTTCTCAATCCTTTCTCCTAAATTCAGATGGCAAGAACACACAAAAAATAAAGGCCAAAAGGGAAAAGGAAAAGCCATTAAAGAAGGAATCTATTCCTGGTGTTCCTGGTTGGTTGCGTGTTACAACTACCTTGGGCAACATCTTTTACACTCATGTAGAGACCAAGAGAAGTGAATGGGTGGTTCCAGATGAGATCAAGGAATTTGTAGATGCCATGGATGATGAAGAGCGAAGATTACGAGCATTGGAAGAGGAGGAAAAGCGACTAGCAACAGAGTTGGAAGAAGAGGAGCGCCGTCGTAGGAGAGAAGAAGAGAGAGCACAGAAACTGAAAGAGGAAGAAGAAGAACGTAAGAAACGGCAAGAAGAAATTCGCTTGCGAGAAGAAGCTGTTAAGAGACAAAGATTAGAGAGAGAACGAATCAAGGAAGAGAGACTGAGGATATTGCAGGAACAAGGCAAGCGAAAGAGGCAAGATGAAGAAGATGGTGAAGAGGATCTAATAGCAGATGAAGCTGATAAAAAAGCTCGACTAGAGGAGCAGGACGAACGGATCGGTGGTGAAGCCAAAGTGGAAGATCACGATGACGATGACGAAGCTTGGCAACGAGAAATGGCTGAAGAGATGGCTGCAGAGGCCGAAGAACAGATTGGCGAAGACGATGCCACTCCTCCCACACTGGGTCCCTTTAATGTTCCTCCTCCAGGATATAATTCAAATGCTTTACAGACACAAATTTCATTAGAAGAAGGGAAGGCTCTATTCATGTATATGCTAAGCAAATTAAATGGGACATCCGACGAAATTAATCCGATGGCACCTTGGGACAAAGAATTACCAAAATTTATTCATCAAAGAGATTACACAGTCTTAGATTCATTGCGAGATAGACAAGATGCTTTTAATGAGTGGTGCAGGCTTAGGATTAGAGAAAAGCGAAACAAGGGAGCAAACCAATCGAATTCACAACAGAAAGAAGTAGTTTCAACATTCGCAAAGGTGGAAAGCAACGGATTCGATAGCAGTACTAGTAGTGGAGGAGATGTTCTCGCATCATATCGAAGTCTACTTGAAAGTGAAGTCAAGTCGACTAGAACAAAATGGGAAGATTTTAGAAAGGCGTGGAAGAAAGATCGAAGATATTTTGCATTCGGAAGAGATGATCGAGAAAGAGAGAAAATATTTCGAAATTGGCTTAAAGAGATTGGTGAGAGTGAGTGTGTGCAAATCAACGTTGACGTAGAGTTTCTCTCAAAGACTAATGATTTCTGTATAATTTAATAGAGAAGCGCAAGCTGGCTGAAAAGAATGAACAAAATTTCATTTCCTTGCTGGATGAATTTCTAAGCAATGAAGCTCGATTAAAGTCAGATTCGTCGTTTGATGAAATCCAATCAGCCTGGAGTAAGGCTAAGCGAATGCCTGGCCTAGACAAAGATGTCAGATATGATCAAGTGGGAAGCAGCAGTAGACGTGCCGAGCTCTTTGGTGAATGGGTGAAAGGTGAAAAGAAGCTAATAAGCAGCTCAGACGGTCAGAATATTGACCAAAATGAGATAGCTGAGAAGCAAACATTAGAAAAGGATTCCCAAAGGGCTCTGAAAGAACGAGAAGAGGTTGTACGAAAAAGAAGACGAGAGAATGAAGCGGAAAAAAGAAGAGCCTTTGGACAAATAACTCGAGGCGAGAGCTATACCAATTTCCAACAATTACTGGTTGATGCCATCCGAGATCCTTTGACTTCACTGTCGAAAGCATTCCACGAAGTATCTAGTGACGGTCGATTTGATGCGCCTGGATTACGAACAGCCGATAAAGAAGATTTGATACAGCAACATATCAATTTACTCAATGAAAAGCGACTTAAAGAGTTGCAAAGCATTTTTGAAAAGTATGCCCCTACTCTTGATACCGAAGCAGAAGTCGCACTACCGCTTATCAAAGATGATGACGAAGTCGAAAGGCGAAAATTGGATCAACTAAAGGTTCTCCAAAGCGGACAAAAGAGAATGAAAGATCTATTTGAAGAATGGAGAGAAGAAAGTGAGAGAGATGCTGCTACAGCATTCCAGCAAATGCTAAAAGAAAATGCTTTTGTCAATTTTTGGGGTCGATTGAGACAAGAGCATGAGCAACGTCAAAAGGTATTAAAGGTAAGAGATGGATTAGGAGGTCAAGGAAGCCGACAAGGAGAAGATGAGGAGGATGAAGATGAGCCAGATTTGCTTCAAATGGCGGGTAATGTAGACCTCGAAGAGATTCACTCAATATTGAGGGTGAGTACCTTTCTACATAGGTATGATTGTCACCACTAATTGTATTGCCACTCACCTCAGAATGATCAGCGTTATCGAGCATTCCGTCATAAACCACAGCAGCGAGAAGAATGGATTAGAGTAAGTAGTAAAAATCTCGCTGTTTAAATTTTGTTTTTTTATCTAACAGTTCAAATTTCTTTATTCTTTAGAACCATCTCCAAGTAATGTCCGTACCAAAAAAGACTATTTATCAGCGGGACTAGCAATTGAATTGACAAGCAATGAGACAGATCCCTAAAATATGGTACCCCTGCTACTCCTGCCCATCACGTTGTTGTCCGACAAAGTCAACGCTAATGCTTGTATTCGAGATCAACTTTTCTATTGTGGAATCACCTTTAGCCTCTATTGGATCATTCTGGGTATCATCGCTTCGAACAGGAGTCATAATGTGCGTCTTTTGTTCTAGGCGCTGTTGACTCGTTGTTGCCTCTTCTTTGGCATCTTTTTGCTTGTCTTTGCTTGTTTCTCTTTCGTCTCCAAAGAGGACTCGTGCCGGGGTAGTGACTGTATATGCCATAGTGGCAGAATTTGATCGACTACCTCGAGAATTTTCCTTAGAAGTTTCATCAATAGAGATACCAGAATCAGTATATTCTTGGGCAAGGGCAATTTGAATAGGAGACAAAATTTTGTTCTTACGATTCCCAGGGGAAGCAGCTGCGATACTCTTTGAAGTCGCCTGATCATCGCAGAAAGTGACCTGAAGTTTGCTTCTAGAAGCGTGTTTAAAATGAGCGCTGGCTTTATCAGATCCTGTCAAGGAAGATCGCAAGACATCATTTTCGGGACTTGATGACTTTGTCACTATTTCGTCTACAACACTTTGTAGCCTTTGTTGCTGCTGCTGCTGCTGCGCTGAATGAGAAGAGACTTGAACAGATGCGTAACGTTGACATCCTTTTCCGCCATTCCAATCAGACCAATTGAGCTCGAGAAATTTAAAAAAGCTCATACCAATCAGGATGCAAGCATGTGACCAGTTGAGATTTGAATTTTGATTCGAAATAGAGGAGGATAATCTGTTCAAGTCGATGAAATTGGTTTGATGTGAAGGAGATGGAGGCATACCATTGATAGGCTGTTGAATGAGGTGGTAAGCTGATTCAATTGTCGCTGCCAGTGGTTTATCATTCTCTGAACAAAATTGAAAATTCTGCTGTACTACAAATGCATTTGCTTTGTTTAGATCAACATCAAGCTGTAAAGTAGACAAGTATAGGTAGAGCTGAGTAAAGTGAAGTTGAGAGATGACTGCTTCTGCAAGATTATGACAAAGTGGCGATACTTGAGAAACTGTTCCTAATAACCATCTTTGCTCTTTACAGAACTTTTCCAATCTTTTCTCAATTGGTAAAACTCTTCTAAATAGCTGATCCAAAGAAGTAATTCGACATTGTACAATTGGTAAAAGTAATTGCACTTGAACACTCTCTGTGATTTGACAAAGAGTAATGTAAGCATATATTAATCTTTGAAGCCAAGCAGCAACGTGTGTTTGTGGTCCCAGTGTATGGACGATATTGATCTCCTCTATAGAAGGTAGTGGTATGGAGTGAGAGTCAAATGGAATGGCAGGTAACCTTTTTGTCAAGACATTGATGATTTTATCTGTACAGTATAAAGCCCAAAAAAGTATAATTCGATTTGATCTTGGTCCTGGATTCACATCAAGATGACGACCGGAATGAAGTTGTAGACTATTTGCTAGACTGACTGCTGTATCAAAGGTATTTAAACGCTCTATTCTAGTAAGTGGACCAGACCAATTACAAGAAAGTAATAATAGTGCTTGAACCAACTCTAATTCGGGAGGTCCAGTACGATTGAGGCGACTATGAACTGATTCAGTTGCACCATGCCAAACTTGAGCTTGCCAAAGTTTTAATTCACGCTCCTTAGTCAAGCTAGAACCAACAGCACAAGCGATAATGGTGTGAAGTAGATAGGATGGTAGAGGAGATGGTGAACCAACTTTTAGTCGATTGATGGTTTGAGCGTGATTTGGGACAATGATGAGGTTAAAGGAAGCTTGAGAATAAAAACGATGAACGAGCAATTCAATTACTGTCTGACTTTGTATTGATATTGGTCGACCAGTGCTTTCTGGATCAGAAATAAGAGTCGGAACATTCCAATCATCCCATACAGCACGCTGACGTATATCACAGTGAGATGGTGCTAAGCTTGCCAGAACCATACCAGCTTTTTTGTGTCCCCACTCTCTCTCAATTTTTGAAGTTGTCGTGGAGGCTGAAAGTAATCCTCTTGATTTATTCTGGCCTTGTTGTCCTTCCTCAAGGCGAACAGCAACAGTTGGTGCAGGACGTCTATAAAACCCATCATTTTGTTCCTTTTGTGCAGTAGGAGAAAATGTGCTGACCGGGTGACTAGTTATCAAGGAATTTCGTGCTTTCATTGGTGGTATTTGCATCTCATTACGATCCTCAAATGTGCAAAGTAGGTCTTGCTTGCTACACTGCATACACGGTCTTCCATTTGGCATATCTCTTGCATTGCACTTTCACAATTAACATTTTTTTATTCTTGTCAAACAAGCAATATCACTTCTCTGTCTCTTTCCTATTGAGACTCACCTTTAATTTACGTAAACGACAAGAGTCACACGAAGTGACTGGAACTCTTTTGATCTTTTGACTAGGTAGTTGAGATTGATTCTTCTGTCTACTTGGACTCAAGGAAGACTTTCGGGGTAATACCAGTTGAGATTCCGAAAGTGTCAAAGGGCTTGAAGAAGATGGAGGTAAAGGGCGAGCATAAGGATGCCATTGAGAATAAGGAAGTGTACTAGAATTTAGATTATTTTTTGAAGTTTGCTCCATCTCAACAAATCTTCCTATCATTATTGGTGTCTTTCTTTTCAATATTCGACGACACGAGTCGACTATTAATGTGCTAGATGATTTGAGAAGAGGAAAGAAGAGGGTAATTAAGGAAATACTTTGCCATAAAGGGGGGAAGCAAGTATTCTTTTGTCGATGTATGCTGTTCTACCTATTAATGAAAAAAGTTCGAGCTGCACTCCAGATAAAAAAGATATGAAGCATCCAAAGGGGATCAAGGTAATATGATAGAAATCCATCTTCATTACTTGCTTTAATCTGTGCAAGAGGAAACGCCGTCTCAATTGGTAACGGAAGAGGCTATGCTAAACTCGAACTCCAACGGTCGCCGCGTTGAATTTCAAGGTACACCATCTACTTTGATAGTCGGCACGGCGCCGATAAGAGGACTTCATTACCATTTTTTTTCTAATTGAGTCACTCATCTTCCTCGCCCTTACTTTTATTTTTGATTCCTACGCCACATTGAGGAGGCGAAGTGGAACACCGCCATCAATGTCTTGGCAATGCACAATACTACTCTTTTGTCGCCCCGTGAATCTCATCATCAAGGCGCATTCATACTGAAAGTATTATCGAGATGCTACTGGTGCAGACCGAAGAAATTCCCTCCGTCCACTGCCAGACATACAAAATTGGCTGTTACAAGACACATACTCGGTAATTTGAGGTATTTTGTTTGCAATCACAAAAAGCGCGTCCACTTCTTGTCAAATTTAAATTCAACTATCAATTTCAACGCCATGCCACAACTATTCACCCCCAGTTAGTCCCATCTAGTTGCTATGCATGTATTAGCTACAGTTCCACAATTTCATTTCATGGATACATAGAATGAAATAGATTGAAATTACAGATAGATGCCTGTGGAGAAAGAGATAGAAAGAGAGTGGAGAAAGAGCGCGCGCATACAAAGAAAGTCCAAGAGGCAACAATCCTTTGGCGGCGATGAGATGAGAAAAAAAAAAAAGGAAAAGAGGTTTCAGGTATTGAAAGGGTATTTAAGTGTCCATATCAAAGTTTTTTATTCTCTCAGAAGACTTTAAGCAAATTGACTTGCGGCGGGGAGAATGTCAAATGCGACGGGTCCAGCCTTGGTGTTGTCATCAGTGATGGAAGTAGCAGACTTTTTAAGAATGACGGCGTAACTTCGACCATATCCAACTTCTTTTGGTAAAGTAACCTTTCCATTGTTTTGATCAACAATGACGGTAGATAGACCACTAACGAAACCAATCTTGTCTCCAGCAACTAATTTGGCACTTTTAAAGGTAACACTTTGTCCTAACTTAGTAGGTGTCTTGGCAAGAGAAGCAGCTGGGAAAGCAGCAACGGGTAACTTTGGGTTACTGTCTGGGCAACTCTTGATCAAAGGTGCAGCCAAAGAGTAAACTTGGTTAAAGTCCAAAGGAGTATCATAAGCTGATCCAAATGCATCTGAAAGAGCAGCAGATGATTGAACCCAAGCAGAATGACGAGATTCGGTAGTCAAGATGGCACCAGCAGCAGTCAAATAAGCTGGATTGGTAATGTTTTGAGCAGCACCGAGGTAAGCTGAAACACCAACACCTTCAAGAAGTTGAGAGGTGGCAACAAAGCTTTGAGGTGTAGTAATACCAAAGTCATAAGTGCATTCCTTGGTAGCTTCACTACCGAGAGCAGTTGAAAGGAAAGCTACGTGACTCTTTTCATGACCACTAATTTCAGTAAATCGTTGATGAACGTAATCAGCGTATCCAGCTTTTTTGAAAGCTTTAGCTGAAGGTAGAGCATCCCGATAAAAGGCATTTTCAAGATGTTCCAAAGTCAAAGCATAGTTGAGAATGACAGTGTCAATGTCAGCTTGACCAGCAGCAGCTCGCTTTTGCTTTACCATAGAAGGTGCAGCAGCGGCCATAGAGGCAGCGGTAGCGACAGTTGCAAGAATAGCGGCCTTCATTATGAATATATTAAAAAGAAAAGTAGGAGTTGGGGAGTATTTGGTTTGATAGGAGTTGAAGAGTGAAAAAGGAAGAAGTGGGAAAAAGTGGGGAAAGTGGGAAAGAAAATTAAGATGAGTGGATGATCGACAGTGTTTATATAGACGGGGACACACTTTTCAATCTTGTCTTCTTTCCTACTAGACATTTACAACAAATGTGTGTACTACTGCAGAAGGGTTCAAAAAGAACAAAAACAAATAGGAGATTGAAAATCATTCGAGAGTCACAAGAGACACAGAGACGGACAGTGACGGTGCGCATCCGATGAGAAATTAATGGACGGAAGTTTTTTTTTATTTTTATTTTTACCAACCCCATCGACCCCTTTTTCTCAATGGCAATTTAAATTGATTATAAATTGGACTATGATAATCTGATATCGAAGGAGATGGAAGGTCAAGTCATTATCAAAAACCGAATTAAGGAAAAATAATGAGGTGACTGGGAATGGGTACGAATGACATGCAAAAAAAAAAAAGAAAAATGACGAGCAAAGAAGAGCCCTTGCCTTTTTCCTTTTCTTTTTCTTTTTCTTTTTCTTTTGGCATGAGACAGTGCTAGTGGCTCGGAATTACCTTTACACACTCAAAGAATTAGAAATTGGGTCCAGAAGGATAAAGGTAAATAGAAAGAATGGGGTAAGCATCAGTAATATGTCAGATATGTGGTTTCATTATTCCAAAGATGTAGCTTGAGTTTTATGATGATGATGGCATGTTTCTAATGCATAGAATCAGACCACACCCGAAAAGCATTAGAAAATCACATTCTCAATTTTATTATCAATTTTATTATCAATTTTATTCTCTTTTTTTTTTTTTTTTTTTTTTAATGGCGTGATATATCAAGAGTCGTACAGTGCTTCAATAATAATTATCCACTAAAGAGAGAGAGAGAGTAATACAATAAAATTAAAACAGCACAAAGCCAAGCCACTTTCGTTTCTATATTGTGCGAGACGTTCAGACCCTCCTACTTGAATTTTGGATACACTGCTGAATGGATAGTTTTCAAGAATGCTCTATAACAAAGTAAATGTCCCCTATGAATATCAATACTAAGACTTTATTAGCAGAAGAAGCTTCCTTTTGTGTTTTTATAAATTTTATGACGTGCGTCAATACGTATTTCCAGGTTCCTAGAGACCCACTAGCTTATGATAATCTATTTGGATTTTCTCAGAATTGTGCGAGTTGCGGCATTTGGTTAAAATTCATTACGACCCTTTCTTTTATTAACACAAGAATTTATCGCAAAACCCTTACAAACTAAAAATATAATAATATAATAAAATACATAATAGTAAAGATGAATAAGATGGCCTGACTTTAAAATATATCGGCCTTCTCTCTTCTCACTTTTATCTGAGATACAATAATCACCATACGTTGGGTCCGTCGCAGAAGAAGCATTCAAGAGAACATACTCAAAAGTGATTATTTTTTTAAGTTACGCACTTCTAACTCCACTTTTTGTTTTGATTTTTTATTTTTTTACTCTTTTCCAATCCCCGTCCTTCTTACTTCTTAATTTAGTGTCAAGAAGTCTTATTCTTTAGTAGGTGTAGCTGCAGTAGTGGTGGGAAATCAAAACGTGCTCCACTTGGAACAATAATTATAGCCCTTCCATGGAATTTGTTGTCCATTCTTCTGAATTTCAACTTAATCAATCTTTATGCCACATCGGTACTACAACTTTATCGGGCTTCCACTCCACTTGGCTAAAGTTGCCAAGCACCAGCACATCTTAGCTGAGCAATGTGGAATGAAATGTCTTTTTTTCTCAAGAATCTGCCCATCTTTCTTGCCTTTTTTTCCTTTTATTAGATTGAGTGAGAGTTCTGTGCTCATCTCTTGGCATCCATACTGGTAACTTTCTTCTTAGCATTTATATTGAATAGGAATATCCATGCTAAAGTGTCATGGCAGTACTAAATAAAATATCAATTATCAGATTTGATCAGCATTTAAAGGGCCAAGACACGATTCTATAATGTGAGAAGAGGGGGCACTTTTATCTTTTGCTGTAGAATTATTCTGTACTTGGAGTAGATCCCCCTCGTTGCTAGCATGAGGGATCACCTCTTCAGAAACACATAAAAAGTATCCCTCTCCTCTCATAACAACAAGGCAAAGTCAATCGTGATAGAAAGAATATTGACCGCTTAGTGAGTATTGAAGAGCCAAATTTGATAACAAGTGGTTTGGTCTTGTTATTGTTCTTTACAAATAGAGAGCACGGTTCTTTCTCAAGTAAGTCATTAATTGGCAAGACTCAAAAGATAGTGAAAGCCAGTATAAAAATGTACATGCACTTCTTGATCCTATACACACCCCTTTTCCACGCGATATTGAATTTTGTCACTTGTTCTCACTGGAAAGCGTGCGCGCACACAAAGTGTTTAATTCAAAACTTCTTTAATCGGCATTGATTTTCTGCAAGGGTGACCAAGTCCGCTGCATTACGAGGAGATCAACTACGAGGTCAAATGTGAGTAAAAAAAAAAGTGTGAAAACATAAAGTGTGAAAGATAGCAGAGACAAAAAAGTAAGCATGTTACGGAGACTTTTGCGCGGAGAAATCTAGAGGATTATATATAGATTGCCCCACTTTTACTTTATTGTCTATTGCCCTATAGACATTATATGCCTGTTCCCCCCCCCCCCTCCCCTCCCCTTTTAATTTTTTCCACTATCTCTGGAGAGCAACAATAGAAACCTCCGAAGAGATTTACGGCAAAAGTATCATTCTTTCTAGCTCAAAGGTACCGAATAAAGGCACTAGCTAGCAAAATTTGTATCATTTTCTTAAACCATTATTTCAATTAATAGCTCTCTCTCTCTCTCTTCTCTTTACCTACAAATTTTTGACATTCTCCCACACTTACAACGTCTTAGCTCTTCTGACTTCTACTTTTTAAAAGATTAAGTCGGAAAACGGAAATAATATTCTTGGTCACTAGCGTTTAATTTCTAGACGCGCTAAAAAGATAATTGTATTCTATGTCAATTCGTGTATCACTTTTCATACAGAAATTACCCACTCTGTTATTTTAAAGGAAGAAGAAAAAGAAACTAAAAAATTAATCCCACTCTCTAAAAGTGATAAGCAACTCTTTTTCTTCGTATGCCGGCATCGGCGTTTTATTTAATTCGAACCGCTGCTCTCAGCAGTCTATCAATACTTTCTTTTTTTTTTATGCTCACCTTTCATTGAGATGGTTTCCTTGCATGTTTGAGTTGTGTTTTCTGATCAAGATATATTAAATTGAGATCAACGTAGAGAGAGAGAGAGAGAGAGCTTTAAGGTTCTACTATTTCCCGTCCCACTCTCTTCTTCTTCCCTTTCCTTCACCTCCTTCTCCTCCTCCTCCTCTCCCTACCTTTTTCTATTTCTTTCTTTTGAGGAACCGACAAGAAAGACAACAATGATGCATACAACCAAATTCCCACTTTTGTTTTTCGTCTTATCCATCTTTTTATCCGTGACTCTAGCTATTCCACTTCGATATCAATCAAGAGATTTTGCAAGTGAATTTCCAGATCCAAATGATGATCCATTTTATCAAGCTCCTACTAATTTAAGTCTTTATAAAATTGGAGAGGTTATTCGTAGTAGAGCAGTAAATACATCAATTCTTACAGGAGTTGGTTCCTCTTTTCAAATATATTATCGAACTACCAATACAAGTAATTTACCACAAGGAACTGTTGCAACGGTTTGGGCACCAAAATTTCCAAAAAATGAAACTACTCAAATTCTTTCTTATCAATCCTATATGGATTCCACTTCTTTTAGTTGTAGTCCAAGTTGGGCTTTTCTTCAAAATTCACCTTCTGCTGGTAAATCAGTTACTTTATTGGATGCACCAATTTATATTCAATGGGCACTTAATAAAGGTATTTATGTAATAGATCCAGATGATGAAGGTCCAAAAGCTGCCTTTATTGCTGGTTTTCAACAAGGAATGGCAACTTTAGATGGTATTAGAGCAATAATTAATTTTTATAATTTACCAAGTAATTCTGGAATTGCTTTAAATGGTTATAGTGGTGGTGCATCAGTAACCGTTTGGGCTACCAATTTAGCTGAAAGTTATGCACCAGAATTAAATATTCTTGGTGCTGTTCATGGTGGTACACCGATTGATACAAGAAATCTTTTTAATTTTTTAGATGGTGGTTTATTTTCAGGATTTGCTGGTGCAGGTCTTGTTGGTTTAATGAATGCTTATGATAATTTTAATAATTATATTCTAAGTATTGCTACTCCAACTGCAAAACTTCAAATTGAAAAATATAGATCAAGAAATTTTTGTTTAGATGAAGTCGTTATAACGTATCCATTTACCAATTTTATTAAAGAAGTTACTTTAATGAATCCACTTGATCAACCAATTCCAAAAGAAATTCTTTCAAAAGAAACTTTATTAATGTCTAAAAGTTCAATAGGAGTTTCCGTACCAAAATTTCCAAGATTAATTTTTCATTCTTTATTAGATGAAATTGTACCATTTGCAGATGAACAACAATATGTTTCAGAACAATGTTTACATGGTGCCAATATTCAATTTCAAACTTTTCCAGTAGCAGAACATATTTTAGGTCAAATTCTTGGTATACCTGGTACTATCATTTATCTTGATCAATTATTTACAAATTCTACGCCAAAAGTAATTTGTGGAACTGGATTATTAAACTTTACTACTATACTTAGTCCAAATGCAAGTAATGTATTAGGACAAGATACAGTTAAATCTCTCTTATCACTCAATGGAACAAAATCGGTATTTGGTGAAACAATTAAATTTCCTTCTTTACTTTGATCCTTTTAAAAAGGATATATACCAATTCTACGCCCAAAATACAGGCAAACTCTATATTAAATCTCTTGGCCTCTTTTTTTTTTTCTCCTCCTTTACAAGCTGCCCCACCTCCCTTTCGAATCTTACAATAATTCACTAATGAGGTCTTCTTCCTTGTACATTACGCATTCCTTGCACACAAATTCAAAAATCAAAATCAAAATCCTCCCCTCGTTCGTTTACTTTTGCATTTCAATTCCAATGCTTGAAATAATTTAACATGGTGTGCTGATAAGATATTGGTCGATTAAAAGTAAATTCTCCTTTTGTAAACACTTTGCAATGCAATCACTGATCCAACTTGCTTGAATTACTTTTGAACATTTCAGGTATTGCCTAACTATTTCTTCATCCTGCTTTGCGCCCTTTGCAATCTTTGAAATCCACCTCTCAAGTTCATTCATACTTGGTTTATGTCCGGAATGAGTGCATGCAATAATAAAATCGATCTTGTTTGAATTTGTAAAGTCCACTGTATTCTCTTTGGCTATTTGACCTCCATGTTTTTCAACCTGTGGCATGATTGGATCTTGTCAGCTAAGAAGCCTAAAAAAAAACAGCCAGCTTATTCTAATTTGCAAACTTACCAATCCTTCAAATACTTTAATCTTTGCCCAAAACCCCAAGACCAAAAATACACAGCCTTTAAAAATGGGCGATCCTCTGACAATAGCATCTTTGTCTTTAAGTACAGTGGTAGTGCTTGTTGTCTTGCCAATCTTTACTGCCTCGATCTTGCTATGAGCTTTTGAAAATTTTGAAGCAATATCCTTACCCCTTTGAGGTCTATACTGTACTTCTTCTTCCTCTTCAGTATCACTGGAATCATTGATAGCAACTTCTATTACCGCGGGTGGGACCCTTATACGAGTAGGCAAAAGAGCAGTGTTAATCCGGTGAGTGTCTTGGTTGATGGAAGTGTCGCTCTCTGTCTGGCTGGAAGCTTGAGAAATCTTTTCCTCTTCTACATCCAGCTCCTCAATAGCTGGGCTTTGTGAAGGTTCCGTAAAGGTGAGGTCTAGCTTGGGTGGTGCCACTTTCCTTGCCTTTGTGACAGCTCTCGTCCTACGCTCATTAGGATAGCCGCCTTCTCGATCAGAAGCTGCGGCCACTGAGCCAATGCTGGGATCTGTCACTTTTACAGTACTATAACCGCTCGCTGCTGAATTTCTTACCACCGCTCTTGTCTCTGCATGTCTACTACGCTCCTCTACCTCCTTCTCTTGCTGCTTTAATTGGCTTCGAGTCAATGGAGGGCTTTGTCGCCTTCGAGCAATTCTTCTGTCTCTTTTGGCTGCCCATTGTAATGTTCTCTTTCTTGTCTGGGATGGGCTAATTACTGCTGCTTCAGAAGAGACAGTTTCCTCTTCTGCAATTTGGCCCATAGCATTTACTTCTACTTGAGATGACTGAATTGATGCAGGCTGACTTTTATCACCCTCATCTTCTTCTTGATTCTCGTCATCGAACGACAGAGGAAAGGCGGGAAATATTGGACCGCTACTGGGTACTGAAATGATTGCATGGGTTGATTGCCGAGAACAAGCTGTGACCTCCTTTGGCTGTCGAATCACTTTACTCTCTCTGTATGCCGCTCGATCTAAAACCTCTTTCTTCATTCGCTCTAGTGATAGGCCACCACACAGAGCTCGAGCAGGTTCTGATCCTTGCCATTGCTGCTTTCGGGCTGTAAATCGAGCTGTAGCGGGATTTTTAGTGATGATACCTGATCGATTTGAATCACTTGAAAATGATCCGCTGTAATGATTATGATCGTGCTGACCACTGGCGGCGTCTAAAGATGCAAACGCATCTCTTAGAGAGTCATTAGATCGCAGCGAAAGCGATGAAGAGCCTTCTATCACCTCCATTTCATCATCCAGTCTTCACCTTTGCTGTCTGTGTATGTCTAGCAACGTCTTCATAGTAGATGAAGTAGAATATGCTTTAATCGCAAGTAATTCTGTGGATATGTTGCTATTGTCGAAATGAAAGAAGAAAAAGCGCGACTAATTGGCGTCTTAGCGGCTATGCAGTAGTTCAGGTAGGCGTGCATGCTAGGTGAAATAATAATAAACCGAAGACTTGGTCTCCCTTTTGCCTTTGTAATGTGCATCGTCTTTCTTGGAAGCATAGCTCGAGAAGATCATACCACAACCGAAAAGCGACCGAAACGTACCAGCTGGTAGCGATAGGATCGGCAAAGACAAGATCATCGCGTTACATTGCAGGATGAGAAGGTGGAAGAAGGAAGGTATATAAGGCAAAGTTTTGCTACACAACTCTTCTGTTTTCATCACTCACTTTATTCTCTCTACCTCTTAGCGACTTCCTTCACAGTACATTACATTGTCTTTTGTCCAGGTCGATTCTAGGATACGCCTTGAGCATTTGCGCCATAAAAACATGAAGATTGTAGATACTCAATTTCTTCCCATTATCCTTCTCTTCACGCCGACGATGTGAGTAGGGTTCAGTGCTGACTGAGTACCTTTGTAGGTGTGCGTGCTGAAGAATGTACTTCTAGTTTCGTATATGGTCTTCCTGTGTTATCACCAGTCATAGAAAGAGGTCTTGATGCTCATTTTCCCTCTGAAGGTGTCTTTGCCAAATACCCCGATCTTGTCGTAAGGGACCAAGCTCGAGAAGAGAAGGAGAAGCTTGTAAGACGAACCTCGGAGTCAGTAAAAAAAGATCTAAAGAGACTGCCATCTTATGGTACCGGCTACTTTCCACCCGTTCAACTAAAGCCTGTCGGTACTGGCTACTTTGATTCAAGAACCTACACTGGTCAAGGTAGTAATTCAGGCAAGAAGTTGGCCGGTCTACCTTATCCTGAACAGATCCCAATGGATTCAACCGGAATCACAGAAGATGTTAAAGACATTTGGAAGAAGAATTCAAAAGAGAATCGAAAAAAGCAGTAATTGTAGTTTTATATTCTACCATTTTTTTATTTTTTTTCTTCGCTGTACCTCTCCTTCTCCTCTTTACAAATTTAAAAGGCCATTTTATGTCTTCTACTCCAGTACTTGTGGTCAATGGCGGACGTGAGGGTAAGATTGTCTTTCCGAGCACCAGATCTTAATTTCTTAAACGCATCTTGAGAAAGGCTATTCTCAGCTCCCAAAAATGTAACTCAGATACTAAGACTGCTAGAGCAAAGTAGAGTAAATTATACAATGTCAATTATATAATAGAGTTGATATTACTCGATTCAAGTCAGGATTATTAATGCTGTGCATGTTACGCCCTGTTGTAGTACTCTTGAGTAGGCAAGTGAAGTCTTAGGGGAAAATGTTACTCGATCAAAATATACCTTTCCCTCTATCTTATTCATTGCCAGCTCTACAGAGAAATTTTCGCTTTGTTCTCACAATCTACCTTACCACCAAAATAAAAATGATGAAGCTCTCTTTTTCCTTTTCAGTCATTCTAGTATTCTTGTGAGTTGAATAAGAATTATTAAGTGATTTTGCCCATAGCATTCATTTCACTAACAAAGAAGACACAAAACCAAAGCGCTGGAGTTAAAGGGCTACCTGCAGGAGAGTACTTCAATCGTAGTAACTCGATTGCTGGATTCGATCAGTATGAAGATATGATGAAATCCAAGCCCTTTCATACTCGACCTAGTATTAGTACTTCAAAAGCTAATTTCAACTATTCAAGATCTCGTCAAGATATCAGTAAGTGGCAACCACAAAACATGAGATTCGACCAGGGGAGCGAAAATCGACAACGAAAAATGACGGAGTCAGCTCCTTCAGTTCATATTCAGTCAATTCACCCAACACATAGCGAAAACACCAGATACTTTGTTCAAAAAGCTCCCCCTGAAACTTCTCGTGTCTTGATGCAAGATACGGCGACCCGTTGGAGATATCATTCAATGCGAGAGCATGAAGCTTACGTCAAGGGCAAATTTCAACGTAAATTAGCCTTGAGTTTGTCTCCTACCGAAAATGAACCTAGTAGGGGAAATGTGCATTTAGACAACCTATTAGACGTTGCACATCATAATGAGGCAGTAAAAGCATTCTCTGATGGGAAAGACCTACCATCTGGAATGTTTGCATATGATTACAGATTGATACCTTAGCAAGTTGCTATCTGCAAACACTCCGAGCTACTTCATACTCTGCTCTCTGCTTCCTGAATGTAAATTAATGCTTGAGAATCTGATCCAATTCGCGTCATCATATATACAATTAGATCAACAATTGCTTGGTTTTCCCTAATTATTCGTTTGTTCTACTATCAACCTCACTTCCTGCTTTGTGTCAATCGCTTCATCTTTCCATTACCATATAAGATCATCTTCATTGGTTGTATTGAAAGTGTATCGATGCTTAAAGGCGCTCTAATGAACCGAGAAGACGCCGAATTCTTCAATTGAATTGCTTTTAGATCGCGCCCACCCACCACTACTTCAAACATTGGCGTAAGACGACACATAAGACAATATTGATCACATTGGAAGGAATGAGTACCACCTCTACTTGCGTACTACAACACTTCACAGATCTTCTCCTAGCTGGATCTAGGAGTCAATCACTCATCAATAGACAGTTGATTCTAATCCATTATCAAGGCCTGGTGCTACGCTTAAATCATCTTCATCAACATGAAAGTTACCAATTCGCAAACTATACCAACCTTTCTTCTTCTTGGGCCTATTTTGTGAGTTTCGCACATTTTTGCGATTCAGATGTAGTGTTTAAGAGCTCAAATATTCTTATAGTCTTGTAAATAGCCAACCATTACCAGCTATAGCAGGGGAGAGATCAAGTCTTCCAGCTCCACCACCTCCAATCATCCACTCTCCCACTATACCACCACAATCTCAAAAACCAATACTAAGTCAACATTCGTTTAACGATCCTACTTTAGCGGAAGGCGGCCAAGGGAAGTTGTTCGACCCTGCACCAAGTCCACATAAGCATAGAGCAGCCATCAGTCCACCTTCTGCTGTAGTAATTAATTACTCTACTGGGACTAATCCAATGGACTCCTTAAAGACTCAATCATTACACAGACGTACTGTGCAAGACGAAGAAGAAGTCGCTTGGAGAAAGAGAGCTATGGCGGCAAAGAGACTCAAGAAGTCTGATTTGGCTGATTTAGAAGCGCAAAATAATATGCATACATCGTGGTTGGGAAGAAGTCAAGATCAATCTATTGATGCATCTGATAGCACATTGCGTCGTCGTACCAAGGAGTAGAATATTGTTTTCCATGTGCATCCTTCTTTGATTCTAAATTTTTCCTTTACGTTGTACTTTTCGATCAGAAATGGTGATTTGATTGACCTTGAGCATCGTAAATTGAGCATGTGTGTAAAGTATAGAAAGGCGAAAAAAAATTTTTGGCCCTGCAGGAATTATTCTCTACTTAGTTAACTTAATCTAGCAATACAAAAATCATTAAACAGTGTACGTCTCGAGATCAATTAAAGAAAAAAAAAGGGTTCTAGATCTCTTCCTTCCTTTGACCTTCTCTTACTACTATCGTTTAATAGGCTCGCAATGAAATTCGCATACCGCCATCGCATACTCCAAATTGTCAAGACAGAATTCTTCCTTTCTTCCTAATAGAATGATTGCTTTCGACAATTTTATCGATCTAGTAAAAAGTGGGAGATTTGATGATATTACAGGAATAAATGAAAGTCGGAAACGATCGTCTCTCCCCCTTTTCTTCTCTTCTTAATGAATCTACTTCTTGGCCTTTCCTTTGCCCTTGACAGTCTTTTGCTTGAAGAATTTATCCTTGGAAATATCAATCTCATCATCGCTCTTTTCGTCTGCAGATTCCTCTTCTGGTACTTCTTCAGCTTCAAATGCTTCCTCTACATCTGGTGCTGGTTCTCCTACCAATTTTTTCGCTTTTGCTCCAAAGTCTGTTCCCTTGTAAAATGCAATTGGACTAGTGGGAGAGAAAGGGAGAGATAGAGGGATAGGAAAAGAGAGCGAAAATTCAAGTCAGTGTCAGCATGTGATGGTGAGAGTAGAACTGTGCAATCACTTCACTCACTGTGTCATTCCATTGTACTTTCGAGTAAATGCTGCTTTTGTTGGAGGGCTAATTTTCTTGCTCAGAGCTTCTGCATCATTATCACCCATTCCAAGCTCTAAAACAGTTTCACGATCTTCCAGTGTCAAGTAGTAGTCGTCCATAAATTCAATTACATTGCCAATTGCTCCATCATTGTCACCTGTCTTTTTAGCATCCAACATTGGTTGAATTAATCGAGGAAAAAAGTAAGGCAAGTACTGCTCTCGAACTTCAAATCTTGAAGCAGCTGTAACTAATCTCATACGAGCTTGTAATTCAACTGCAGCTCGAGTAAGTCGCTGTTGCTTTGAATTTTGACCAAGCCAGCTGTGATTGCAAAAACAAAAGGATTTAAAAGAGAAAGAGGAGATTAGTAAAAATCTCCAGAACATAGAAAAAAAGAATTAGAGACAAGGAATTGGATCCAATCTCACCTTGAAAAGCCAGGAAAAGTGGATGAAGGTCCATGTGCATAGCTCAAAGGCTTAACACAAGATACAATTCCATGAAATGGCATTAAACTCCAGTGTTGTTCAGAGCTATGAATCATTCGATCAACAAGATCACCATCACTAATCGATTCAGCAGCTTTGGTAATTGTTTGCAAAATTCTTACATCCTTTTCCTTTCCATTGTACTTGTTTGTCGAGGTTGGAGTTTGATTAATGTAATTTTGTTGTACCATCAATGGCATAAAGGAATGATCTTGAAAGTAATAATCAGTCTTGTCATTTAACGTCTTTTTACTTGTAGCTGCCCACATTCCAGGCGCACTAAGAGCACCATACAATGTAAAAGGTGTATGCATACCAGGTTTAATATTGGCTGCTCCCAATTCTTTTCCTTCATCAAAATTCATAGACTTTCTTTTATCAAGAGACCAAGTAGAAAGCATATTAATTACTAATCGAATATCAGATTGAGCAGCTTGAACCAGTTGATCCATAACTTCTGCTTTGATGTTCAACTTTTCTCGAAATGCAATAGTCATTAATCTTTGACAAACTTGACGTGCATCTGGTTTACTAAATTTCAGTTGAGCCGTTGTCCTTTCCAATGGCTTCATTTTGGGATTCTTTGCATCATTACAAATACAAATAATTGGTACTTTAGTCTTTTTGATGAGAGCATTGATTGCTCCAACTCCACCACGATCACCACCAGACATACCATCTACTTCATCCATAATTAAAACAGTTCGATCAGTCAATTTAACTCCTGTACTTGTCTTTGAATTATCAATCTTACCACCACTATACCAACTATCTAAACTTTTATTATTGATAGTATCTGAAAGACTTGCATCAATGAGCTTCTTGCTTCGAACATCACTAGCATTCAACTCAATTGGAGTGTATCCCTCCATCTTGGCAATGATATGAGCAGCAGACGTTTTGCCAATTCCAGGTGGTCCAGAAATGAGGACAGCACGAAAGATGTTTAAAGCATTTTTACCTGGCTTCTTGAAACCACAAGCTAGTGATTTTGGCCAATCTTGAAGCCACTCCCGTAGCTTTGCAATTGAAGGCCCATTACCCACAAGGTCCTTTGTATTTTGAGGTGCATATCTGACAGTCCAGAGAGCATTTTCATTAAAGGCTGAATTGGCTGCCGAATTCATTTCTGCTGCAGCCTTTTCAATCTTTTTACGATCATCTTCCAACTTTTTCTTTGTTGCCTCATCCATCTTGATTGGTCCTGTACTTCGTTCAGCAATAAGATTTAGAAATCCATCTTCATCGAGAATTTTGGTCTTGAGTTGCTTTTGCTTGTCAATTTTGCTTTTACCTGCATCTGTGCCCATGATGACGTAACTTGTTTTTGATGAGAGAGCTGAAGTGACCTTTGCTCCAAATCGTTTGGCAAGGTCTGTAGCATCTTCTCTGGATAGACTTGACAATTCCCCAGTAAAGACGAGAGTGAGACCAGCTAAACAATTTGGTTTTCCTTCTGGTATCTCTTTTGAACCCGGAGCAGCAGGTCCCATTGACTTTCGTTTTTGTGCTTCTGCCCAATTAAATTTTGATTTCGTCTCTGATGGCGTTTCATCATTCTTTTCAATTGGTTCTGCTTTGGTCTCTTTTGACTTTTCCTGTTTATTTTGTGCCTTTGCGGGCGATTTAGTTGCCTTTAAGCTACTTTTTCCGTTGTTTGTAGTAGTCTTGGGCTTAGCCTCATCATCAATCAAGTCGTAATCAGCATCATCAAAATCAACGTCATCAAATTCATCATCGTAATCGTCCTCAATCTTTGGCTTGGTTGTTGCCTTTCTAGGTGAAGGTTTCTTTGTGCTCGCTTTTGATGATTGGGCCACTTCCGCGTTTACTTTGCCCTTCTTGAACGGCTTATGATCCTCAAAGTCTGAACCAGATTCTGACAAACTTCGCTTTCCCTTGGACATACCTGACATTTTTCCCTTTACTGGTAACTTTTTCTTCTGTATTGGTGGTTCATCCTCTTCTGATGAGTCACTAAGAACAACGGGATCACTCTATAAAATCGCGGCAAGTGTTTTGTTTATAGATGAGCTGAGTCCTGATGCATATCATTGAACAATTTTTTTTCTCTCACCTTCTTTCCTGATTTCTGCGATGTTGCAAAGTACTTTGATGATGATGATGGCGGCTTCATTTCGTCTTTCAGTGTTCTGCAAGAAGGGTGCAGTGTTATGTTAGAAGCAATCATGCTGAAGATCATCTTCCAGGCTTTACTCACTCTCTCTTATTGGGCGATGCTGATGGACTTGCCTTGTAGCCTGCAACTGTAATCTGTGAACAGTTTCATCTTCAGTATTAGAAATGGGTAGGACCCATACTTCTATTTTAAACATACCTTTTCTTTAACTTCAGTTATCTCTTGCCGGTCAAGACTACTACTTTTAGGAGTACCTTGATCGGATTTTTTCTTCTTCTCTGGTGAAGGAGTCTTCTTGTCAATCCCTTTACTTTGCTGTTCCTTTTGTACCTTTGTAAGACCACCACCGGAAAAGAAGCTAGCTAGCGAAGCTTGGCCTTTAGACAAGTCTGCCTTTTTGGGTGGAGCCATGGATATGAGCCTGACAGAGACAACTTGCTCTTCAAGATCCAATTCGTTGCAATAAAGGTAATTAATGTGTGTGTGTGTGTATGTTAATATATTGGAAAAAGGACCCTAATAGCGCGTATATCAATAAGTGACAGACACGCTTGAGTGTCTCTTTCTTACGTGACGCAATATATATAATACTGATGTAAAAAGTAGATAATATAAAAAAAAAAAAGGATACGCCCATATATCAAAATCTATTCAAGAGTCCTTCGAATCATAATTTAGAGCTCATTACATCGATCATGAGTGAATTACACGATGATCCTCTGCGATCGCCTGCTCACAACAATGAAAGGGTGGAGACTCAACAAGAACAACAACGAATTAGAGCAACTTCACCGACTACGCCTGTATCGCAAATATCACCTTCTGTACCTTTTATGACACCGGGTAGTATAGGACCGAATTCCACTTCACCACATCAAGGTACTTCATCTCGAGCTACTTCTCGTCAAAATGGACCGAGGAGCTCTTATTATGTTGGTCCTCCAGGAAAAGATAGTGCTTTTGGTACAGCACCAGTCGGAGTGATTGGTAGAGATAAACCTAGAGAAATTGTCAGGTAAGTTAAAAAAAAAAAAAAAAAAGAAGGATTGATGACCTTAAAAGCTATCCTTGAGCTAATCTGCAATTTCCTTCCCTTCAGAATTGAGAGAGACTACTCGGGAGGCGAGCTGTGCCAATTTCATCCCACCTTTCCTCTCGAATTAGAAGGTCGCGTGAGTTGAAAGGACAAGAGTATGACAATTTTGAGCAAACTCTCATTGTACATGCTTCATTATTCTATTTTTTTCTGTGCAGATTTCACCTACAACTTTTTCAGAAACAGTCAATGATATCAATGTTCTCATCATCGAAGCCAATGACTCTGCTTGGGCATGTCTGGATAACACTCTAGCCGTTCTATCGCTATACAGCTCTCCTTTCTTACTTGGCTCGAAATATAGGAGGGTAAGCTTACTAGAAAAAATTTCATTTATTCTTGACATTTTGATGCAGTAGAGCTAATTCGAAACCATTCTCTCTCTCTTCCATCCAAGGAAATGAAAAAGTTAGACAAGAGAATAGATGAAGCAAATCGTACCAATTTTAATCCCGCTGGACTGAATTTGCGTAAACCTTTTGAAACTGCTTTTCTCTTCATGGAGGTGAGTGGCCAAAAAGCTGGTTTGACGAAACAATGTTTTTCTTTTCTTTTCTTTTTTTTTTTTTTTTTTTTTTTACGAAAAGCTTCAATTTTCCAGGTCGAGTATTTTTAAATCTTTGAGATGGAAAAAAAAGAAGAAATTTATCATACGATACCATTACAGGCAGTTGTCTCATGTATACCCATCCTTTCGATTTCAGCCACAATGCAATTATCGGAAGAAGATACATCAAACTTCTATTGCACGATGTTCAGCATATAATTAATTAAAAGGCATAGCGATGGACGGTAAGGTATGGGTACAATAAGCAGCAATACGAAATTAAGGAGCGCCCTCTTTTAAGCACCAATCACCTTAAATCGTTCATCATTACTCATATAAGTCTTATCACCAGCAGGTGCCTTTACAGAGCCAATTACCATTTCAGCTTGTAATGTCCAAGACTTGGGAATGTTGTGCAATTCTGCCAAGTCACTTTGAGTTAGATTATTGTAATGCTGTAAATTGACACCGTAACCAGCCAATTCCAAAGCTGTCCAGGTATTGATTTGAGCCATACCGCTGGAGTGTTTAGACCAGATTGGGAAGGAATCCTTATAGGAAGCAAACTTTTCTTGATTACCCTTGATAACTTCTTCGTCTTCGTAGAAAAGTACCGTTCCATAGCCTGCCTTGAAGCCATCAATTCTACCTTTAGCATGGTTGAACTTTTCTTCATCAGTTACCTTTTTGATGTTACTCAAAACTATCTCTTCCCAGTACTTGTCGTGTGCGTCGCCAAGTAGAATGACAACTCGAGATGATTGTGAATTGAAAGAAGAAGGTGATTCACGAACACAATTTTGAATTAGTCTGCCAATGGGAAAGGGGGTTTTGGGGAGAGAGAGTGTTCAGTACCACTATATTCTTATTCTATTATGTAGAACTTACTCAATGAGCTCCTGATCAGACAAAATCTTTTCCTTTCCAAGAGCGTAAATGGTTCGACGACTCTTTATTGCTTCAATAAAGGCTTGTGCCTTTGCTAATGATGAAGTTGAAGAAGTAGGAGCTTGATCTTTTTCCTCTTGAACTTTTGATTCTGGTTTAGGATTGGGAGCACCAGTATTGCCTCCACTAGGAGGTGGTGATTGAGTACCAGTTGGCTCACTTTGCTTCTTGTTTTTGTTGAGAAGTTTGTTGAACATGTTGCAAAAGAAAATAAGAAAATGAAAGGGTAAAACACAAAAGAACTACAAGTCTATGGAAGTATAGGGAAAGAGAAATGATTGAGTAAAAGGATCGGGGTTTATATACTCTTTTTGAGTGAATTGCTCACAACACAATCTTCCACTCTTTCTATAATAGCACGTAATTTTTCATTGGAATTCACTCGAATATTCACTCGAATTGTAGAAACGACGTTTCCATTTATATACTACTTATATTTGGTTTCATCTATAAATTTCATGCATATCGAATTATAAAATAAAAAAATCCTTAACCAAACCTCCCCTCCAAAAGAATTTTTCTTCCTCTAAACTCCACTATTTTTCTACAACAGTATATTTATTATAAGCCGGAATTAGGCTCATTGCATGGACGGATAAATTTTTAGAGTAATCCACGTCAGATATCTGGGCATGATTCGGATTTATGTACAAGATACAAATCATTCGGCCGATAAGAAGAGCAAAGTGTTCGCGGCTCCTTGGTTTGAATTTTTAGCCAACTTTTTGACTTTTGTCACTTACCTGGCGATCTGAGATCAGCATGATTGAGGAGGAGGGTGGTATGCCAACAGAGGCAGGCCAGCCATTGATTGTTCAACATGTAGAAGAGAATCAAGATGTAGTGGGACAGGGACAACAGGGTGTCATTACTTCACTCTTTCCAGCGCCACCTGCTCAAGCAGCTCTATACAGTCGTCAAAACATACACAGATATCAAATCTTAAAGGAAGCTCGAGAAAGGGGAGAAGCTTTCGATTGGGAGAATGCAGAACCTCAACAAAGATTACAAAGGCAAGCACAGATACTTGAGCAAGCAGCAGCAAAAATAAAGGAAGTAGAAATTGCTGATGTGAAGATGCAGGAGAGTGGTGTAGATGAAGTTGAAAAAGAATTTGGTGTACCTAGCTTACTACCAGTACCTGATTGGGATCTTCTTCTTACAATGGAACCACCACGAGTGGAATGGATAGAACAGGATGGTTTCTATTCCTGTTTTGGAGATAGGTGGCCTGTAGACGACAAATTGGCAGGCTTACGTGAGATGGGTATGAGGCAATTTTATCCAGATGATTGTCAAGATAGACGTACAGCTATGGTCACACTACTGCGCACACTTCTTAAGTCTTATTTAGGGTTGATTGATATTCTCTTAGATCCACCAAAGGAATATTTGGCAACAGAACAGATTCCAAATACCAATCAAGTCATGCAATCATGGCGATTTGCATCCCAAGATAAGGCGAAGGATATCAATGATTTGAGTATCAATTTCATGCATCTACTCAACGAGACCAGACCATTACAGGCCAAGGAAGAATTGAGAAATCTTTTGGCAAGACAATTAGATAGGCGTAGAGAGGAGAGTCAACTCATCAAATTACAATGCCAAGCGATGAGGGAAGAATTGGCAAGGATGCGTGGCTCTTGATTGGATAATCTCAATGTATCATTACAGCGCAGCATGTTTCAATGGGTATGTGAATGTATAGTAAAGTCATCTTAAATAAATTCGTCTTCTTTAATGGTGAGGCCGAACTAGTAAGTGCCGACAAAAACAGGTGAGTGAGACGGCGGTAGGTAGTAATTGCATCTATAAAGATCAAAATGTGTCAATAACTATTTATTTAGCTTACGACAACTCACCTCGAAGTTGGAATGAAGTGCTTTGGCATCTGGTAGGTAGATGATATCGCCGTGTGACATGGTGAAATACAAAATTTCTTTGCAGGACTTCTTACTTTTGATCAATACTTGCACACTAGGACCAAGACTGAAGAAAAAAAAACTTGAGTCGATGGGCTGGGTTGCCTCGCTCAGTCCAATTACTCACTGGTATATCGCTCGATGAGAAGCCTCTAGGTCACCGTCCTCCGGCATTGTGAGAGCATCCAACGTATTATTATCAGGAATCGCAATGGTAATTTCGTTGAATCCTCGAACAAGACCCTGTTCGTCGGTAATGAAGCGACTGACAAAACCGTTAATTGTATGTATAGTGTTAACAACTCTTGCCGGCGTGTTGACAATCAAAGGGCTGCCATATAGCATGGGCTGAGGATGATACTCTACATCTTTAGCTCGAAATGATGCAAGAAAGAGGAAAGCCAGGCTAGGTCGTTCATAAGTCATCTTTCTAGAGAGTAGTCGATTCAGTAAGGTTGTACTGATAGATTCCAAAGAAGCTGAAGAGAGTAAGTGATGGAAAGTACAACACTGAATGCATGGTAGGAGATCATATCTTGCTGTCTGCTTGAGCAAATGTGAGCTAAATCAAAATGATATCGCAGCTTCAAAAGGGGATACCAGCTTACCTTAATACCGTCATTCCAGACCGAAAGTTGGCGTTGACCTCCGTCACTAGTGTCGAAGAATGCTTTACCATTATCCATTCTAGGACCAGAATAGTCGATATTCATTCTTGTAAAAAGTCGAAGAGATTGTTGCTCGATGGGCGAAGCAAAGTAAAAATTGTCACATTGTGGGCAATGCCAACCGGACCAAACAAGAGACGGTAGAGAGCAAAAACAATTTGGACAAGCTACGCCAAAGAAGATACTCGAAGATAAAGGTACAATGTCTCCCTTTTTGCCAGGAGTGTAAAATAGTTGCCTTTTTAAGTGCATTTGACGCTGTAAAGTAATAATATAGCTAGCCCCTTCAGCAGCTTCATTTCGCAAGAGTTGGGTAATTTGAAATTGACCAAGTAACAAGTATTTTGCTTCACTTTGACAAATCCATGGTACGCTTTGACGATTGGAAAATAAGACTATGGAACTACTGTATTGGTGGGACAAACGTAAAGCTGATATTCCTGTCGACAATTTTTGTAAATGCGCTCTATTGTAGACGTAGTGTGGTCAACGCAATGTCAGTATTAGTGGAATATCGTCCTTTTCACCTTCCCTTTCCTTTCTTACACTGAAAAGTTTACCTGTCTTGGAGTATCCCACTGTATCTTATGCATATAACGAGATTCTTCAAGGACAATTGCTACAGCGAAGCCACCTCTCGAAACTTTCAGCCATTGATTCTTGGCAGGGAATAAAGGTGAGGTCTGAGCCATAAATTGGCGATCCTGTTGAAGAAGTTATCATTGTCAGTGTAGTGCGCGTGCATACATAGCCAAAAATGGTCTCCTCACTTCTGCCCAGAGGAGGTATTGCGATGAGTGCACCTGAGGATTGATAAGAGGAACATCATTTACAGGATTTGAAGCAAATTTTGTCGCTGAGGGCTCATTTAGCTCTGTACTTTGTTTACTCGAAGCCTCCTGTGTCGTAAACTTTGCGTTTGTCTTGAATCTTTCTACCAGTTGAATTTTATTAATTTTACTTTTTCCTTTGACTCTTTCTCCTTTCTTGTAAGTGCTCTTTCGCTTACCCTTGATAGTACATGGGACAAGATTGATAGATTGAGAAGCTTCAACAAGATTTCTGCATACGTCGAGCTCTACTGACTTCCCTTCTGCTAGCCCGTTTCTTTCCAAATTCTCACTACTAGATCTTTCCTGCTTCTTCGCCTTTTCTTTAGCTTGGTCTTTCCCGACAATTCCTTCATGACCTTTTTGATCTACCTTGTCACTTTTGATTTCTTCTAGTGCCTTCTTCTTTCTTTTTGTTTTCTCGATGATCCCTTCTACGGAGAATGTACCCTCTATTCCTGTTCCCTTTAGAATGACCTTGAGACTATTCTTCTTAGTTTCTTCTCCTTTAATTTTGGGCTTCTTAATCTCTTGCGATAATTTCTTCACTCGTGAGTTTCTTGCCATTACTCACGATTCCTGCCTCTATTGGCAGGCAGGAGTAGACCATAGTAAGGCCAAGCTGAACAATTTTTAAAAAAAAAAATAAGCTCGTACCTATAAGCCAAAAACCCTTTTGAAACGCGCTTTGACCAGCCAAAGCTTTGAAGTTGCAGTTATTAATTTTACACATCCCGATAAGTTTATAAGACACGAGTCAAACAAAACCCTATCCTAAACGGAGCCACAAAGAACGTTGCATTTTCTTTGATCACCACAGACGTGCGAGCAAGAATCAAGTCACGAAAGAAACCCTCTCATCTCCAATTACTTGCTCTCGATAAAAAATTCAATTGGGAATTGATGGAATCAAGGATAGAATTACATTCGTCAAAGCACTGTAGGTTAGGACGACGAACAAGACATTATAATTCTTGAGCTGCCTTAATTCTTCAAAATGAGTAATTCTCATTCACCACGCATACCTTTACTCTCTCACCTTCCCGGATCAACAGCTTCCGGTGCGGCGAGCAGTAGTCAAACTCAAATCGGTATCGATGGTGATCTCATCAACACACAAGAAAAGGAGACGAGAGAGTATAGTTCAAAACGAAAGTCATCTTTAGCCTCAATACAAAGTAGAGAAGGTAGCGATAAGCCAGGACCACGTAGATCATTATCGTCTTCTACTGCAACATATCGTTCCAGTGCTGGAAATACGAACAATGCAGGTGCATCGACACCAGATGGTTTACTTGGTCAAGAAGGTATGATCCAAGATGAACCACCTACCTATGAGCGGAGTCGAGGTCTTGATGAAGAAGATGACGATCTTGTTGCAATTTCTGGTGAAGATAGCCTTTTGAGGAGGAATGATGGGAACGTATCAGGGTATCGGCAGATAGATGGGCCAGGTCTGAGCAGTGGTCGAGGGATGGATCGAGCAACAATGATGAGAAAGATAGCAATCAATTTGGCTCTCATAGGAAGCTGGTGTGAGTGTAAACACATTTGTACAATCTTTTTTGATACTAATCTCGCATTTTTGCTTGACAGTCTTCTTCTCTACCATGATGAATCTTTACAATTCCTGGCTATTTTCGAACAAAAGACACAATTTCAGCTATCCACTCTTTGTGACCTCAATTCATATGATGGTACAGTTTGGTCTTTCCAGCCTCCTCATGTTTGCTTGTGCCAAAAATCGTAAAGTTGTGCCAAGGGAATCAAATGGAAAGCGAGCGAGACCTCAAGCATTTGATTGGGCGTAAGTAGCAGAGAATAGAGTATATATAAAGGTAATTATGATGGACTAACCTCTTTTCGATCACTCAATAGGTCAAAGGTAGTTCCGTGTGCTTTCGCGACTGCCTTGGATATTGGTCTATCCAATCTCAGTCTGAAGACCATCACTTTAACATTTTATAGTGGGTAGAGAAAGTAGTATCTCTCTCGTATACTGACTTTTTCTTCTTACCATTTTCTTTGTTTAGCAATGTGCAAGTCATCTAATCTTGCATTCGTCCTCTTCTTTGCCTTTTTATTCAAACTGGAGAAGCTTCGACTATCACTAATTGGTATCATCATCTTGATCACAATCGGAGTCATCATGATGGTAGCAGCAGAGACACAATTTGTCTTGACAGGAGCTATTCAAGTTCTTACTGCTTCTGCTATGGGAGGTCTGCGATGGGCTCTTACACAGATGCTACTTCACAAGAAGAAAATGGGAATGGACAATCCAATTGCAACCATTTTTTGGCTTAGTCCTTTGATGAGCCTCTTTATGATAGTAAGCAGTATCTTTGTTGAGGACTGGAGAGTAATGTTTGGTGGCCAATTCTTTCAGGATATTGGGTCTACTATGCAAACTATTGCCCTTATGGTTGCTCCTGGTTTCATTGCTTTTTTAATGAATCTTAGCGAATTTGCGTAAGTAAATGAAGAGAGAATCGAATATGGGTGCCTTCTCCTGACGCTTCTTCTCGTAATGTTCTTCTGTAGACTCATTCAGAGAACCTCTGTTATGACTTTGAGTGTAGCAGGTATTTTTAAAGAGATTTCAACAATTTTGCTTAGCAGCACAGTCTTTGGAGATGAATTAACACCAATCAATGTTACTGGATTATGCATTGCCCTAACTGGTATTGGACTTTACAATTACCTCAAGTATAAGCTCATGATTCGCAACAATCTTCAGCAAGGTGATAGTGGTGAGAATCATCGTCTAGAAGATGATAGCCTTACAGAAATGAATGGAACAAGATTACCTACCAGTAATGTAACTTTTGGTGGGAGGGAGCACTATGCGCATGTAACAGAAGATGACTCTCAAGTGGAGATGGAGGATAGCACAGTCAGTCTTAACAAGGAAGAGATTGAGAGGCAGAGAAGGCGGGACGAAGAGGCAGATATGACAGGTTGGAACAACAGTGGATTTGTTCAGACTGGTAATGGTTATCATGATGGCAGTGGGAGCGATCACACAGCGTAAAGAATTAGCCATACACAACTTCGTAATGCTGCTCATTGTATGCTATAATATTGAAATTTTTTTGAGAAAGGGCCAGATGTGATAGAGAAACAAGCACAGCACTGTGTATCTGTATGTGTATAGAGCAAATAATAATACAAATGGTAACATATTAAGTACCTTTCATCGCATCCTTGCTTGTCCAAATGATCGACGTAGATCACGAACGGAATATTGAGCAATGAGATCTTCTGTTGAAACATAGAGATATTCACCATCGGGATCCCAAGTAAGACCAGAAATATCAATGGAATTATCTGATCGATGAATACGTCGTGATAGATTACCCAATGACCAAATTCCTGTACCTCTTTGTGCTGATGTTGTATCATCCTCAAATGTAGCCATGATATCATCCACTGTCCTGACCAACATGCTTGTAGAAGTATTATTTGGTGATGTGCCTTGGGTATTTCGTGAAAGTGTGGCAGTGCTTCTATCATCAATATACACTTCTGGATGCGATGTACCTCTTCGACCACTAGACCATTCCTCTAGCAATGCTCTATCTAAAGGTGATTGGCTAATCGCATTACTTCCAATATCACGATATCGTCTAGAACTTGTCCAAGGTCGTAAATTATTAGCAGCATCGCTAGCTGCAGTACTACGTCCATTGGTTGCAAATCGAGCTGGTGAAGTAGACTCAAGCAATGCACTACCAGTGGTACCAACATCTACACTTTCATTGGTATCGGTGCTACTGTGCAGTGCATCATCCAAGTCGTGCTCATTACCATTTGTTGATCTTCCTACATTGCATGTTGCACTCCTGCCTTGATTATATCCTCCCCTAGGAACTCGTATCCTTTGACTTGTCGTAAACGTGTCTGTCTTTACAACGTGTATGTAGTTGGTGTGCTCACTAAAGGCAAGTAAATCACCCCTAGGACTCCACTTGACGACTCTTGCCGCTCCAGAACCGCTCAAGTCATGAATTTGACTTGTTTGAAGCGAAGCAATTTTACAAGCAGATCTGACATCCCAAATTGATATATAGCCATCCTGAGAAGCAACGGCAAATTGCATTCCGTCTGGAGACCAAGAGGTACTGAAGGAAGCATCCGATGAAGCTTTATTGAACAAAGTATCATGAGCAATCAGGCAAGAGTAAAGGATAAAGCTCCTCTAGCTCACCTGTGTACGTAGCAATCTTTGTAAGTTCTCCGCTGACTGTGTCAACACTATACAGAAAGACTTCTGGAGTGTCTCCAACAGAGACCAGATGCCGGCCATCAGGAGAGAACGAGGCTGCCGAGGTATGAATGCAAGATGAGAATGATTATTCATGAACAACTCTAGCGATAATCCACTCACAGTGATTGATACATGTAGGGAACTCTACCGTCTGCAATCGACTAAGACCTGGCAATCCGCTTTCAATCCTCTCCACCCCACTTGTAGCATTCCCATTGTTGGTACTACCTCCTGACCTCCATTTCATAGGAGGCCTTAATCGAAACTCTTTGACACTCTGATCGTTGTTGCTGACTAATACTCGAACTGAACTACCTGCTCCCAGAGATTGACCTACCGATTGGCGGAACAGACCGTTATTGAATACTTGACCTTTTCGTGCTGCAATTCTTGCTTTGAGTTGCGTCAGACTTTCCTCTGCAGTTGCTTCTACTCCCAACCTATTACTTTCTGTAATAGCGTCTAGACCCAAGCAATCTGAGTTAATTGGAGAGACCCCCGCTACTTCCAACCGCCCAGTTGGGTCATCCCTATTCCACACTGCCCCACTCTCGCTATCTTCTTCCATTCCGCCATCTATTTCTTTCCTCCGCTTCTCGCGATGCCGACAAGTGTCTTTGTCCTCCACTGCAGAGCATTGGCCGCCCATCAGCTGCCTTTCTTGGGAAGATGATGATGACGAAGCAACAGCTACGTCTGGTTGTATACAGATGCTATTGTTGATGCTTCCTCCTGTCGGTGTCCTGAGATGCCAACGAGGAAAATGACGAGCACCAAAGATTTGTTCATTATTTGCATTACGAGTAGTGCCATTGGTGGTAGAGCTAGATTCTCCAGTAGTCTCAGAGGAAGAATTAGGAAGAGGTAACAATGGACGAATGTCCAGCTCAGATTGTTGACCTCCCGCAGCAACTAATCCTGAGCCTGTAGTTAGGCAAACAGCTGTGAAATCTAAGGTGCATAGAGCTACCAGGCACAAGGAAGTGAGATTCATTCGACGTCAGCCGCGCATGTCAAGCAAGCTCTCTCCGCAAAAAGTGAAAGCATACCTGTAGGTATCTGTAGTACATTTTATATCTAGTCAGAACTTCATTCTAGTGAGTTTTTTTGTTTTGTTAAACATCTGCTCACCTTCTTTGTCGTAAAATCAGCGCAATCGATTCGTAATCTATTGATAAATAATACTTTACCCTTCTCCCCTGCCGGCTGTAATAAATCCCTTAATTGAGGATGTACTATATTGACATTGCAATGAATCACAGTCGGTCTAGTATCCAAAATCTCCGCTTGTCTAATGAGATTAAGTAAGATATAAAGAGCGCAATCATGATCAGCTTTCAGAGCATCACTCTAAACAGGTGACAATACTGACCTCATCGTACCGTTATCAGCGCCACCCTTTGCACTGTACCACTATTGTCGACGCCTTTTAGCACACAAGGTACTGTTAAGATATCTTCACTGGGATCAACAACTTCCCAACAATTAAGTGATGAGATGAAAAATTGTATAATACTAGGACGGAAGAGGAGACAGTAGCGAGCAAGTACGGACCAAGGTGGGGTAGAAGTAATGTGAGTAGTTGATTGTGAAGTCTAAAAATTTACACTGATCCACCAAGAATTTAGGCTTTGGACCGCCAATGTCATTTAGACAATTTGTGTGCGCGTCGATCAAATAAATAACGCCGACCGATACCTTTGAATAAAGGAAGGCTATATATGGAAGGAGAGCTCTCACACTCTCCTAATCACAGAGTGGCCATTGTAAAGATGCAATTGAGTGGTGAGAAAGCTATACAGGTTTTACAGTGAAATAACGTGAAGAACTGGAGAAAGGGTCTATTTACTTTCTCTTGCCACCCTGCTGCATAGCTAAGATCTGAACAATTCGAATGAAAATGCTGTCATAAAAAATAATAATTAGACGGAGAATAAGCCGCAAGCGTACGTATAGCAAGGACAAGACAAAGACGATACTCACTTGATAAAGTCCAATTCGAGACCAATTGACTCTGCTAGTGGATCGTCTCGCTTGGCTCCTGCTTGAACCATCTGAGCATGTTGAAGAATCTGAGAAAATAAAAGGTAGAAGATGAAGCATTAAATTTATGATTTGAAAGTAAGCAGTCCTTTGCAATTGTCCCAAACTCACCTTTTGTGTGTCCCAAAGAACAAAACCTCCGAAAACTGCTAGACCACCATATAAACTTAAAGACTCAGTAATAGCAAGCGCTCTGAAAGCAGTGGCAGGTAGAATCATAGGAGCAAGGGAGGAGAGAGCACTGTATAATAATCTGCAGGTCAGTCTCGAGTGCCAAGGAATTTTGCTCTAAACCATTCCACTCACACAACGCATACTCCTGCTAAGAGCGGTCCTCCCAACCAAAGATATTGGCCATCCTTTGCAGTGGCGCCAACGTAACAAAGACTTCCTACAACACCAGCTGTGTATAGACCGGCCCTGGCGAGTAATGCAGGATTGAAGAAGAGCAATGGACTAAGAACTGCAGCTTGTGAAGCGTTGAAAAGAGCCCAACAAGCGTATTTACCAGGGCTACCAGGTGGAAGACTTTGAGCTCCAATCATACCACCTATTGAAGTAACCAGACCTAAACCGAGAACCAACCATGGACTGCTTGCCATGAGACGAACAGAGAATCCAGATCGATGAAGAGCCACTGCACCTGCTGCCGTTAAACTAAGACCACCAGCTAGATAACCAAAAGTACGATGCAAATACGATTGGGAAAATTCACTAAGAGCAGTTTCTCGTGTTCCTCGATTGAAGAAGAGGTTGGCAGCTAGAGCACTTCCAGCCACAATCCCGACACTGGTCAAAGCTTTTGTCCATCCTCCTGGTTGAGAAAAGCTAGTTGGACCTCCAGTATTTGTCGCAGAGTGTGGCATAGTAAGTGACATGCCTTTGGAGACATTGCTTGCTCCCTTGAAAGGTGAAGTCCTTACTCCACGAATAGTGCTTCGCACAGCAGGAAGAGGAGGAGCTCGTATCGATGACGGAATTGATTTTACAATAGAGGAAGTCGCCATTGGCGTCCTCATTGATCGAGAAACAATTGCAAAACCGGGTCGCAGCATTGGTGGCACGTAGTATTGATGATGGTATGACAAAGGTTGGAAAATGTGGTGGAGGAAGGCGGCATTTCAATTTTTTTCTGGGAGTTAGATGACGAAACGCTAATCAGAGACCACGTGGACACATCCTCAATTCATGAATAAACATCTGGACATAGCTTTGTATAGTACGTCGACATCAGCCTCAATACGTATGTGTACAGGAGTAAGATAATTTGTGCATGTCTTTAAATTTTAATGTCTGGTACAAGAAAGTATAGTAGGGAAATTGGGGGGAAAAAAGGAGATATTACTTTTTGAGGGGATTTTTGAATTTGATTAGCGACTCCACATCGATTGCTGAGTGAAGCGATTCCTTCTTGGTGCAGCTGCTCCATCTGTACCATTACCTTCTTGTGGACTGGTAGGACTGGTTGGTGAGTACATAGGTGATTGTGGAGAATAACTATTTTGATTTGATCCATATGTTGGTTGATAAACAGGAGAAACAGGGGATAAATTTGAGGGACTTGCAGGTGACCAAGAAGGTGAGGTTGGAGACATTCCACTAGGACTATACATTGGACTAGTGATTTGACCGGAACCATTCATTTGATTACTCATTTTCGCATCGTAACGAGGTGAAGCAAAACGGGGTGAAACGGCAGATGGACTCCATTGAGGTGATTGCGGGCTCAAAGATGGAGATTGTGGACTGAAGCTAGGTGAAACAGCCGAAGGACTCCATTGTGGTGATTGAGGACTGTACGAGGCAGGACTAGTTGCATCAATGCGGTAAGCTGGACTAGTGATATCAGCTCGAAAAGCAGGAGATGCATTACCAAATCCAATATTTGGTGAAGTTGAAAAACCACCTCTGATAAAAGGTGAAACCATAGCAGGTGATGTAGCGTAAGCCGGTGAACTGGGAGAATATCCTACCATTGGTGAGACAGGACTGAAACCCAAACCGCGACCAGGAGAAGCCATTCCTCCCATAGGTGTACGCATAGGAGTCATACCAGCTCCAAGGTAATCATTGAATTCTTCTTGCGCTTGAGCCAAAGGACTAAAGGCAGCTGCAGCATTAGCTTCAATTTGATAACCGTACTGTGAGGTAGGGCTGGCTGAATCATAAGGTGTCATCATACCAGACGGAGTTTTACTACCGCTAGGATCCAATTGAGCTTGCATAGCTGCCTGAGTAGGATTACGATAATCAACAATGACATCTTTAAGCATATCAACATCAAGTTGAACCTTGAAAGAACCTGTACCCATTGGAGCAATTTGGCCAAGTAATACATTTTCTGCTACACCTTGACAATGATCTAAATTACCCATAGCGGCTGCTTCCATTAGAATCTCGACAGTCTCTTCAAAGGTACATCTCATAAGAGCACCTTGATTGGTTCGATTAATACCATGACGTGTAATAGCCATCAATTGACCACGAGTAGTCATTATATCACAAAGTAAAGCCAAGTGTCGATAATTGACATAAGAACCGTCAAATTCAATAACGGCTTTTGACTCACGCAAGACAGAGTTTCTTGCCGCTTCAATACCAAATACCTTTAAGATTTCGACGCAGTTGTTTGAGATTGTCCTAGCAGTATCCACACCATCTACTGCCAACACTTCTCGCAGATTACTACCATCTGTTTCCAATATCCATTCCCGAACCGGCTCCCATGCACCTGTCATAGCATTAACTCGCTGATGTACCTTATCTTGCGATACAATAAATACCTTTTTAATACCTTTGACACCTTTTAAGTCAATTTGATTCAACATATCTTCTGACAAGAGTTTCAAGAAATCGTTTTCATCTTGATTATCGCTTTTGTCTGGATCGTTGTCCACTACCCGTATACGCAAAACAAGCTGTTCAGCATTGTCTTCAGAGTGCATGACAAAAAGATCATTGTTAAAAGTTTGACTAATCTTTGCAGATACTTCGGCCATTGTTAAATTTTTATCCAACATCTGAGCTCGATCCAATACTAGACGAAGTAACCAAGCAGATTGTCGATCCAATGTTCGCTCTACTTCTTCATCTGGAATGGCAAAGAACGCTTCTACAAAGTCGCGATCATCTTCAATTGTTGTACTAACTGGGTCAGGATCAAAGTGAATCTCAACTGCACTTGTGACTGTTCGGAGTGTGGTGTGAGTCAATGCAGTCTGAATTATCTTTGCATTTTCTTCCGTTTGGCTGTATTCTGGTGTCAAATAAACGCTCAACGAAGGCGTCTTGATGTTCTCTGCGCAATTGATGATTTCCTTTAGACGAGGTACTCCCAAAGTAACATTCTTACTTGAGACACCAGCGTAATGGAAAGTGTTGAGCGTCATTTGCGTTGCTGGTTCTCCAATACTTTGTGCTGCCAAGGTACCACACATTTCTCCTGGGTTTACAACCGATCTAGCAAATTGCTGCTCAATTTCACCCAAAACCCAATAGAAAGCCTCCCTATTCAACCTCAGATACTCAATGACATTTCGAGTCGAAAGGAAAGAGCGAAGATGAATTTTGAAAAGTAAAGTAGCATTCTCTTGCGCTGCTGTACTGATCGGATCGCTACCTCGGACAACGACCAAACGTTCTAGAATAGCTCGTAGCTCCAGAATGATATCTCTAGGAGATAGATCCGATGCTTTTCTAGGATCAATGTTAAACTCTTGCCTAGCATTGAGGACCAGACGAGAGATGTTCATGGGGAGGTAAACATCACCACGATTGTCATGGAAGATTTCTGTTCGAAGAGTAATTCGATCCTTGGCCAATTGTTCAAATTCTTCATCTAACAAGTCTTGCAAGTCCTGAGACCAGTCACCCAAGCCTGCTTGTAAAGTTCCCTTTTTGAAACCTCCTTCATGCAGATCAACCTTAAATCGTCTAGTGAAATCTACGTCATTCAATCTATGGGTAAGCAAATGCTGTCTTTCGACCATGGCACCGTCAATTCCGTCCTCGCCATAAGCAAATTGAATAACACTATTGGTAGAATTTCGAACTGTTCCATCATAACAGACCATGACATCTTCTAGAGCTTTGACCAACCTTCGCTGAATGTAACCAGTCTCTGCTGTCTTGACTGCTGTGTCAATAAGACCTTCTCGACCAGCCATAGCGTGGAAGAAGAACTCTTGTGGTGTCAAGCCTCGCAAATAAGAATTTTCTACAAACCCTCTAGACTCTGGACTAAAGTCATCTTTGGAAAAGTGAGGAAGAGTTCGGTGTCGGAAACCAAAGGGAATTCTTTTTCCTTCTACAGATTGTTGACCTACACAAGCAGACATTTGTGAGATGTTAATAAAAGAACCTTTGGAACCAGCAATAACCATCTGTTTGACATTATTCCAATTGGGAAGATCTTTTTCAGCTCGAGAACCGACAGTATCACGAGCCGTATTCAATTCTCGATTGACTTTACTTTCAAATGACTCTCGTAAAGTCATACCTGCTTCTGGCTTCATTCTATCAAGACGAGCATCCTGAATATAGGTATCAACTTGAGCTTTTGCTCGAATGATCTCTTCAGTAATGAATGTTGCCGTTGCCTTGTCAGCTACCGTGTCACCAATACCAATGCTAAAGCCATGGTGTAGTAACCAATAATTTACTACTCTTTGACATCCACCGAAAAAATCTCGACATATTTCGGGACCCCTTTCTCTAAAAATAATATGAATCAAACCACCAGCAGCAGAACCGACAACTTTTTTATTGATGACACCATAAAAGATCTCCCCATTCTCAATGCAGACTCCATCGTCAGTAGTGTTATTCGTTGCTGCTTTGACTGGATCTCCCAGGAATACGTTAATACCCTTAGGAATGCACATTGACAAAATTTGCTTTCCAGACCAGTAAGGCTTTGGTTTGAGAATGCAAGGCATCGGTACAACTCCATCCCAGCCAGGAACCCACAGTAAGATATTCTGCACTTGATCGTAATCCATCAAACAATCTCGTAATGTGAATTTACGAACACCGCACAAAGTGTCTTGAACGATACCCATAACTGGTTTGTTGGCTTGTGGTGAAACAATTTGACGTGGTACCCAAGCAATTTGAGACAATTCTGCTCTTGTCTCTTCACTTTGAGGAACGTGTAAATTCATTTCATCCCCATCGAAATCAGCATTATATGGAGGTGTGACGGAAAGATTTAGACGAAAAGTCGAAAAGTCCATCAATTTTACTCGATGACTCATCATACTCATTTTATGAAGACTCGGTTGACGGTTAAAGAGAACAAAATCGCCGTCCTTGAGATGTCGCTCGACGGTCCATCCAAATTGTAATGCCATATCTGCTCTCCTATTGTATTTGAGATCGATTCTTTCACCTGTATCTCGAACAACGTAACGGGCACCTGGCCATTCATTTGGTCCATTTCGAACAAGTTGTTGCAAATATGAAATATTGTACGGTGTGACTTTTTCTGGGTATGTCAAGTTTCGAGCAATACTTTTGGGTACTCCGACCTGGTCGAGCTCTAAGTTCGGATCTCCTGTAATGACCGTTCGTGCAGAAAAATCGACTCTTTTTCCCATCAAATTCCCTCTCAACCTTCCTTCCTTTCCTTTTAACCGAGCACGAATCGACTTGACCGGTCTACCGGACTTCTGCATGGCTTGGGGAATACCAGCGATATCATTATCCATATAGGTCGCGCAGTGAAATTGTAGTAAATCTTCGAATTCACCAACAATGTGTGCTGGTGCTCCCTCTTGCTCAAACTTCTTTAACTGTGTGCTGGCTTTGATGATATCGGCTAATTTGTAAGTCAGATCATCCTCTCCCTTTGCCGATCCACCTTCTGCAACACCAGGTCGAACAGGTGGTGGAGCTACAGGAAGAACAGAGATGATCATCCACTCTGGTCTCGCTTCAAATATCGATAAACCCATTAACTCGATATCCTCGTCACTAATTTTCTTTAAAATCTGCAAAGCTTCTGAGGCTGGTAAAAGTCGTTTTTCAGGTTGCCCTCCTTTGCTACTTTCCCCTTCTTCATCATCATCCTTTCCCTTTTTCCAGCTGGCGTACATTTTCAGACCTTCTCTTCGAATTACTGGCTGAGTATGACCACATCCGCCGTGACCAATCTCCTCGAGCTCAGGTCCCATATCATCTTCTTCTTTGACTGGGTCGGCATCACACACAAGCTTCTTCGAGCACACCTGCCATACCCCGTGGAATCTCCTAAGTCGAGAAAACGCACTGCCTCCTTGTGTGGCCTTAATGACGCTCGCAAAGAGTGGATCCGTATGCTTCAAGTAAAAAGAGTCAATTGGCATGCTCAGCACTGCATCGGCGCGCGCATCTCTCCTACTCACCACATCTGCTTTGAGCTTTCCACAGTGAAAGCAAACACTTTCAAGGATCTTCTTCACTTTTTTGATGAACCCAATATGATATACAGGGCGTGCCAAATCAATATGACCAAAATGACCAGGACAGTCATTCATAGATTCACCACATGTTTGACACTTGAAGTTGCGATCCGTCGTACCAAGCCGAGGATCCGACAATCCACCCACCAAATTCTTTCCATTCTCATCTCGAATATCACTGAATTCGACTTTGAGAACGGACATACTCCGCTGTGAACAAAAGGGCAATCATTAGCAGACTGCTATCAAGAATAGCCATCAAGACCATAATCTTCCACTAAGTGCCTTTTTTTTTCTTTAAAAACCTTCTTTTCCTTAAACTCCCCAAACTATACAAAAATACTTACAATCTCATCAGGACTCAAGACACCAAACTGCACTTCCCTGACCACCCGTTGCTTGGCGGCCGAGTCGGTGAAGGGGCCATGAGCAGCCATGATGACAGACGAAGATGCTGTATCAAACGGGTGGGAAAAGCAAATTTGTGGCGACGAGTCGTCCTTCTCGTTCTCTCTTGACCTCTGGGCGCGCGAAGCACATATCTCAGCATCGGCCGAAATTGATCCACGTGTTTTTCTGCTTTTGTACGCGCCTGGTCACCCCTTCCCCTTTAGATAGACAGAATTTTGTCTCCACTCAAAGTGTAGCTTAGCCAAATTGCTATCACCGCCATCTTAAAGTACAACCACCTGTTCAACACCTGCCAGCCGTCTCCTTACTTTATAGCCGTACTAAGAAATTTTCGATCTACTCGTACCGACTCGTTCGATCAGGGAGAAGATCAGAATTAGAATTTAGCGTCTCACACGAGATACGCCATATCGAGAGGAAACGGCTCAGCGATCTCTAACGAATATTAATCATGACAGCACTTTTTGGTGGATGGGGTGCTGATCCTTTTTCAGACCTGGTCGACAAGGCTACATCCGAACTCTTACCAGCAGGTCAAGAGGATATAGCACTTAATCTGGAAATTTGTGATCAGGTTAGAGCAAAACAGGTTACTCCAAAGCAAGCGATGCAAGTAATTAAGAAAAGGTTGGGGCACAAAAATCCAAATGTTGTTCTATTGGCATTAGGGGTGAGTGTCTTGATTTGAGATTGGATACACTGTGCTAAGTTTGACACTTCCTTTAGCTTACCGATATATGTATCAAGAATGGTGGTGATCATTTCTTGACTGAAGTGGCATCAAGGGAGTTCATGGACAATTTAGCTTCTATCTTGAGGAATCCAGCCGGAATTAATAATGATGTAAAAGCAAAAGCTCTGAGCTTGATTCAGAGCTGGTCACAAATTGCAGAACTACAACCACAAAAGATGGGCTACATTGTCGAGACATACAAGTCGCTGAAATCATCCGGTTTTGACTTTCCACCTAAAGATTCAAAGGCGGTTGTCAGTGCGGCGCTTGTCGAAACAATGACTGCTCCAGAGTGGACAGATAGCGATGTTTGTATGAGGTGTAGGACATCATTCACGACTTTTAATCGGAAACATCATTGTCGAAATTGTGGTAATGTCTTCTGTCAGGATTGTTCTAGCAAGACAATGGCACTTCCTTGGTTTGGCGTAGGTCAAGATGTAAGGGTTTGTGATGGATGTTTTGCCAAAAAGTCACCTCCAAAAGCAAATAAGCTATCAAGATCAACATCAATTCAAATTTCAAGTACTGGTCGAGGTGGAGCAGGTTCACATCATCGATCTCGTACATTGGATTCTGGTAGTGGGAAGCGAAGTAACAAGTCAAAGGAAGATGATGATCTGGCGTTGGCTATCAAATTATCTCTTGAAGGATCAACTGCTTCTGGATCTCGACCTGGATTCGTCGCTTCTCAACCACCAGTAAAGGAAGGTAGACCTACTCGACAAGCGGATGGCAGAATGCTAGAAGGAACCGATGCAGATGATGACCCTGATCTTGCAGCTGCTATTGCGGCCAGTTTACGTGATTATGCAGCACCAGCTCCTTCGGCACCTGATGGATATGATGATGGCAGGATCACTCCTAAGCCAATTGGCTATGGAAACATGACAGCACTAGAAACAGAATCACGATTACCACTTCCTCCCTCGCTTGAATTGCCAGCTTCGGATGTAGATGCTCTTCTATCATTTACACAAGATGCTTCTGCGCAAGAAGCGTATGCTCGCCAGCACGGACAGTGGCAAGGCACATATCAGCAGCATCAAACACAGAAATTGTACGAAAAAGCGACGTCAGCTCGACCCAGAATGGCTCGCAACCTTGATGAAGCTACTAGAAGGCATGGTGTGCTCATTTCAATGCATGATAAGCTCACGGAAGCAGTTCGATTGTATGACCGATTGCTTGATGCTCAAATGTCAAGACCAGCAATGTATGCATCCCCTTATTACAACCCTCCAGCAATATATGCAGGGCAGCCATCTCATTCAGAAAATCCAGCTATGTATCCTTCTCTACCCCAGCAAGGCAATAGCATGTATGGAGATCCTGATCTTCAACACCAACAATATCAAGCTCAACATCATTATTCTCAACAGCAATATCAACACCCTCATCCACAACAACTTGGATCCCCTCCACCGTCTAACAATTCCTATGCAGCATTGGAAAGTCCAAATCCTTACGTTGGTCATCAAGCATCTCAATACTTCACTGCTCAGTCTCCATATTCGATGCCACCGCCAAATCGTTCGGAAGCGCCGCACTCACAGTATGCTCAACCTAAAATTCAGCAGCAGCAGCAGCAACAACAACAACAACAACAACAACAACAACAACCTTCACTTCAACAGTCAATTTCCATAGCAAGTGCAGCACCGCCACCCTCTTCGTCATCATCTTCTTCTCATATGACCGGACCTAATAGTCACTGGCAGACACTAGAGTCTTTACCTTCTGCGCCCACTAATACTACTACGCAATCAGGCTCTGCTTGGACGACCCTTAGCCCACCATCACAAGATCCATCACAAGGCTCTTTGTACAGCAACATTCCTGCTCTGCCACAATTTGAAGCTCTACCTGCTCACGAGCAGCAACAGCAGCAACGGCAGTCAATGTCTCCATCAGCCCCAGGTCTTACATCACCGCCCCTTATTCATGAGTCAGCAAATCGAGGCACAATATTACCCTCTATGAATGGCGGTAGTGAAGACAGTAATGGTTGGAGAGATATTCCGATCAAAAAAGCTAATGCAAAATTGGACAATGAAGAGAGTCCAATAGAATCCACTCATGCCATTTCTTCTGCTTATTCTCATCAGCCTTGGAGTCGACCTGTAGAAACGCCTTTGATCGATTTGTAGAGATAATTCATGTCTTCAAGACAGACATATACAATAATACTTTTATTTCTCAGACGCTTTGATGAGAAGCGGTAGCATACCTGTAGAGGGCGGTGAAAATTGGTGAGCTTAAGCTCTGCTTAAGTCTTCACGTTCTCTCTCTCTCTCTCACTTACCACCTGTTTTAGGTTTGAAATTATTGTGATGTACCGCTCGAAAGATGGCTTCCATTGCACCACTATGCGATGTAATATTTATGACGTCGTGACCTTGAGAATGGTCAAAGATGAGGGAAAGAGCATCCTCCAATCTTTCTGTCATGATATCTGCCGATTCCACATAATCAGACTAGATATGCCAGAATAGATTTGTGAGACTCTGCTGATATACGAACCTTTTTAACAGTGCTCACCTTGAAGATAGTGTCCTCTTCGTCCATTGTAGAATCTATACTCCAACCTTTGGCTTCCCACTTGTTGCCAATGACACTTTTTTTACTTCTTTCATCACATGTATGCCTGCATTTGAAATCTTCTCGAATACATTCTAGTATTGTTGGCTTAAAACCTTGCTCTTCGCAAATGATATCTTGAAATGTTAAATCTAGCGTTTTTGCAGATCGAATTAATGGTGAAGAATAAAATTTTGTTGGTAATGGTGGCGGATCGGAATTATTCTGTAACAGTGATTTCCAAATTGAATTGGCTTCTCTTGCTTGATTCTCGCCAATAGCAGTCAGAGGAGGATCAGGTCCCCAAATTGATTCGCCATCGCCTGTCAAGAGAGACCAGTGATCATCCCATGCTTTAGTGCCGTACTGAGGTAGAGGAGGTCATCATATATAATTGAAAAATGAGCTCTCTTTTTTTGCCATTTGCCCATCATACTGCCATCCTTCTCACCTTGGCTTCAGCTACATTGTGAAATCCTTCTCCATGTCGAGCAGCATAGATCAGTTTGTAATGTTCCCTGGTGTGTTCAGACTTGGCATTTAATGCTGTGATGGCATGTCAAAGATCTAAATTTAATTCATTTTCACTATGCCATACTAAGCGTAATGAACCCTTTTTGTCTTACCTTTAATGTTCTCTACTACTGCCTTCCAGGTCGTTGATGGCTCTAGACCGAAATTTGGTGCAATCGCTGGTAATGATTCGTTGGGAATGGAGGAATTTGTGTAGATAAAGACATTTGGTTGAGCCTGAAGGGATCAAGTAGAAAAATGTTGACTTCAGCAATCTATTTACACCTAGCTGAAATCACACATACCCACCTGAAAAGTATATTTGGATTTTGTTAGGCGAAATGACATTGTTGTAAAAGTTGAGGAGGTGATAAAAGGTACATCTGCCAACAATCTAAAAATTTTGCAAAACCTTTTTAAGCCTTTCAGGCGCGGGGGAGGAGGAGGACGTGCAGTTCGTATCTAGGCACTGATCAAATTTCAAAATTCAAAATTTGGAGAGAATCAAGTATAGTACGTTGCCATTCTTGAGCCTACGATTTATAGCAGCATTTAAAAAATATTACTTTCCTGGTAGTGTGTGTATACAAGCATCGAGAACAAATCCATGAGAATAAATACAAATTGAAAGAATTGCGTAAAAAGAGTGTAGAGAGAGAGAGAGACAGAGAGGTTGTGTGTATATGTTTGTATGCATTTGGAGACTTTGATGATCCAAGGGCTATCGGGCAACGTTTCAAGAAACGATACAATTGCAACACCCTGGTGAAGCTGCTTCCTTTTTAAGAGAATCTTCTATAGGGAGACAAAGGTGTATTAGATTCTTCCATCTCCCAATCAGTTTGATTAACAAATTGGTACTCACCATCGCTATCACCCTTAGTTGGAGCCTGTCGAAGTAGAAGGTGTACTACAGTGCTCTTACCAACTGACATACCCCTCGACGTCGAAAGTGACCCGCTTTGCTGATCGGAAGATGAAAGTGTAATCTTGTCATCAAGTATGTGACCAAGATGTAATAATCTAATAGCACTAGAGGTCATGGGTCGAGGTGGCCAATCTGTATACCAAAATATAATTTCATCAGTATAATTGCTTCATTTCTTCATCCACCAAAGAACCACTAACCTTCTGGCCATTCATCCCAAATCTTCTCTCGTGCTTCCTTTGCAGTGGATTCAGGCGCAAAATCAAAAAATTTTCTCTGACCTGAAATCAAGAGTACATCCAATCGAACCTTATCGGATGGAATTGAATTTGTACTTCGAGAGCTCATCTTTGACCCGTTTGCGTTATTCATCGTGGTGCTGGATATCGCTGATGGCATTGCAATCTCTGAAGATGCACTTGTTCTATTACCCACCCTTTCTTTACCTGATTCTGTTGAGATGATTGGCGGCCCTGCTGCTGCTGTTGATGATGACATGGTGTACCTCTGTAGATGATTACAATCTCGTACTCTCCTTTTAGTAGTCTTTAAGGAAAGAGTAAATTGAATTGATGCAAAGAGGGGAACACTGTCTCTGGGGTGAATTTATCCGAAAGTAGTGAAGCCGGCTTTCGAGATCAAATAATTAGAAATTCTTCTGCTGCTGTCTTGGCAAGATCTCAAAAGATGAATGCTTGGCAAATAAAAAGTGTGTGGCGGATCGAAGTTCCTAGTTTGTACGTTATGCAGGTGTGTAATTTTTAAGCAATGGCAGATCGCAAAGTAAGATGAAAGAAGTATTATAGGGGAAGAAAAGGCAGTAAGGCTAAGCCAGGTAGACGTGAGGAGAAGAAACTTCAGAAAGTGATGTTAGGATAAGAGAGACAAGACAATTCTACTCTTGTGTGATTCAAAGGGTGAAATATTTTCAAGTTACTAGAGGGGCAAAGGTCTAAGCGGAGTAGCAAATTTGGATTTAGGGATTTGACGTGCCGTAACCAAAACTTAGACTTTGTAATTTATTAGTGTGCATCTTTTGATTACAAAATTCTTCTTAAGCTCGGGCTCCACAAAAGGTCTAGACTAATATTATTCAAATATGAGGTGGAGCAATGTATACTAGTATTCCGGGTTTAATCATGGTAATGCGTAAGCTAAACTGAAGTATTAGAGAATCAAATTATCAAATTATCAAATTATCAAATAGAGATGGGGATGATGCAAGGTAGGTGGGTAAGGTAGGGGATATTGTCGCGACGATGGTGGTTTACTTTTTTTAACTTAACACTCTTCGAATAAGGTGCATTTCCAGCCACAAAAGAGAAGAGAAGAAAGAGAGTCTAGTGATTAGTCAAGACAGTCATGCCAGCACGACCTGTAGAGAATGTGAGATAGTAAGCTTTAGCTTGGTAGTAGCGAGTGTACTTGCTAATCTGTATGCGCTCTTTGTGACTGTCTATTTCCCTTCTTCTTCTTCTTCTTCTTCTTCTTCTTCTTCCCTACTTTTTATTTCAGGTCTGGAATTACCCCCGACCACCTGCACTTCAACAAACTAGTGCTAGATTACGAGTGATTTGGAAAGGTTCAGACAATGAAGAAATAATAATTGCTGAAACTACTAAAGGATTTAGAGTTTTGGAGACTAGTCATCCTCCTACGTACTACTTTCCTCCAAATGATGTTCAAACCAATCTCTTGAAACCCAGCGCTACTCGACGTACAATGTGTGAATGGAAAGGTGAGTCAACATTTCACCTGTTTGCTCGGCCTTTAAATAAATTCAGATACATTTAATTTTGTTTTGGGGGGGAAACAGGCATGGCACTGTATCACGATCTAGCACCACATCCATCCCTTCAAGTAACTGCCAAGGCTAGAATATGGTCCTATCCAACTCCAACTAGTAATTTTAAGCAAATTAAAGATTATCTTTGCTTTTATGCTTCTAGTAATACAGACCCCAAGAATGTAGGGAGCTGGATATGCGTGAGTATTAGTTTCTTACTAGCTACTATTCTTGGACATTTCTTTTTTGAATTTGTTCTTTTTTTCTTTCTTTCTTCATCTGACGGTGGTATCTCTCATTTTAGATGGTCGATGATGATCAAGTTGAGCCTCAAGAAGGTGATTTTTGTGAGTAGTATTCTGATGAAATGGTCTATCTCACATGAAAATGAACGTCACTTACCTTTTTTATTGGTCATCATCATCCCCCTTACTTTTCCTGTCAAGATGGCTCTTGGATTACACCTGAAATTACTGGTGGAAAACGAGGTTTCAAAGGAGGGGCTGGAACTTGGGGTTGGTAATGGATCAAGATTGCTGTAACATTGTCCTCGAAATTGGGTCTTGTACATTGTCTTTACCTTGTGGAGAAACACTTGACCATGCTTAATCTTATCAACTTTCTTCTTCTATCATACTAAATTTTTGTCTGTTCTCAATTCACTCAATGGTCAGTTTCAGAACGACCCTCACAATGGCTTTTCGATTGGTATAAAATCGGTATCCGAGATCTCTCACTGATTTGTAAAGAATGAGAAAATTGGGACCCCTCTTTTCTGATAAAATATTATATTATTTAGCGGCGCAGATTTTGAAATATTATATTAATGAAGGACCTTGTAGCATACTGAAGCTTTGATTTTTTTCCTATTTTTTTTCCCATCTCTGTAATTCCAAATCACCATAAGCCTCTTCAATTGCGCCCTTTGGTGATTCACGTCAGTACACCATTCTAGTATATGCACTAATGATTACCCCGATTATTAAATATTTTTAACCCTGCTAACTTTATTTCTGACATTCTCTAAGAGGCTTTACCTTTCCTGAGCGTCTAACAATCTAACAAACCAAGTATTGTGTCTTCAAAAGATGAACCAATTTATTTCCTCGTTCACCTCCCTTTTGTTCACCTCCCCCTTTTGGCGTGTGCTATGAGATCCGTCGGCGTTGAATCAGATCCAAAGACAGCGAAGAGTGGCAAAAAGGCGCGCTATAATTTACTAAATTTTTTTATTGTACTTTTATCATATTTTTATATTTGAGCCCGCAAACAAAAACGATAAATAAAAAAAATAAAGAAATCTAGATCCACGTCTTAACTCACAATAATACAAAAATAAACATTACGGTATATTCCTTTTAATTTGAAAAAAAAAACTTTTTCGAATCACCGAATATAAAATCAGAAGTACTGCAGATAGGTATAGGCTAGCCCTTTTGTAAGGGAAACTTGTAAGCTTTTTTTTGTGCAGACAAAAAAAAATTTAAAAAGTAATAATATATGGAAGGAAAAGGGGAGGGAGGCAGCTAAGTCAATCAATCAATTCTCTCACTCACATTAGATTTGTCACTCACGAGGGACCTTTTTTTCGGCACTTTCATTTCTAACTCGTCACACCTGTCTATTGATCTACCTGGCTGTTCCACTTTCAATCACCCTCTTGACTACTTTTCTCTCTTCATCGCTACTGATCCATTGCCTCTTGAATTTACATTGCGCTGAACAAGGCACTATCCTCCTATCCGCAGCAAAGTCCCTCACCATCGCAGCAAGGGTACTATTAGATTTTGATCTTTACCTCTCTTTCATTGTTGTCTTCTCTCTCTCTCTCTCTCTATATCACAATATCCTTGTTTCTTATCGATAGCTCTCTTTTCTCTCAACCCACATACTATTCAAGAAGCTTCTGCAGCGTCATAAGCTCTTTCTTCCCTTCCAGTCTAGTCCATCCCATAAATCCTCTCCTGCCCCTTTCATCCATTTCCAATCTATATCTTTCTTTCTTTTTTTTTATTGTCGCGTTCGGTACATTCGATTCAACTTTTAAAACAAGTCATTCCGACAAACCCTTCATAATTTGGTTCACAATATACTCAACACACAATATTTATCAAAAGGCTTATAGCGCGATATACTTGTTTCCACCCTGGATTCAATCAACAAAATCTGCTAAATTGTAGAGTTAGTTACCGTCAATTATTGGCAACCCCTCATCTCTACACAAGCACCCCTCACCGTTACTAACACCAAAACATCAATTTCAAAATCAAAATAAATCAAAATATCCTTTTTCTACGGGAACGGAGTCTTTGACTTGGCAGTCTTTTGCTGCGCCACGCGAGGTAAGAGCCAAATTCAATTTTTTTTTTAGAAGCGGGGGAACGGAGAGAGGAGAGTTATTGTAGAGAAAGAAGAGGGAGAGATAGAGAGAGAGAAATGAAATTTACAAGTGTTAAAATGAGCAATAATCTTACTTTTTGTCTTTGTCTTTTGATCAGTTTAAGCACGCCTTTCGTTCCAAGTTATACTTGGGGAAAGAGGCATCGAGTGTTGCAAGTGAGGCAAAAGGGTAAATTTTGTGTCGGTTGAAAGGACCGCAAAGGAAGGTGAAAACAAAAGAAACGAAAAGGTGAACACAAGCCATCCAAAGTTTTCTTTTTTTTTTCCTTCAGATTACGAGGAGAAAGAGAGGGAGAAAGCTATCCGGCTTAGCTTATCCTTTTGGCTTTGCATATACCAAGGTCAAAAAAAAACTTTGTAGCGCCACAGGAACTTTTATCCCTTTTTCTCTCATCACCATCTTGCGCACTCGTCTGTACTTCAAACAAGAAAGCCAGTACGGCCAGTTTTGTTGGACATCCTTAGCTTCCTTTTGGACGACGGGTGTCTAAAAGGGAGAAGGGATTGAGAACAAAAAAAAAGGAAAAAAGAAAGAAAAAAAGTGGTGGCACGTCGATCAATCTTTTGACGAGGAGAACGGGAGATTCATAAAGAAAACTCACCAAAGAGAAATAAAAAGTGGAAAATAGGATAGCGAAATATAGAGGTGATCGCGTCACATTCCGCATCGTTCCACCACCGCCTTCATCCCTGTTCCCTTAAATCTTGTAGTTGATCATGGCAGCTACTACTTCGTCAAATACATCGGTACTCGCAAATTCGATTCACTCTGCTCCACTTCGATCGTCTGTACCGATCACAAGAGTAGCGATACGAAATTCTAAAGTAATAAATATAAATGGTGAGTCGAATCTATTCCGCGTACAATTTCTAATTACGATTCGTCCACCTGGTCATCGTTGGCGTTGCTGATTCTCAATGATGAACGCGCGTCGTCGTCACAGGAGGCTTAGATTTCCGTTTTTCTTTCCCTTCCTGATATATACTTCTTGAGAATACTGACAAATAAAATTACGAAAATTCCTCTTCTCTTTCTCCTCCTCCTCCTTCTTCTTCATCAGATCACATTTATGTTTCAACACCATGGGCTCCTGGCTCTGGCGAACCCTATATCATTGCTAGAGTGATGGAATTCGTTACAGCATCTTCTTCTAGAAAAGGTGCTCAAGCATTGCCAAGTTCATCTGGTACTCTACAAGTAAGAGTAAATGTCTTTTTACGACAGCGGGACCTTCATAATAAATCATTAAGTGATTCAAGATTATTGGTAGCAACAATGCACTCTGAAATCTTTGCTTTGGAAAATGTTCGAGGACTTTGCGTTGTTAGACATCGTGATTTAATAGGTGAAGCACCCGCTATTTCTGCTTGGAAGAAGAGGGAAGATCATTTTTACTATCATCAACTATATGATCGATTCTTGCATCGATTTTATGATGTTATACCAACAGACAAGGTACGAAATGCTCCTTTGGATGTTTTGACTGTATTACGAAATCGTTATTCGTTTGTGATTGCCGAGACTAGTACTACTCCTGACTTGTGTGGAGCATTACGAGGATGTTCAGTTTGTCAAAAGTGGGCTTCAAGGTGAGTTGAAAATTATGCAATGAATTGTTTTGCTTAACTAACACCCTCCTTTCCCCTCTCTCTCTCTTCTCCCCCCCCCCCTTCACACGCCTTGTTGACTTTATCTTTTCTCTTATCTTACTCTTATTCTACATCCTAGCGCCGAATCGGTTCGATGTGATACTTGCAAACTCTTCTTTCATATGCATTGCCTTACACCACCACTTGCTTCAAAACCAGCAAAAGGGTATAGTTGGACTTGTGCACCTTGTTCACGTCGACATGAAACAGTAGCTGTAGCAGGTCTACCTTTTTCTCGTACAGCTGCTTTAGATGCTTCAGCTGCCATCATGACTTCTTCTTCTTCTTCTAACACTCCCACATCGGATCAAATTACTGAAAACAACTCATATACTCTCAACCGATTATCTGATCTTAATGGAAAAGGGTCAATTTCAAATCGAGGCAGAGGGAGGGGGAGAGGTAGAGGTAGAGGTTCAATGATTTCACAAGGTGAGTAGGCTGTCCATTTGGTTACTTTGCATTGTATTACTTTTTAGTGATTTCTGCTTCTTCTTCTTCTTCTTGTTGCTTTTTTTATAATAAAAAATAATAGCTCTGGGTCGAGCTGGCTTAATTACTTCAGATGATGTTGGTAGTGATCAATCAAGAGAATCTTCTCCTTTCCCAAGTCTAGCCATTAATAGACGAACAATAGATGATGAGAAGGGTACAAGATGCTTTAATCGATGGCCATATCGATATTTTGGAGAATGTACAGAAGCTAGTGAGATTTTAGATGCTCATGATTCAGTCTATCCAAGACAAGTTGCTCGACTTGGTGTTAAATTTCAAGCTTCACCAATAACTTGGAGTGAACAATTGTTACTTGGTGTTGGAGTAAAGATTTCAAAGGAAATTGAATCAAGTGATGGTACTTCAACACCAGTAACGGAAGATAATAGCAAACTCAAGAAGCCAGTTGGTAGACCTTCTAAAAAGAAAAAAGATGAAACACCAACAAATACACCAACTCTTTCAGTTGTTAATTTACCAATTTCTTTATCAGATTCAAGTACTTTACTCAAACATGAAGTTGAAAAGGAAATTGAAAGAGGAAGTGATGAAAGTGTTGAAGCAATTTATTTACCTGAAAAAATTGAAGATAAAACGATTGATAAATATCTCAAAGTTTGTAAAAAACAATTACCAGAACATGCAAATGAAGTTGGAATGCTCAACCGAGCTTTAAAACTTCATACTCAACATAAAGGAGATGCAGGTAGAGCTCTTCACGAACTTACCAATAGTACTAATAAAGAACTTGAAGTTGATATTTGGACACCAAAAGAAATGAAACAATTTGATAAAATTGTCAATGATTATAATGCAGATTTACGATTTTTAAAAAGAGAATTATCTTCTAAGACTTCTTCTCAAATTGTTCGATATTTTGTCAAATGGAAATGTCATCAATTATTACTTTACTTTCAAAAAGAAGAAGAAAAAAGAAAAGCAGAAATTGGAGTCAATGGTGGTGGAGTCAATGGAATTAAACTTGATCAATCAACTCGAGCCGTTTCACCATCACTTTCAATTATCATGGAAGGAGATGATGAAAAACTTACACAAACTCAATTACCCAGTAAGGTTTGCAAGATTTGTAACACGAGTATCTCTTCTATATGGTACAAGGGACCAGTTGTTTGGCATAATCGTAGATTGTGTGTCAATTGTGGATTGTTTTGGAGAAAATATGCAGCAGAGATGCCATCCAATCATCAAGATATGATTATAACAAGAAAGAGAGATGCAACAACGGCAGCACATGATGAAATTTCTTTGGGTGTTGCACCACCAATTAAAGTAGCAAAAATGGCTAGAACTGAATCATCTTCCAAAGGTGTCTCACCTGTTCAAAATATTACAGCACCAACATTTGAACCTGGCAAGTGTGTCATGTGTAAACGATTGGAACCAAAAAAGAAATTGGCACAATGTCGTCAATGCTCTCTTAGCGTACATCAAGGTTGTTATGGATTGAATGATGAAGAAGTTGGAAATGATAATTGGTTCTGTGAAGCTTGTTCAAATGAGAGAGCATACGACGCTGTACTTACTCCTCAGTGTATTCTATGTCCTCGAATCAAGTCAATACCAGCAGTACCAGTAGGAGTTGATGGCAACAATCTCTCTTCAACGTACCAATCACAACAGACAATTTTACTGGAAAAATCTCAAAGTCGATCAAGAAAGAGTGCTAGCAATCCACCTTTATCAAACAGTAGCAGCAGTAGCATTTCCTTACCACCGTTAGGAGCTTTAGATGCTATTAAACCAACAGAAAGTAATAATTGGGCTCATGTCTATTGCGCTTTATTCATGCCAGAAATTGCATTTACAGAACCAGAAAGGATGCGAATTATTGAAGGAGCTGGTTACTTACCAATGTGGAGATATGAAGCAATTTGTGATCTTTGTAATAAGCAAGAAGGTGCTTGTATTGGTTGCGCTGAACCAAGTTGCAAGAGATTCTTTCACGCTTCTTGTGCAAGTCAACAATCATCTTTTACTTTGGGTTTGGATTTAGTTCCAGTAAAGAGTACTCGTAGAGATACTGTGATTACAGCTACCTTTCGAGGAGAGACTGGACATATGAATGCTTTGATTTACTGCAATATACACAAGGAAGCTGCTAAAAGTCGACAATTGTTGGATTTATCTGATTTGGATACAAGTACAGGTTTAACAGCTACTCAAGTTTATGCTCAAACTCACAAAGGTGTCAAAAATTCAACGTCGAATCAATCAGAGTTGAGCACTTATCCCCTTCTTCGCAAAGCAAAGCGTTTCGATACAATTCTTTCTGGTACTTTACAGAATAGCAATGGAAATATAGCCAGTTTAGCTCGAAAAAGCTCGAAGCATACATTTCCACTTGTTTCTCGACTATCAACTACAGCAACAGATGATGACGAGATTGTTTCGAATATAGATGATCTTTCTGATGACAAATCCTTAATCCGTTCTCAAATTCATCGTCAACATAATCTTAGCAGCACAGGAGTGAAAGAGTGCTTACGCTGCAAGACTGCCTATTCACCCTTTTGGTGGACTTTACCTCGAGATGTAAAAGAAGGTCAGGAAGGAGCAAGTAAAGATTGGATGAGTATTCTCTTTGATATGTGGACACCTCAAACAGATTTTTCTAGCAGATTTTTCCTTTGTGTACGTTGTCGACATGCTGTACTCCCACCACTGTCTTCGTAACTTTTATTGTCCCTTTCTTAATATAATTTTCTTCCCTCTTTCTCAATTTATAACCTTCATAATGTTGTCTTTTTTTTTCAATGCAATCTTCCATTCAACTTTTCTCATTTTCTCCATTTACAAGTCAACGCTGCGGTTGGCCTTTGGGTTGAAGAAGAAGGAGTTGTTCTTTCCACCAGAAGCCCAAGGGAATGGCTGTAAAGTCGCAAGAAGATGTACATATATCAGTGCCTTGTCACAGTCTCTCTTCTGCCGAAACAAAATAATCCGAAACAAAATAATATTACTGACCTTTTTTCGCATGTCATTGTACTCGTAGACTGTAGTTTCAGGCAATTCACCCCCGTTTTCGTGAATTTCGTGATCCTAAAGAGTATGTAGAGAGGAACCAACCATTATTAGCATGGGTTTGATTCTTTGATAACGCTTCGTCATGCACATACCCGATGGTGAAGATGTTCAGCTTCGACTCCGTAGATGTATACTCCGACAACGATTGCTAGTGAGATGTGAGAAGATTCCTTTTGATGGTTAGTTAATCTGTCCAAACTTTTTTCAAAGGTCTCTTTGCCGCCAAAATAAAACTCACAGAAAGGTATGCAAACATAAATTGAAACCTTGCGCCACATATCAGCAGACTCTACATTGAACACAAGACAAAGAATTCAGTCCTCTAGATTACCTCTCACTATCACATTCAAGCTTAATAAGCTATGGTTGAGGTAGTCACTTACTGGCAGCGTGCTCTTTGTGATGATCTCTCTCCTTTACCAGTTCAGGTCCAAATGCTTCGGAAGAAGCAAATCGCTTGGCGAGAACGACAGACTGCACTCCTCGTGGAGCAATGACATGCCTAGCCATAGCAGGCGAAGCGCGAGTGAGAAATCGGGCGTTCATGTTGAAGAATGATAGGGAAGAACAATTGATGGCCAATTTGATGGAAAGGGGTGAAATAGATAATCTTCAATTGCCAAAGCCTACTACTACTGAGACCGGCGCTCATAGGTAATGGAATGAAACGCCAAACCAATTACCACGCGGCACCAATTGGTTGACAGCGCTTACACGTGCCATGCTCCACCAAAATCAATTCTGAACATTCAAAGGATGGCTTGACTGGCAAGATAATATAAGAAGTGAGGTTTTCTAAGGTGATAAGGTAGTACTAGTCATTCACAGCTAAGATGGCATCTTCAGAAGCTGATATTCTTTCAGAAGCAAGTGAGACAACTGGATCCTCAGCAAATATGGATGCAAAAGCTCGAAGGGAAGCTAGAAAAGCTAGAATTTTGTCAAGTGGAACTGATAGATTGGCTCGAATTACAAAGACTGGTAGAGGAGGGGAAGCAGAATTACTATACTCGGACACACCAAAGTCACCCTTGAAGAATTCAGCAACAACAACAGCAGCATCATCTTCATCATCATCATCAAATCTTGGAATGTGTAAACCAGATGATATTGTTACAGGACAAGATGATGAGATTTTATTGAAAAGAGCACAAGCAGCTATGCAGGGAGGAGTACTGAATAGCCAAGATGATGACCCAGGCGAAGTAGATATTTCACAATCAAATTCATCCTTCAACAACCCCTTTATGGCAGGTCAGATGGGTCAGCTGGGTGGACAACAGGGAATGCCTCAAGATATGCAAGGAATGATGCAGATGATGCAAAATGCAATGATGGGAGGAGGACCACCACCAGGACAAGGATCTGGACAAGATAGCACTGGTGCACAACCCCCCTTTCCATTTGCTTTTGGCCCAGGAGTTCAAGAGCCTGCTGTTCAACCTTCATCAAGTACAGCCAATCTGATGGACACATTCTTTAATTTATTACGCGTTACCGTCTTTGCCATCTTTGGTATTGCACTTGTCTATGGTGCTCTAGGTGGTCACGCTGCACCCCAATTGAGAGTTACTGAAGATGAAGGTTCAGTAGTAGAAAAGTTTGAGCACATGACAACTTTGCATCGATGGGCAAGATTGGCTTATGAAAAGCCAGCTCATTGGGAATCTAGGTATTTTGGTGTAGAAAGTTTTGGGTTGCCTATCCATGGGATTGTGAGTACATACTGTGATACTTTGACAAAACTTAATTCTAATTCAGTCATCTTGAATTGGTAATAGCCTGTCTTTTGGCTTTTCATTACATTGGAGATTGCACTACAAAGCTCAAGAATTATGCTACAAAGGGTGAGTATAGCTTGAAGATAAAAGATGGAAATTCTGATGATTATTCTCATTGTTCTCTTTCACTCCTCCTCCAGTCACGACCTTCACCGCCTGGCTTTCTTCTCAAAGCAACAGCCTACATTCCAAATGCTCATATACGGCTCTTGATTCGAACAGTCGCCTCTTACCTACCTCTATTGGATGCTTTTGTCAATGATTTGGCTATTGTCGTCTTTACTATTGGTTGCACAATTATCTTTGCAGCTTGGAAAGTAGGGTTGGACCCTATATTGTCTGCCTCTGATGGTACACTAGGCATGGATCTACAAACTAGCACAACAGGCGCAAGTAATATAGGACAGAAATTGATAGACATGAATAGCCCAGTCATGTCGAATCTAGGTTCTGTTCAGGTAGCATTGTAATGCAATTTTTAAAATCTTACAGCATGATCAGATCGGGATAGAATGATTTGATTGTTACAATGTTTTGATATTGGTCTAGGATTGCTCTTGACTGTCAAACTCTTCACCTAATTCCCATCGTCGCAACGCAAGAACAGAGATTGGTTCTGATTGAGTCTCACCACCCATCCATGTCTTTCCCCAAACGATTAGAGCCTTTTCCACACTCTCTTCACTCTCTTGACTCTCTTGCCCTGGCAAATTTGCAGCATTCAGTTTCATGATGAAAGACTGATTATACAGGCTCAATTCATCATCCTTCTTTCCACGAATCTGTTTAGTTGGCATACCAGCAGATTGTCGAGCCAATGATCTTGCCATTGCTCTCATTGACTTGAGACTATCTTCATTTCTTCTCTCTTTTGATTTAGGTTGATCAAATCGAGTTAATAGCAAAGAGCCTACCCTGCCAGCAGAAGAGAATATACTTTGCGACGATGAAGTGCTTTGCTGACTGATTCCGCCATGGGTGAATGCGCTTGCTACAAACCAAGGGGTGCCAACATCACTTCCACTACGTCGAGGTGCACTTGCTGCTGGTATTGTTGCGTTGGTCAATGCAGAAGCCCTTGCGAGGTGTATCCTCTCACCAAGTCTGGAAATGACATCCAAGATAGCATCACCTACAGTTCGTGGACGTACTCCACTTTGCTGATTCTTGAGGTCGCTACTAATGAGTGGAAATTGTAAGAGAGCAGAGGTAGGGATGTCGACAATGTCTTGGACTGATGATTTTGATACATCAGTACTGTTGGAAGTCTCTCCCATGGCTAAAGTTGGGAAAAGAGCAACTGTATGAGCGAGATCTTTAAGTAATGCCTGGAATATTTCGTTTCTTCCTACAAAGTCGGTCTCGCAATTTAATTCTACAATTCCAGCTTTTGCAGAAAGTGTGATTGATCCATCATCTGAAGAAGATGTAGGAGCTCCATCAATAATGACATTAATACCAATACCACCTTCCTTTGCTTGACGATCTCCAACCTTTGTAGCTTTCTTTGCTCCACTAATTGCTGAGTCTTTTTCGAGCCAAGCAAGTGCAGTTTGAATATCATTTTCGGTGCTTGCCAGAGCTTCCCTAGCTTTCACCATTGTTGTGCCAGGTAGCAATCGACGAATCTCGGCAATGTTAGCGATACTAGGCTTGGCATTTCGAATAGTAGGTGAGAGTGTGAAATTGCGTGTAAATGAAGGGCATTTTGGGTAATGACTTAGGAAGCTGTGAAAAAAAAAAAAAGAAAAGGATTAAGTCTTGAGACATTTTGATGATAATTTAAATTATACTCACTTCCTAAGTGGGCCTATCCTCACTATTCGAGCCAGCATGAATTATAGTCAGCTTTATATATTATTTGAAGGGATTGGTTGAGAAGTAGTAAAATTTCCAACTATTCTTTTAGGCTTTGAACTCCCATTTCTTCTTAAATTTTCCCGCGTGGCTTTCTCCACTTCTCTCTCTCGCATTGAATATTGCCTTGCATTTCCTACCCTCTTTCATTGTCATACTTGCTAATTGTCAAGCTTAACAAGTAGAATTTACAGAGTATGAGTGATGTTCGGGAAAAGTCTACTACTCTATTGTCATCTACTTTGACCTCACTGTCTTCACAAGGTAATGATGGCTATGATCAAGCAGTCACAATAGAAGCTGCTCTGCATGACAAGCATCAAGGTGATACTGGCAATAAATATAGAAGTGACGTTCGACAACTGTCCTTAAACTTGAAAGATAATGCCGAATTGGGCTCAAAAGTAGCAGATGGAAGAGTACCTGCAGAGACTTTGGTTCAGATGAGTTCTGAGGTTCGTTATATACATCTCAGACATTGATACTCGCTGACATTCAATAATTCCATTTTAGGAATTGAAGTCAACCGAGAGAGCAGCAGAGGATTCAGAATTGAGAGAGCAAGGTGGGTATACCAAGGGAAGTGACAGGAAGAGAGAGGTAATAATTTGATGTTTATGCTCTGACAGGTTTGCGAGATGCTAGAGGTGGCGAAGGAAAGGTGCCAGTGTATGGTGAAGTACAAAAGACTGCAGATGACATGACAAAAGACGGTCAGCTTGATACAACCGAAGCCAGTATGGGAGAGGAAGGAGACTTTAAATTACGAGGTCAACCAAAGATTGCAGGTCTTCAGGGCATCGAGTTTGAGTCAGGATTCTAGTAGCAAAAAAATCGATTATTGCTTTTGGAAGCCTCGTGTAGTATGCGATGGGATGGATATGTAATATTGAATAATAGTAAAAAAATGGTACAAATTGAGATGCCCCTCCCTGGCCCTACGTGGTATTACTGGTGCCGCTCATAGTAGATGCTATTCTAGACAGAAAAAGATATGCTAGTAGTGCCATTAGAAGTGGCACGAATGCTTTAGATCGTGCTTGCTCAACTGGTTGTACCGGTATTGCCAAATTTGTTCCTATCGCTAAACCTGCAGGGGTGCTCATTGCTAAATACAAGAAAATGGTGAAGAAGAAGACGAAATGTCAGCTTTCCTTTGCTCAATGACGGAATCATTAAAGTGAGTGTGAGTCCACACCTTACCTGCTGCACTCATTCCGGCGTCAGACTGGACTTCTTCCTTCTTGGACTCGGCCTCTGATGAAGGTGATAATTTTACTGTAGACTTTGACGAACTGCCTTCCATCTCCTTTTTTATCTCGCCCATGTTGGGTAAATCGAGTTGTTTTTCCTTACTATACTCTGGGAACATTTTCTTGAATCTTGGCTGGGTAATATTAAAGGCATGAGAACGATTGGCAAGTATCCCTCTGTCTGCTGCTGTAGCCATGATACTGCCAGTAGTCATTTCATCCGCACACATAAAAGAAAGTAGTCCAACAAGGCTTGAGAAAGTAAGGAGCTGTCAGTCAAGAATGCAAAACAAGAAGAAAATTGTCAAGGCTGACTCACATGTTTGCAACACTCCATGCAGGGTTCCAACTACCAGGGTGAAAGTCACTCATAGAGGTGCAGATTTTGGAGTCTGTGTGGAATCGCCCGGATGGCGTTGACATTTTGATACCGCTACAGAAATGAGAAGGAATAAATTAGTTACAGAATATAAATGTGTATATACATTGACAGCCATCATACTATACTTACGGAGGTTTGAAAGGGTATTCAGAAGGAAAGAGCAATTGACCCCAATATTCTCCGCCATGAAAGGGAGTATCTGGTGGACCTCGAATGATAAAATGCCTGTTCCAAAGAGTGAGGTATCAGCTAACCGGAACCAAGCCAATCGTCTCTCGAAGTTTGTTCGTCTCACCACTCTAAAACATTATCTTCTCTAGGTCTAGCAAAGCAATATGGGGGTGGATCCTTTACCATCATTTGTGATTCTTTCCCAAGCTTTAAAAAAAAGGGGTGGTAAGATTATGACAAAGGAATGCACAGAGCTCTTTCTATCTGGACATTGCCACTCACCCTCTTGGACGCTGCCTTGGTTGCCATACTGTCGGCTCAACCTCTAATTTGACTTAAAAGCTGCGTACTAATTAAGTGGTTGCGTCTTGCTTCCCTATAAAGGCTGAGTGAAATCAAATATCGTGATGGCGTTAAGAGGTTGAGAGACATGACTTTTTCAATATTAGATTCCTCTGCCTGAATCCGTGTGATTATTATTAATTATTGTGACACGCTCAAAATATGAATTATTAGTCGAGTATATTCATCCAAGCGCTTCCTCATTTAAATCATTTGCATGTCATCAGCCGCCGAAGCTCATAAGAGCGGCAGGCTTCGATTGAAAAAGAGTAGGGAGGAGAGGCGAAGAGAATATAGTGATAGTGTAGAAGAAGAGCACAGAAGACACAAGAAGAGAAAGAGTAGAGAAAGAGATAGTCATAGTCATAGTCATAAGAAAAGAGGAGGAAGTGACGCTGGTCCGTCTAGATACCCGACTGCATTCTTTGGAGATGACCTGTTGAGAGCGGAGAGATACGAAGCAGCTCTGAAAGAAGAAAGAGATTGGTCGGCAAAGCTTGGGGACTTACTTCAAGATGATGCTCAAGGTGGATTTAGTGAATTTGGAGGGAGAGGAAGTGCAAATGCGATGTTTGACGGAGGACACGATGCAGCTTGGGAGGAAGAGATGATGAGGCTTAGAGGGGATCCATTTAGTGCTGAGACGCAGCAAGAGATCCCAAAGAGATGGAAAGATGCAGCAAGGGGATTTGAAAGTGATTTTGGAAGGGTGGAAACAATACTCAAAGAGATGGATGAAGAAGAGTATGCAGAATACATCCGAGAAGGTATCTACAGGCGTAAGCACGCAAAGGAAATTGCTTCCGAAGAGGAAAGGCGTAAAGTCTGGGAAGAGCAGCAAGACAAGAAACGTAAAAACAAGGATGAGAGAAGAACAGCGAGAAGGCTACGACGGGAAGTTGAAGAGAAGGAACAGTCGACTAAAGTTCTCCAGTCAGCAAGGGTAGCTTGGGAGACTAGTTGGCTCGACGTAGCTTCTCATGAAGGGAAACAAATTTATTCTTTCGTCGACGTACCATGGCCGAAGCTACCAGATACAGACATGACCAAAGATTCTGTCCAGCACTTTCTTTTTCACGAATCTGAAAAGCAAGAGGGCTCCAAACGATTGAGGACAGCACTACTACGGTATCATCCTGATCGATTCCTTTCCTCGAAGTTTTTTACCGAAATAAAAGATGAGGTGGAAGTGGAGAAAATAAGAGAGGCCGTTGGAAAAGTAGCCAAAATCTTGAGTGATATCATTAATGATAGAAGAAATGCCTGATTAGCAAGAATTAGTAATTTAGGAACAATTGTACATTAAGCTATCGATGCATGTTGTACAACAGTCAAATGAAATGATTCGTTAGCAATTGGTTATAATATGAGAGGAATATTTGGTACCGATGGCACGGTGTCTGCATCGTCTTTGTAAGTCTTGTACAGACGTCTAAGAGAGACGGTGAAGGTGAGATCGTTTGCCTGGCATGGCATTGGATCCCTTGGCAGAATAACCAGTAAAAGTTACTGTGAGACCATCAGTGAGTCCATTACTGTCTGCTGATGGCTTTGTTTTGCCTTGACTTTGATTTTGAACAAAGAGTCGATACATTCCGCGTGCAGACTGTCAATGGCAAAAGGACTCTCAGTATAAATATGGACTTTGCTTACGAGCTTCATGAATTACTCACTGCAAACATCGCTGCATCATCGTGGCCAACACCTCTAATGTAGTCTATGGTATGTAATGCAGGGTATCCTATGAGATTAAGGTATGCTTGATAAATTCTACCTCGATTGTAGTGACTGCTACCTTGAACATGAGCTTCGCAGGCAGTACTAGCCGAGGCATGATCAGCAGTCCCAAGTTGATAGTGTACAAATCGAGAGGCATATCTTGAATAAATGCTGCTCTTACTTGGTTCAGGGCTTTGGTACTGTAGAAGTCTGTCGACGTTGTTCAAGCCATACTATTACGGTGCGATAGAAAAATAGGGCAAAAAATTATAATCATTAGTAAAGCAAATTAATGTACACTGGTAATGCAAATTCTCTCACCTTGTAGTCGTTCCATGTCGAGCATTTGCTTCGGGAAGTAGCTCCTCCTACACCAACATTTGGCCTTCGCTCATCAAGATACATGTAAGAAGCTGGATTACCAATGTAGTAGTGCACTTCAGCAGCTACAGTGGGTTGTCTCCCAAGCTGAGCATATCTATGCAACATTTGAGCGCCCATTGAATGGCTAGCCAAGACGATGGTTTCAATCTGCACAGGAAGTGAAATTGTGGTCAAAAGGTTTTCAAGGTATTGTATAATGCACCAATTTTGACTCACTTTTGGAAAGATTCTTTTGTCGCCAAAGTAGCTAATCACATCGTCCAAGGCTGTAAAGCTGAAAAATAGCCAGATAATTTTAGCTCCTTTCGCCATTTTTTTTGACCATGACTCCTACTCACGAAGAAACTCCTTTGTTGTCAGCTGGATAGATGGTACCATCGCCTTGTGACCAATCACTGTTGTGCCAAACCATTTGCTTGTTACTTACTCTCTTTGCAACAGCTTCACTCGCTGGCCATACTCCTTCATCTGCATTACACCAAAAGGCAGGAGCCCATACACCTACTTCGTCAATATTTGCTACCAATCCAGCCGAGTGTGCATTTTCAAGTGCTGTAGTCATGTGATTATAATAATTCCATGGATCTCTTCCTTGACCATGAATTACAAAAACTGCTCTCTTGAGCTTTGTAAAGTCGAGATCTTTTTTGCTCATGGCAAACAATTCTAGATTGCCATTTTGGACAGGAATGCTTGCTTTATGAGAACCATGGGGATATGTTACAGAATTCCACCCTCCCGGACCTCGTCTTGTGTGGTTACTGATGTCTTGAAGGAGTTGAGGGCTGTCCAGGCGGGAAGCGAAAGTTGGTACGAAAACGATGTATAGGAGTAAAATGAAATAAGGGACTAGCATGTCTTAAGTTACTTTTCTTGAAACGAATGTGGTGTGAAGAAGGAGCGTGTTGTAAGACAGTCAAATAAAGGAAAATCAGAGGGAAAAGAAGAAAGCAAAAAAGGGAGAAGGGTCGTTGAAGAAGCAGAAGAAAGCAGTAGGAAGGTAGTGCTCTATACTTGTATCGGAGTCATTTGATGTTGATTTACCGACGTTGAAATTGGACGCCCAGCTGGAATAAGAGTCAAAGAGTGACTAGATGGACATCCAAAGGTACTCAATCGTGATTTCCTTCTCATGCGACCAGCCTTTTTCATGCACAATATCAACAAAGAATATTAGAAAGAAACTCTATTTGTTTTCCAATACATGGGACATGATAGAGTTTTGGGTTAAAGAGAAAAAAGAAAAAAAAACACGCCTTAACTTCTCAAATCAGTGATTGATTTATGCAACTTAAGTGTCATTAGAAAATAAAACTAAAATGACACGCTAGAATTCTTTCATCTTTGGAATGTCCTATACAAAAAGAGAAAAAAAAAACAAACTTTTTTTTACACGAGAATGATCTAGATTTGTCGTTCAAAGTTCAAAGAGGGTAAATGCTCATCATTTTGTACTGTATCCTGCATAATTGAATAGAGTTGTAACTACTTTGATGCATCTAAAATCATTTCGGCATCCTAACCTCTTTACATTCCTGCCTGCTCCCGTCTTTACATGATCACTTTGAGTAGTCTTTACTGTGTGATCAACGGAAGCAATCAAATTCGATGATATTAGCTAGATCTAATTGTGCTAAAATCTTGATAAAAATGTGTGATGCTTGCCTACGGCTCACTGAATTCGTAATTTTGAGAGCTTTCCCTCTGTCTTGTAGTGAATTGCTTCAGTCCTTTGATTGTGTAATTGACTGTTTCCCAAATGTAGTGCTCACGATAGCAAAGCCAAACGTTTCTACCATTGTTGAAATTGATTCTATCATTTTCCTTCTCTTTTCTTCTTCTTCGTTTGCTGTCTTTTGATATGCTACTATAAGAGAGGCATACTCCTTGTCGAATTTGGCTTTAATCTTGCTATTCTCATCAAATCTTTTTTTGTCCTCGCACCTCAAGTGACGCTGTAAGGTCCTCTCATTGCACAATTCCTGCTCCTGCACTTCTTTCCTCACTCCTTGAATTTCTCTTTTATGCATCTTTCTGAGCTCTTCCCTTTCCTTTCTCTGACTAGCTAGTAGTGTTTTCATCATCATCTCATGCCTTTTGGACAATTCATTAGACTCATTGATATGCTTTTGCGCCAAGTCAATGTCATTTATTGTTTGCAAATGCAAATTCTCTTTTAATTTAGCTTGACTATCTTTTAAGATGTTTTCAATTGCATTGTGATGTTCGCTTTCTATTTGACCTGCAGAGTAATCTCGATCAACCTTTAATCGTTGAAGATCAAAAAGAAACTTTTTCAGTGTTCCTATTTCTTCTGTCTGCAATGGCGGACTCTCCTTTGGACCAATCTCGATCTGTTAGCGGACACAGAGTAATTAAAATTTGAAAATTAGATGGCAAGCTTGAGCAAGACGTCCGGCGTTGTTTGAGCATACTTACGCCATGGGAAAGTGATGAAGGCACCTTGCTATTGGAAGAGTCAATATCTTTCTCATTCACCTGTGGCTCTTCCACCCTGAGACGCTTTGTAGGTGGTCCATCCTGTACAACATTGATAATGTCAGCATTCATGCTCCTGTGCCAAATAGAAGGTAAGACAGTAAAAAACCTCTACTCACGACTACTTCAGACTTTACATTCTTGTTCGTATTCTCTTTTGACTGAAGAGATGCTGTTACATTAACAGACGACCCTGACTGTGAATCTACTGTTGAATTTTTATCACTATCACTATCATCAATTGCGAAATGAAAATTGCGCGGCATCCTCTTCTATGTCAAGCGAATTTCAAAAGAGGTGATTTAGCAATTCGGTCTAGAAATACTTTTCAAAAAAACGATCTTGAAAGACGAGGATAAATTAAAGCTTTGGCTGAAATTAAGTTCTGGAAGTTGGACACCCTTGTGACTGAGGAGAGAGAGAGATCTTAAAGCACACGCTGATAGAAGGTGGACGCGAAAGCTATTCCTGAGAGAGCCCTGGTCATCAAGTATTTGTTACTACAGTAGTCTCCCACTTATCAAGTATAAGTTCTACGACAACAGACTGGACGGTGCGCTACAATTATAGATACATACCCCGTCTGTGTGTGTGAAGATCATGAGTGAAGTTTACAAGTCAAGTCAAACAAACAAAGGTCATATTTCTTCCACGTGGCATTGTCTCTCATTGGTGGATTGGCGCGAGAAGATGCAAAATACGCCTGCAAATCATATCTATCACTTTGATTAACGTCAAAGATTGGCCCTCGATGCCACCAGCAGCAAGCCAAAGAGAGGCAAGGGAGACAAAAGGGCATGGAGGTGGGAGTGGAAACACACGTAATCGAGGTGCGTTTACATATCGTGGGGAATTTCGTAGCAATAGTGAGTATGTGTGGTGGGATGTATTGTAAAGGTATAAAAATTTCCCCCTTCTGAAACAACTTCTCACCTTCCACCACCAGTCGAGAAGATGATGTATGCATTCGGAGATGAGGAAAAGCCTGACACTGACTCAGTAGCACTGATGGAGGATATGGCACTGACCTTTCTTGTCGACTTGTGCCATCGAGCTCGACCACAACCAAATAAGATTCCAATTCCGTTCAATCAAAATACCATCAATACAATCGCAGTTGGTATACTACAGGAAGACGCAGCAAATACAGGCATAGGAGGAGGAGGAGTCGATGGGATGGATGCAAATTTACGAAAGTCAAATTTGACTGCTAGAGCAAAAGAATCAAAGGCAGTAGCTGCTGCTGCTGCTGCATCAACTCAAATATTAATGCCACCCCGATTGGCACCCCACCCCTATATTGCTCGTCCCAGGTTGACTGTCGAAGATCTTAAATTTGCCTGCAGAAAGGATGTTAAAATGTCGGCTCGTATCGAAGAACTCATTTACCTTGACAAGGTCATCACTGATGCCCAGAAAGCTTTCAATAATCCAGAAGAAGATGTAGCAGAAAAGACTAATTAAGAGAGAGAAAAAGAAGAATAGACGACGGTAATTGTACAGTATCTTTATTCAACTTTCAATACATGTAATACTATGTAATTTGCAATCACTCTTTAAGCCTTAGAAATAAACCAGAATGATTGCATGTCATGACGATGAAGATTGTATAAAAACACAAAAGTAGAAAAAAAAGATTTGGGGGATATGATATGATGAAGAAGAGATAAGAAAGAAGAGAAGGATAAATAAGAATTTGGTAAATGGGATAATGTATGTAATTGTGTTTTATTTTTATTAATTTTTTTTTTTTTGCTGCCACTCCAATTCCCACTTTTAAATGCCAATGGCGCCCCTACCTCCTCCCAACTCCTCAATTCGAATTTCTTGACTTTGCTGAGCTAATGATTCCCAACTCTTTGATCTTTCCATTCGATCACATTCTCGATTCCAAATTCGATTCACTGCTTCTACTACTACTTTACTAATTTCAATTGTTGTACCAGATAATGGTGAAGCTGTACTGATACCACGTAAGATATCCTCACTTGACATGATCAAAGTAATAGATCGATTACTGGCTAGTAATTGTTTTTTTGCTGCTCTTTTACCACTTGGTGAAACGCCTACACCAGGTGATGACTTTGCCTTGTTTGAAGAAGGAGTAACATCACTGACAATACCAATCACTCCTTCTACTTCCAAACCTTCAATTACATCTATTAATTCAGAGCTTTCTATCGTCGAAAAGGCTCCAGAGTCATCATTCTTTAGCATGGCTGCATATGTAATTTCCACATCTCGAATTCGCATCTCCTTTGTTGAAGTCATCATAGCATCCGTTGCAGAGGTAGATAGACCTAGTAATCCCAATTTTGCATCTCTTCTCTTTTGAGCAATTAGCATAGAAAGCAATACCAATTTAGATTGTAATCCTAATCCACGAATCTTTGTCAATTGAGGACTTCCCAAGACGGCAGATAAAACTTTGAGAATATGGTTTGGTTTTACCTTTGGTGCAGACATCATGGTAAAGTGTGAGAGAGCTGTAGCTTGCAAAGGTAAATTTCCTTCTTTCTCTACCTTGTTCATCTCTTCTGATTCAACTGCATCAATGGCAAGTCGACAAGCATCCAATGCCTTTCTTAAATCACCAGTGGCAGCAGCAATCTTTTTGGCAGCCAATTCCAAAGCGACAGATTCAAGTAATGGTAGCGTGTCTTCCTGTTCCAAGTCCATCACTTCTTCTACTTGTTTAACATCATATCGTGGGTAAAGTTGTGTTAATCTAGCTCTCATGACAGTCATAATTTCAGTTGCTTCAAATGGTCGAAAGTTGAGAACGGCGGGTGCTGCTCCCTTACTTGCCAGTAGTGGTACAAAACGCTCAGTCAAGTCCAATGAATTTGCGATTCCAATCAAGGCGCATGCTCCTGATTTGTTTGAGTGTGCTGATGTAGAAGTTGCGCCCCAAGAAAAGAGACGGTATAGAATATTTTGATGTGCTCGATTACGCAAAAGATGATCAATTTCATCCAATACAATCAGAGTCCTTCTCTTGGAATCTTTTACAATTAGGCTTAATAGTCTCTCAGCTTCTAATTCATCTTGTTCTCCCTCTCTTGTAGATGTAGCTTCACCACCTAGAGCTTCCAATGCTTTTGAAAAGATTTCCTTTGGATGTTGAATAGACATGCAATCAACAAATGCTACTTTTGGTGTCTTGTCACTTTCTTCTAGATCTGCCAATATGGAGCGGACTAGAGCCGTCTTACCTGTACCGGGAAGACCACAAATATAAAGACTTCCGCTCTCTGGTGCGCCATCCAATTCAATAGATTCTCCTTGAGGACTGGCAGAATGTTCAAGGTGAGTGAATAATCTAAATCTTTTTTGAAGAAAGTGTTGAATAGAAGAACGCTCTCGATCTCGACCAACGACTTGAGCATCTGTACCTGTTCCATAGCGTAGCAAAGCCTTGGCATGAGAGTAGATGTTGGTAAACATTGGAACATGTTTGTTTACGCTAACCTTTTGATTGATAATACAGACTTCCATCTCGGGAGTAGTACTTCTAGATTGCCATGTAGGACTGTCTAAGCTTGACATGCAATCAAAGATGGATGTTGCTTGACTTGAAAAATAACTCTCTGCATCTTCATTGTTACTGTTGCGATTAGAGTGAGATCCTACATCTAATCGTAATCTAGACAAAGGAGTAGTGGGCGTTCTTACATCCACATCTCCTGCTGCTGCTCTTGCCTCCAATTCTGCCAAATCCAGAGCACCACGTAGTCTTTTGCGAGTAACAGGTGTACTAATTGTCCTTTGAAATAAAGGAATACTACTACTTATGCTCCTAGTAAGAGAGGCACGACGTCGAATATGGGAAGGTTGAGACATGGAACGTGTCGACATTGGTCCTGCTGCTCTAGCTCGAGTTCTCTGAGCGACAGACTCTTCCTGCATTGCTGCTTCTTCTTGCTGTAAGGCATTTTCAGTCAAATTACGACGTGGAGCTATGTTTTCCTTGTTGCTATCATCGTGAAGATTGGCGGATGGACCTTGAATGCAACCTCCTATTCGTGACCTTTCATCATCGTCTGAATCATCGTCTGATTCATCACCTTTGATTGATGAGTTCGAGAATGAGATGGGAGAAGAAAATGAAGCGTTAGAAAAAGAATGACTTTTGTGAAATGATTTAGTCTTGCCGCGTTTTATAGAAGGTGATGAAGAGCAAGAAGAAGGAGTAGGTGAAGAGCATGTCCGAGAGAACGATCGATTAGAATTAGTAGTACTGGTATTGTTAAATTTGGTAGAAGAGAAATCATCTTTTTCCTTGCATTTGGAAGCAAGCTGATCACGACTTCGAAGGGCATGTGTAGAAGTAGACATGACTTGTTAGTAAATCGCGATGAGAGGTGAATTATTAGAAATAGAAGAATAACAGAATTTTACTTGTTTCGAAACAAGTCAACTTCAATAATGCAGTATCGCGGATATGAAGAAGGATATATTTGATATCGTTGTGTGAGATAGGGAGGGAGGGAGAGAGGGAGGAGGCAAAGGCGAAAATGAGAGTGTGGGAGTGTAATCTTGATTGACCCTTTTGTCTCGATTCTCTTTCCTAAAACCAAGACCCCCCCCCTTACCTTCGCTTCGGAGAGGCCAAAAAGGAAAGAAAATAAAAAGCCACGCTCACCTCTTTACGCGTCGACGCGCGCTGAATAGATATCAACTCGAGAAGATCACAATTTCCTTTTATTGTTTTTTGTCCATAGTATGGGTCGTGCGCACAAGTCACGTCCTTTTTTTTTGTTCTTTTTTTTTCACTTAGCACATCCTGCATCAAAAAGTGGCAATTTGGAGCGAGTCAGCAATTCTCAAAGTGGGTCATTTTGTATTATATGGGACTTCTCTCCGACATTAATACAATCACTTAGGATTCTACTTGATCCTTTTCGCTGTGTCTAATTATTTGCCAATCGGAAGGTGCATACAAAGGGGGTATTGTATTCTAAGTTTGAAGGAAAAAGGTCGTCTGATCATGTCAATGTTGAGAAAATTAACCTCGAAAATAGAAAGGCTATTTGTAAATCATGTACAAGTGTGATCCTTTCAAGCATAAAGTAGCAGAGAAAGGTAAAATTGAAAGGTCAATAATCCCCTTGAATTTTGGGGCTTTCGAATGCTATTCTTATTGAAAGTCTTAATACATGTCTGCAGCATGAACCAATATTCATTCTCTATCACAGAAAACAATCTTCACTTGAACCCTAGAGACTGACTAGGTATTGCTGTGTATTAATTTCTTTTTCCTCGCTCTAATTACTTGCCATTATCAAGATTTAAATTCCCCCACGTTGTTTGTTGGACTTATCATAGATATCGTCTTAGCGTCGGACAAACTAAATCAATCGACGCTTGGACATTCCACGGACATAAAAAAAAGACAATTAAATTTTTCTTTCCAATTTTTTAATATTTTAACTGCTGGAAGAAAGAGAGAATTGAGGGTCGTGTTGAAATTATGTTTCTTTAGTGGAGCGATCGCGTCTTCGCTATACAATATCAATGTGTTGCCTTGCTGCTATACACAAATTGTGACCTTTTCTTTCGGCCCTCAAACACGAAATCAATTATTTCTCCAAAAAAAAAAAAAGTGAGGGGTAAAAAAAAAAGGTGTTTCTCTTTGTAGCGTCAAAGTCTTGAAGATCTGCTACCCCGCTCCCATTGGTCTTACTACTCAACTCATAACCCAAATCTGCCTACGACTGATTCATACACTGAAGCGATTATAATCTCGGCGACAATGTCGGCTCCTGAAGCTACTATTGGTGAATCAAGTAATGTTACTTCTGTCAAAGTAGCAGATGCAGCTCAATCAATCCATATACCTTCCAATCGAAATAGCAACGATTATGACTTACGTCCAATTGATAAAAATGAACTTGTACATCCAGCTAGTGATGTTGTAAAAGATAAAAGAACTGGAAAGCATTATAGGCGTGTAAAGAAACCCCAATATAGCATTGCGAGGGGTAAAGGAGCGGCTAGGATTGATCATAGCAACTATCATGGTGCTCCTATAGGACTAGGTCATACTCTGCCCAACACTTACAAGGATTCATACGAAAAATCCACGCAAGAGGCTCAATTGGCAGCAAGAGAACAAGCAATGTATGAGAGATTGAGAGTAATGATGCGTGAAGAGATTCGAAAGGCAAATCGAGGTCATCAAGATCAGTTAAGACAACACATTGAAAATGCTATTGAAAAGAATACAGGTGAAGAAGAAGAAGAAGAAGAGTCTTCGTATGATGATCGAAATGAAAAGAAGATTAAAATAAGGTTGAGCAAAGATGGAAGAGTTTTGGATCCGACTAGTGCAGAAAGAGGGGATAAAGAATTGGAAGACGAGGAAGAACCTGAATTTCCAAATCCATGGGCCAAGATTCGATATCATTGCAGGGAACCGTTTGCAGAATTTTTAGCTTGCTTTGTGCTCTTGACTTTTGGAGATGGTATCAATGTACAAGTTCAACTTTCTGCTCTTATACAGCCAGATATGCCAAAGGGAGATTACCTCTCTATTAGTTTTGGATGGGGTATTGCCGTCATGTGTGCAGTGTGAGTTTTAGATATGCAGTAGGACAAACGAACCTCGACTAAACATTCGACTTTGTTAATCATTTAGATATGTTGCCGGAGGTTAGTATACATAGGTCGTACAAGGTATTTTTGACCTTGTTTTTTTGCTTTTGCTTTTCTTTTTTTTTTTTAGCTCAACGTAGCTCTTGCAAATTCACAGGCATCAGTGGAGGTCATATAAATCCCGCTATCACTTTGGCTCTCGCTTGTTTTCGTGGTTTTCCTTGGCGTAAGGTACCAATTTATTGGGCTGCTCAATTATTAGGTGGTATTTTTGGTGCACTTTGCATATATGGCCTCTATGTCATTCCGATTCGAATGGTGGATCCCATGCAGACCAAAATGACTGCTCAATTCTTTTGCACTTTTCCAGCTACCTTTCTTGAAGGTAGTGCTATGCTACGGGCTTTTACAGCTTACAATGAAATATATGCAACTGGTAAGACAGTATAAGAAAAGTCAAAAGCTATATATGGTCAAGCTACTCATACTCTTTCACTTTGCCACTTTTCTCAATTTAGCTATACTATTGATTGTCATCTTTTCATTTGGTGATTCGGCTAATAGTCCTCCTACTGAGGGAATGTCGCCTTTCGCTTTACTTTTTTTGATACTGGGGATTGGGGCAACTTTAGGATGGCAAACAGCCTATAGCATCAATCCAATCAGAGATTGGGGTCCCCGAATTGCCTTGACAATAGTAGGATACGAAGGTCTTTGGAGCTTTGAAGATGGGTACTTTGCATACACTCCCTTGGCCAGCTCCATGGCTGGCGCTTTATTAGGTGCATTTATGTACGATTTATTCATCTATGAAGGCGGTGAATCATGGCTCAACAAACCCTGGAGTTGGAATGCTCCTCGCTTGGGTCCTTCAACGCGCACAAAGATGCCTGCTGCAGTGAGTAGAAAATGAGGTGATGATGAAGAAGAGGAAGGTGGACATACGGAGATAAGACCCGCAAAAGGAAATTTGTCTGACTGCCAAATCTTCTTTATTCTCAGATTAATGCTTAATTTTTGACTGCGTTGACTTTGTAACTTTAAAAAAAAGAATATACTTGATACTGTATTTTATACCATTATCAAATTTTCACTCGGTGTATGCATTATCTAAAAAGAGAGGGTTTAAAAATTAGGGAGTGGAGATGCATAGAGAAGATGTCTATTGATACAGCTTTCCGACTAGACCAGGTCAGTAAGATGAATTTGGTTTTCAAAAGAAAAGAAGAAAGTAAAGAATTTTGTAAGTTGAGCAAAAGTGGGTATTTGTGAGGAAAAATAGTAGTGACAAAGGGAGAAGTAAGATGAAAGTAGGTAAAGATTTCTATATATGAGTGTGATGAAAATTTTAGAATTTTTCTTTTCTCCTCCCATTAAGTTGATGATTTGTAATTCCTCCATTCATCTACTGTAATTTTAAAAAGATTCTGCAATTCAACAAGATCTACATCATGTTCGAATTTCTCTCTCAAATTGAATTGTATTTGCAAGACTTGAATAAGTCGACTTGTATTTATTGCTACCTTGAAATGATTTTGACTTGCAATTTGAATTTGTGTAGCCAAACGTAGATGATGAACATGAGAATCAATTTGACAATTTGAAATAGTACCTTTTTCACCTAAATACATTTGAGTATTATCTTGTTCAACTTGTTCAATGATTGCGCAAATTACTTCATCAAACCAGTAATTGATAGTGATTGGTAGATCAGTTACAAAGGATTGAATTGAAGTAAAGAATTTCGTCTTTCGCCATAATCCCATACGAGTTGCCACCATTACTCTACATAACATTTCAGCACTATTTGCCATGATACTATTCTTTTCAGATTCATCTTGATACCTATACCTAGTAAAAGAAATTTCCAAATTATCAAGACGAATTAATAATTCAGAACTTTTTTTATCATTATTATCAATTGAATCAAGATTTTCCATTTGTCTTGCTGTACTTCCATGAGTAGTAGTAGTAGTAGTAGTAGTAGTGGTAGTAGTAGTATTGGTAGTATTGGTAGTATTGGTAGTAGAAGTATTATTATTGCCAAGTGTCCAGACGCCATATTGAATAGCACTAAGTTCTTTACCTGCTTTCATAAAGTCATTGCTTCGATAAAAATCACTTGAAAGAATGTTTGGTAATTTACTTGGTTCCCAATAAGCAGAAGGTCGTAATCTAGTAATAATTTCATTACCAGGTCCATAATCTTGATCAGGTCGATTGATAACTAAACGACACCAATGACTAACGCTAGACCAACATAATCTAGTCAACATTTCACTATCGATTTCCGCTTGAGGAATAATTTGTTTAATAGGCCTTTGATAATATGCTTCTGAAGAAGGATCTTGAGGTATTGCAAGGGGTGATTCAGAATCTATAGTTATTGATTCCTTTTTATCAATAGAAGAAACAATTCCTTCTAATAAATGAATATATTCAATTTGACGTTTGCTTTCATAAGGTTCAATTAAAGCTAAAATACTAGCAGCTTGACCTATTGGTATTGTTACATTCTGTCTAGTCAAGAGATCACTAAAGAGATACTCTCGACCCATTTCTGCCAATTCTTTTGATAATTTTTTACTTTCTCCTTTTGCTGCTTCTAGATTTGCTGTCCATGGTTCTACAACATCATTTTCAAGATCACAAATTGCAACAGAGAGAACACCAAAATATAGAGCTGGATATGCTGTCTCTCGATTTGATGATGTGCGAATACCTTCTAATAAAGTTGGAGCATGCAGGAGTCCAAAGAAGATGGCATTGGACTGAACAAATCGACGAAGTAAACTAGTAATTGTTCGAAGTGATTTGACTGGACTTCCTCCTCCAAAGAAGCCAATCAGTCGATCCCACCAACCGGTAGAGGTAGTAGTATAAGGAAATGAATCAATTGACAATTGTGATGACTGTTCCAATAGTATCTCTGGCCGAAACATTGAGCTGCTTTGAAAATCTACAGCAAGGTTCAGTGATAAATCTTTTTTTTTATCAATCGGTGACCTTGCTGCATGCTGGCCAGGCAATTGATAATCGCTATTATCATCGCTACCACTGCTGTGACTATGCCCACTAGATTTACTTTCTACTATGGAATAGTCTCCTTCTAAATTTTCAATTTGTCTTCTCTTGACGTCACTTAACGATTGAATAGTATTTACTGTTGAAGAATGACTTTGTTCTCTTCTACTTTCTCGTTGTCTTGCTGCTGACCAGGATTTACCTTCATTATTACCTTGACTACTACTCGGTCGAAAGCTTGGTTGACTGAGGGATGAATTGCCTTGTTGTTGAGAACTACTTGCTTGTCTCTTTCTCTTTTCGTCATCATCATCATCACGACCACCACCACCACCACCATCTCTTTTCTTCCTCTTTGTCAAGTTTGTTTGAGAAAAGACACAAGTTAAATCTCGGCGAGCACACTGTCGACAAGGTGCATTACCATCACATCGTAATTTCCTACCACGACAAAAATTGCAAGCAGTAGCTGCTCTTCGATGAGTTTCTTGTTCTAATGGCGTTTGTTCAGGTGGAGGATTAGGTGGTGGCATGTTCAAACCTAGCTGAGTGTCGTAATAGGTAATTGGAGAGGTGATGACATTACTTTGAGAAACGGGATAGTGATGAGCCATAGGAATTGATATGGAAGAAGAAGCAGAATTACTTCCACCTCCGCTTGAAACTCCAGAGTGTGACCCGCGATGAGTAAGTCCGCTTGGATGAATTGAATAATTGGGATTATTATTTGTTACAACTCTCCTAGCAACTTCATCATCAATAGGTGATGACAAACCAAAAAATCCTGCTCCTCCACCACTACCACCAGTACTAGCGCTATGAGATGAAGAAGTTCCTCCACCCTTTCCTCTACTTGGTGGTCTTCCTCTTCCTTGAATATTGCCCAAACCCGAATAAGGTAGACGATACTGCTGTTCGATAGAGGGATAATTGGAAGGATAACTATCAGACCATTCAAAAGGCATGCCAACATGAAGACTCGTATTCATGGCAGGGGTAGGAAGTGGAGGAATGGGTTGAGCAAAGGTGGAATACCCAGTAGTGCTATAAGGGTGAAGCTCAGCCATATGCTGAAGATATTGAGGAACATTTGGTGTGATTTGATGTTGTTGATGTTGCGAACTTGAATGCTGCTGTTGCTGTGAATGCAATTGAGGTAAGGATTGAGAAGGTGGTGGTGGTGGGGGCTGCTGAAGATGTTGCCAAGAAGATGATGACTGTTGCGGGGTGAGTTGTGATGAAGAGCTTGGAAAGCGAGCTTCAATGGAGGGAAGAATTGGCTGTGTTGGCTGCTGCTGCTGATGTATATAATGATAAGATGTACTAGGACCTGCTTCATGAAAACGTCGAATATCTGCCATGGCTGGTAAACCAGTCATTTGAGTAGAATTACTTACGTTGATAGAGTATGAATTTTGTGTTTTACTGCTTTGAAATTCTACTGCTTGCGATATTGGTGGTGGATTTATCCTTGGATCCATAGGATGTTGTTGCCATTGAAGTAGTGGTTGTTGTCGTTGCATTTCGATTTGAAATGCTGCCTCGGCTTCATCATTATCAACACTGCCGCTCCAAACCTCACCGCTTCGAGGTGGTGTGACCATAACCAGAAGGCAGCAAGATTATTTCAAAGCCGATCAAAATGGATAGAGACAATTAGGAATGAGGCCAGTAGAGGAAACCCAAGAAGGTAAAGAGAAAGAAAGGGTAAAGTTTTGAAAATGACTGGGCTGCTACTCTTACTCTGTATAGCCAAAAATGCCAAAAAAAATTGCCCAAAGAAGAAAGAAAAAAAAAGAGGAGGTGTTTAAGTTGCTATGTTGCCTCTTCTAAAGTAAAGCGGGGGAATCTTGAAATGGTAATCGCTAAAAATGCATCCTTCTTTTAAGAGGGTGAGCTTACACCCTCTATAATGTGATTTCTTTTTCAACCGTTTTAATAATTCTTCTTCTTCTTCTGTATTGTTCTGGAAAAATATTTAAAAGAAAATTAATGGTACGTTGTGTGCCACTGTCAGAACCGGCAGTTGATGTCAGGGAGTTAGGATTTTCAAACTCTGATTTAGAGCTCCGTAATCACCCTTATATCGTATGTGTATGTGTGTGTGTGAAAATAGTGTGGGTACCCACCAACACACTACCAACCAAACTCAGTCAACTTGTACCAGAATAAGAGAGAAATAAAAAAGGGAAGAAGCAACAGAAAAAGTGAAAGCAAACAAAAAAAAAAACCACTCTGCGAACCTCCGAAAATTACACAAACTTAAAACTACGTATGTTTGTAGATAGGAGAGTCACCGTTGGTCGTTGTAGCGTTCCAAAATGATACGATTTTTTGTTCGCAACTCCCCTCCCCCCTCTTTCCCTACTTCTTGGCCCTACTTGGGTTCAGGAACGAGTGAGGGGTACGTAATGTCTGGTCGTCTGTCCCCCTGTAGGTTTTTTTCCTCTGTTTTTTTTTTATTTTTTATTTTTTATTTTTTGTTTGGTTTTTTTGAATTATAAAATTGACAATTCCGAGTTTCAGCTCGAGATTGTTGTATTTCGTTCAAAAGGTGAATTTAAGTCGCGTAATTCAAACCTTAGGAGAGAGAGGTTTAGATTTTTTTCTCCTTTTTATTTTCTTTTCCAACTCCGAAGCAGAAGCAGCAGCAGCAGCTGATGCTTGTTAGCTAGCTAGGAACAGATGATTTTTGCTCTTTGTGATAATTTTGTTTTTTCCTTTCTGAAGAGTGAGTGAGTGCGAAACGCAGAATTGCTATCTAGATTGTTAATTCTATTCTCCGACTGCAGAACCGGCTAAGCTTTGTTATGCGAAATAGAGAAGTACCTTGCTTGAAGAAGCCAACACACAGAAAAAAATGAACTACTTGGCAAAAAAAAAGGTGTATTTTATATAGCCTTTCTTTTCCTTGCCTATTTTTGAGATATGTGTCGAGAGTAGAGTGAATCTACGCGCGTTCGGGATCGGTATACAATACTCGGAATGAATGATAAATTTTTTTGAATCCGAGAGTGATTGAATGCAATCTACGTTTTCGAATCCGACAATAATGTTGATTTCAATCGACTGACGTTGTGGGTAAGTAAATATGGCAATTGAATCCGTTTACTGTGCCGTTTACTGAGAAATAATGGATGATGATGAAAGGTAGATGGTAGGAAGTGATAAGGTCAAAAAAAAGAAAAAAAATTAAACTGGCTTTCTTCCTGAGAACCGGTTCCGAATAGACTATAAATTTACTTAACAAGAGAAGAAAAAGGGGTCGGGCAAACCTGAGCTTATGAGACTCACAAAAGGGCAGTAGTATAACAGTCTGAATTGGAAAAAAAGGGGAGGGGGGGTGTGTGGTCCTGGGGAAATTTAGTAAAAAGACCAAATTGATTAATTGGAATAGGTGCGATAGTAGAAGGGATTAGGACAGGAAAGGTGTTGCGCATACAAGATGCAATTTAAGCTAGTATATGCATAGACAAAAAAAAGGCAGCAGCAGCTACGATATTATACACACACTTTGACTGCATGAGAAATTTAATGGAAATTGAATTGATGTGTGATTGAATATATTTTGAAGCTAAATTCTACATTTAAGGAAGAGCTCTCTATCCTCCGCCGTCCCTCTTTTGGAACCTTTCTTCCGGGCTGCTGAGAAATTTCAACTATTTCGACCGACCGACAGTACTGCTGCTTACCACTACTCACTACTCGTCTTAAGTCGTAACATCCGCTGCTCCTGTAAATTCTTGAAACAAGACTAAGGATCTGTCTAATAATAGAATGGGACAACTAATATTCAAAAATAATAATCTATTCTAATCTTCTCGATTGACGCCGCCGACCTATTGGCACATCCAATTGATACCTTCTCTTCTATGATGACAAGTAAGCCAGGCAAGTAGTTTTAGCGCGTAGAGGAAAGTCTTTGAACAGAGAGTGTAACAAATACTAATTATAAAATAATAATAAAGATATAGAAATACTAATACTTATAAAATCTTTGCACAGCGGATCTTTTTGATTGTCCCACTAGAGGAAAAAAATTTTGTTATTTTTGTTATTTTTTTTTTTTTGCTCGGTACCTCCACCTCTTTTTTTCTCTCTCTCTCTCTTTGTTCAATTATAGCTTTAAACTTTTCTACTCTATTTTTTTTTCCCCTCATTCTGTCTTTCGGTACTCCGCCACGGTGTCTTATCATCCTTCCCGAAGGACGCTAAAGGAAAAACTTGATCGTGACGACATTGACGTCTATTCTTATGACATCTACTTTTGAGCCCAAATCGGATTCATACTGATAGAGCCTTGATACCGATCTCAAAGGAGGATGGTCCTTCTTTTTCTTTTTTTTTACCTTCCCTCTCTTTATTTTTGTCTTTTGTTGGTGCCTACTTCGGACTTTTGATTCATTCACTCCGAGCAATTGTTATAAAAGGAAGAATTCTTTTCAAAATGAAATAAAATAAAAGAGTGTTAAGGTTTAGAAACTCTTAATTCATTAGTGAATCCCGACTGTGCGTGCCTAATTTTCTTTCCCCCGTGGTGTGCAATAAGACACTAAAAAGATGCTGACAAAGAAAAAACCTCTTTAATGATACGGGCATGTACTAGAGACAAAAATGAGCTATGCGATTTCCGACTTTTTGACAGGTTCGCGTCATTTACTCTCCAAATACTTTTTTTTTTTTTTTTTTTTTTTTTTCGCCCTCTCATCGCCTTTCACTGAATATTAATTCCCCTTTATTTTCTTGGGAAATGTCAGATTTGGTCCCTCTATCTGTGCAACAATCAGGAAAAAAAAAAAGAAATCGTACCATTCTGTTCTAAATAATCCTCCTTGGAAGCAATTAAGCAATGTCGGACTTGCAAAAAAAAAAAAAAAGAAATTTAATAAGAAAGGTGATAGGATTTCCGTGGTTTGTATTCATCCTGAAATTTAATTTACCGGAAATTGATTTTACGTTTTTTTTTATTATTAAATTTTCTCAAAATATGAGAAGTAATTAATTGGTGTCAAATTTTGACGGGACATCAGAGACACACAAGCAGTATATTATACAAGCACGCTAGTCAATTGGCATTCATTTCTGTTTTTACCTTTTTCTTCCCCATTTTGCTCATATACGATTTTTATATTTAATACGTCCCCGAGCCGGGTCTTAGCCTTTGCGCAAATTAAAGGCAAGGGGGTGGAGGAAAGAGAGATTTAGAGAGAGAGAGAGAGAGAGAGGGGCGGCAGCAGGCACACACGCAGACAACCAGCTCAGGAACACAAAAAATCGTATACCTCGAACAAATTTTTTTTTTGTTTTTGTTTTTGTTTTTGTTTTTGTTTTTGTTTTTGGTTTTCTTTTATTTTTTAACTTTTTCATTCTTGGTAATTGTACCTCGCTTAGACATCTCTGTCCGAGTATCCTTTTGATTTTTACCATTACTTCGGTTTAGCTCGTCCCGTGTCCGACCTTTAATCACGGATATTCGGACCTGAAACGGTCTTTAGAAAAGGGAACTCATCTCCACATGCTCTCTCTATCTCTCTCTCTAAATATACTTTGATGATTCATTATTCAATTGTAAAACGCCATAAAAAAGGTAGAGTAAAGATGTACACTGAGATGTAGATTAAATAATAAAAAAAAGGAGGGAGGGGGAACTGTGTTTTGATTCACTTGACTGCTACTCTAATGTAAGGTGCTTCGACATCCTAAAAAAAGAGGAAAGGAAAGAAAGACTATGAATAATTGCTAATCTGGACCAGCACGGCGATGGAATACCATGCGGTTTTTTTTTTTATTTAAAAACCTTGTACTCACTTCACCAGTCTCAATAGAGTCAAACAAACCTTCTAAAATGACATGGTTTGCATACTGTGCGCGTTCGTGTAAGAAAAAGAGGGAAGAAAAGAAAAAAAAAAAGGTAAACAATCCAGGCAATTTTTTTTTCTTTCCCTTCTTTCCAATCACCCGCTTGAGATTTTGTAACTCACAGTTGGTACTGCTTTCTTGCTAACAGTCTCTACTAATTCACTAATTCTCATCTTTAATCTTTCCTCTCTCTTCTTTGCTGCCAAACCAAATCCAGAAAAGAGCATAGAAACACCAGAGGAAAGCATGGTAATTTCTAAACCGTGTTCTTTGACAAAGTAATCTAATAACGATTGTAAAGTTGGATTACCTTGAACATCAAATCTAGACCACAATGTCCAAGTTGCTTCTCCTTTGGGCGTTGGATAAGTAAATTTTTGAGCGGCAATTGGTTCCGAAAAGGCCATAAATGGTAAAGCTAAATTGATAAATGAATTTTTATATTGTTCAATATCATTCTTTTCATCAATTAGTTTATATAATTCTAGACAAACTAATCCAGTAGCCATAGCCGTGGTAGTTGCAATAGCAGGAATTATTTTACCAGCAATTCCCTTTGTCTTGTGACGATCAGCAGGTTGAATATTATAATTGATGGCTCGCAAATTGGAAGAAGCAGTAATATAATCAATGTGATGATTTGTATCATCATCCTTTTCAAATTCCATTGGTGTTAATCGAAAACCAGCAAGACTAGATGCTGAAGGTAAACTTGAAATCAATTCAGTCAAGTCGGTACCATCGTCATTATTATTATTATTATTATTACTGCTAGATTGAGCTGCTTCATTTTCATTTACTTGAATCTTGACATTACTTCTAGGAATGAAATCAGGAATGACAATGTTGGAAAGTACTTTTCGAAAGCTAGTTTCATCAGTGTGTCCTTTTAAACCATAATTGGCAGCATGAAGATTGGCACCAGCTACAATATATTCCATATGAATAGGATTATCTGCATTAAAGACGATAGGTTTAGGCGCTCGTTTAGGTCCAGACCAGAATGGTTGACCACTTGAAGTAACGGCATCTTCTGGTAGTGAGTAAAGTAATTGTTGAATTGAATTATTGTAATTTTCTTCAAATTTAAATCTAGACCAAGCAATACAAGCATCAAAACTAATTGGTCGTTGATCTTGCAGATACTCTTTAATTTGAGTAAGTTGCTCCTTTTGTCCTGTTCCACTCTTGATGGTTGTTTCTATATAATCTGGTTGAGTAAGGTATAAGTTGACATTCTCTACTGGTTTAACAAAGTAATCATCAAATTGCTCTCGTGCCCATTGAATGGTATGTTCAATTTGATTAGGAAAGTTTTTGAGCGTACAGACAGGAATTGATTTTTCAGGTGGATCTTGTGATGATGAATATGATTCAGTCAAGTGGGGAACAACCACCTGTGTATTGGCTTTGGTCCCAAGTGTTCCTGATTCTAATAATGGCTTTTGATAGTAAACGCATCGTCGATCCATATACTGTCGAGCTTGAACATTATCCAAGGCATTCGTTACCCCGGTCAACGAAGCGAAAAATTCATCCCCATACACATCTTCTGTTTCTGGTCCTACTCTATTTTGATGGCTGTGGATCTTATTCTTCAAATCAGGATTCATTTCTGCGACAGCGGCAGCGGCAGTATCAGCCTTGAAGTGACCGACATCCTTTGATCGAAATAAGAATTGTCGATTAAGGTTTGATTTTTCAATTTGATCCATGTCTGTAACATGAATGGATCCATTGGGACCGCTTGCCAAACCCATCATACTCCAATTCTTTAACATTTCACAACCAATTGCACCAGATCCAACCAAAAATTGTCTCGCGTTTGCAATCTTATCTTGGAATGCCTTTCCAAAGACAGCCACTTGACCATCATAACGACTTCCAGCAGGTGCAAAATCAGATTCAGGTAGGCCAGGTACCGAAGATGGTAATGACTCAAGAGAGTCGACGTAAAGATGCTGAACAAGAGGGTGAAACTTTCCACTGCATGCCTTGAGTGCTTCTTGAGCAACGAATCCACCAATGAATGCTACCATAGGTGACAGATCACCCGTTGCTTGGAAGGACAATTCTTTTACAATCTTTTCATTGACTTCACCTACTTCTCCTGACTGTTGAAAGATTTGCTTGGTCAAGTTGAGCACACTTTCAGCGTCCTCTGCATTACGTGGTCGAGGTAGTCTGCCAGCTTTAGTCCAAAAGGCTGATAAAGCCTGCCAAGCAGCATGCAAAGTAGCTGGTCGATCGAACTTGGCGAAATCTGAGATTAAGTGCTCTGGATGCTTCAAACTTTCCTCTAACGACTTGAATTCAATCATTTTCGGCATTTTGACTTGTGTGAAAATTCCTCCCTTCTTGTAAGGCTGGTAGCTACTTGTATCTCCAATCGTAAAGGTATAGGGTCCTTTTACAGTAACTTTCTTTGGCTCGCACGCATTCAATTGATCCATGCCCACCACTTCAGAAAATGTGACATAATCTCCATCTTCTAGACCATGTCGTGTTTCATCTAGTGTGGTGACCATTCCTTCAGTATCTTGCTCAACAGAAACAATCATCCCGGTTAAAGGTTGTTCGCCGGTGGGATCGTTGCATAAGAATTTGCTTCCGAAGTCGGTGAAAACATTTCCGAAAAGTCCTCGTACATCTGCCGCTATGAAATGTGTCCCCGACCCATGTGTGATGCTGTTGATATCTAGTTGGACAGCTAGAGGTGCATTTGTCAGGACAACGACTTGAAATTTATCGAGTGACTCCTTCGTCAACTGTTCTTCTAAGACTCGAACTGGTGTATAAGAATTTAATTCGGCGAGCCTTGGAGCTGTGGCTTGAGCTCTAGACTTTCCGGTAGAGAGGTCCTCCTTTCGCAAGAAGAACTGTGTTCCTAAATCTGTGATTTCGATTGGTGAAGGATCGTAAATTGTCACTGACTTGACTCCGGCGAGACAAATATTCTTGGCTGAAAAGTAAATGTAGAAATTTGATCATGATGAGGCGGCGAAGCTCAATCATTGTAGCCATACTAACTCACCAATCTCTACACCGAGACCTTTCATACCCACAACAAGTACATTGCTAACTGCCATTCTCTTCATGGCATCGTGTCCGAGAACGTACAGCTGGCGACTATAGCGAGATAGAAAAAGGGGGAGATTGTTCAATAATAACAAACACAACATTCTCAACTTTACCGCTTCGACTCACCTGTACAGACCCTCATCAATGTGATCAGAGTCGACCTTGATATCATTAGTAGTCGCCTGCATTTGATCGAAAAAAGAAAAAGCAGATTACTGTGGTAGAAAGAAGACAATTCAGTTGGTGTTCAAGGCGCCAACACTGGAATTTTAGGCACTTTGCTATGTGTTCAATTCAACCCTGATGCTTAAAGCCGGTCGAAGGACGCGTGTTAGACAAAGCAAAGTATTGCTTAGTCAGCAGGAAGTTGACCAGATGTATCACTGACGCGCGGCCGACACCGACTATCGTTAGTAGCACTACTACAACAACAGCAACCATAGTCATGGTGAGTGGATAGAGAGAAGAGTTAAAGGCCTACAAATTAATCAACCTCTCACTGCCAACAGTCTTCTTCGACCAAGAACACAATGGCGCCATCGCTACGACTTGTGCCAGGTCCATCATCATCGAATAGCGTCTCTATTACTGATACTTCGCATTCAGTTCATGCTGGTGCTCATGATACATTACGACATGGACCTCGGAACTTGGCCACCGAAGCCTCTTCTATATCAACACAACATCCAATGCAGAATCGTTTAGAAAAATGGGATGAAACGAGAGACAATCTCAAATTGACTTTGCAGAGAAACATGTATGGTCTTGGTGCACCTATTAGGACTTTGATGGAGAGACGAGTAGTAGAGCATGTGAGTAGGGGTCTTCCACTTCTGTGGCAGCTCAGCAAAATCTGATCAGAAGTTATTTTACACCAGAATCCTCACTTTCCAGCATTACAAGCTAGTCAAATGGGCGGGCCAAATAAAGGATTGTCAGGATTGCATCTAGATATCTTAAATGGAAATGATGAAACTCTAGAACCAGTCGATTTTCTTCCTAGTATGTATCAATGTATAGAGACTTCTTTACAAGGGTGCTGATCCAATTTTCTTTTTTTCATTAACAGCGGCAATGGTTGATGATGCTCTTGACGTTCATACGCACATGGAGCGAAAGTACAACATCTAGACGAACAAAGTCCTAGATTGTAGAGAGATTTCATTATGGCAATAGAATATTGCTAATCATTCTTCATAGTTGTCAGCATTATCTGCATCTGCGCCAAGGTAAACTCGATCGGGGACTAATCCCACAGAGAAAACATTGTGTCACTGATAAATAATGACTTCGAAAGACTTCGTACTTACACCAGCCGTATCGTATTAGATTGACCTTGAATTTAATTGGTGTGCCCGATTCAGATACTTCCACACCCTCTGCGAACCAAATTATGAGAACTGCAGCCAAGCTAAATTGTCTCAAATATCTCACCTTGTCGAAGTCTCTCAGCTTGTCTTCTTGAACCTTGACCACTATCACCCCTTTCTGAAATTGCTCCACTGGATGAAATGACTCTTTGCCAAGGAACGTCATCACTCTGCAAGAACTTCATTGCCTGTCCAACCAATCTAGAGTCTAAAACATTGAGCAGAATAAGGAAAGAATTTTGGTCAACTGCAATCTCCCGGATGAATTGCACTTCCTTACTAAACTTACGAGAAGGCGAACCGGCTAGCCTGGCAATGTGACCTATAAAGATTGACTCATCAACGTATAAATCGATCATTCGGATGTGCAAAGCTTTCCATTGCTCACCATAACTTGTCACCATCCCATATGGCTAAAGAAGAAAAGGTAAAGTCATCATTAAATGGTAAGCGTCATAAGAGATACAAAATTACGCACAATCATCCGGGTGATTTCATAGACGATTGCTAAATATAATCTTACTTAATCAAAAAGGAAAGGAGAAGGATACCAAGATTCTTTACACACACACCATGAAATACAGCTGGATCTACCGTTGACATATAAGAGAAGAGGATGAGAGGTAAGGTGAGGTGAGGTAACTTTAAGGCCTACATGCAAAACTTTCGGGATTTAAACTTTTCAGAACACTCTTAACAGGCAAATCATTATTGGGTGACTGACTTCACGTCTTAAGACAAAGAGGATTAGTAAGCGCGCAAGAAGAAGGTCCAACCAATTTAGCACGCAAAAAGGCCGGAATTATATAAAACATGACACACACAACCTTGGCCTCCTCCTTTCCAGTTTATTAGTACTAAACCAAACCTAGACTTTACACATTTACTGAGATGGTAGTAAAATCAGAGCTGCTCAAGGCAGCAAGGTTCGCAAAGCCTATGATGAGCATGCATTCCTCTACTACTCGATTCATGTCCACGTCAGCAATGCGACATCAGGCAAGCGTTAAACCTCCTACTGCGATTCTTATGATGAATATGGGTGGCCCTTCGACTTTGGATGAAGTAGGAGATTTTCTTTCTAGGCTGTTTCATGATAGAGAACTCATTCAATTACCTTGGCAGTCAAGATTAGCTCCTCTGATAGCTAGAAGAAGAACGCCAAAGATTATAGAGCAGTACGCTAAGATTGGTGGAGGTAGTCCCATTTTGCGATGGACAAAGACTCAAGGTCAAGCAATGGCAAAAATGTTGGATGAAATTTCACCAGAAACAGCACCGCACAAGGCATACACAGCTTTCCGATATGCTCGACCATTAACGGAAGAAGCGATGGATGAAATGAAAGCTGATGGAGTGACAAGAGCAGTGGCGTTTACACAATACCCTCAATATAGTTGTAGTACTACTGGAAGCTCACTCAATCAATTGTACAGAGAGATTCAAAAGAGAAAAGCAGAAGGTGGATCTGAGGGGGACATTCAATGGAGTGTTATAGATCGATGGCCAACTTATCCCGGTTTGATTGATGCATTCACAAAGCGATTAAAGGATGTGTTGGAGACATATCCAGTGGAAAGACGTGACAAGATTCCTATCATGTTTTCAGCGCATTCCCTTCCTATGCAAATTGTTTCCGGTCGAGGTGATCCTTATCCTGCCGAGGTGGCCGCAACAGTCGCAGCCGTTATGACCAAATTGGGCTGGAGCAACCCATACCGAGTTACTTGGCAATCTCAGGTAGGACCTTCCGCATGGTTAGGACCACAAACAAGTGATACTGTTAAGGGATGGGCCAAACAAGGTTACAAGGATGCAATTGCTGTTCCCATTGCTTTTACTCAAGATCACATTGAAACACTTTACGAATTAGACTTGGAATTGGCAGAAGAAGCAGAAGAGCACGGAATGCACCTTAAGCGAGCTGAATCACTCAATGATGAACCAATCTTTCTAAAGGCTCTCGCCGACATTACTGCAAATCATTTGTCTGCCTTTTCATCTTCACCACAAGCAGATGTTGGACAACATGTCTGGAACCAAGGTAATACAAGTAGACAGATGCAACTTAGATGTCCTGGATGCGTTAATCCAGTTTGTAGCGAACAAAAAAAATTCTTTGGTGGGGGTGCAATGGGTGTAGGAGCAGACGAGGCAAGCCTTTGAAAAGTGTCTTTAGGACCGAAATCAACATAATTCCTTTCTTTCCACATTATGTATTTCAGCCTTGGGCTTTTGATACTTTAAATGCATGCTTGACATTAAAAACTGTTCACCACGACTTGATTCTTCTCCAGACAGTGTTACTTTTTCACACGTGCATTTTCTGTCGCGCTCAACCTTGTCCACCTGCAGGCGCGTAGCCTTTTTTTAAAAAAAAATAACAAGGCATTTTCTTTGGCATTGACGCCCACTGTTGTTGCTCCATTATACTGTATTCCGGTTTTTCATATCACCACTTTCATCACAATTTTACGCTCGTTTCTGTTAAGGACTCGGTCAGCCTCACCGGCAGTGATACGAACGGCTTCCATACATAATTCTCCCTTCACATATAAAAAACCACAAGTACGTTACGCAAAGATGTCGGATCTAGATGATGACTTTGTAGTCACAAAGCCAAGCAAGCCCAAAGCAGCTCCCAAGCCCAAAGCAGCTAAAGGAGATGGAGTGCCTAAGAAGAAAAAGGCAGAGCCTCTTGCTAGAAGAAAAAGCAATGAGACTGCAAAGGACAGTCAAGAGATGGACCTTGACGAAGCTTTTGAACAACCTACTGCAAGCTCTTCAGCTCGTGAAACGCCAATTCCAGCTCCCGGAACCAAAAAGTCTGCAACTGATACGTATCAAAAGGTGAGTTATGAAAGTAAATTAATTCGCAGATGGGAAGAAGGGGTCCGAAAATCTTACAAGTATCATACTCCTACGTTAGTTGTCTCAATTGGAACATGTCCTTAAGCGTCCTGATACCTATATTGGTAGTGTAGAGCACCACACTGAAAAGCTTTGGGTATACGATCATGTCAGCAAGCGAATGGCTTTCAGGTGAGTAGACATTTTGAAACGAAATTGGTATGTTCATCACTGAAGTATTGACTCCTTTTGTACAGGAATACAACATATGTACCTGGTTTCTATAAAATCTTTGATGAGATTCTAGTCAATGCAGCTGATAACAAAGTTCGAGACCCCTCCATGGACACCATCAAGGTCACAATTGACAAAGCAGAAGGTAGCATCATGGTTTGGAACAATGGTAACGGTATTCCTGTTGAGATGCACGAGAAAGAGGGCGTATATATTCCAGAACTTATCTTTGGTCATTTGCTCACTTCTTCGAATTATGATGATGACGAAGCTAAAGTGACTGGAGGTAGAAATGGTTATGGTGCCAAATTAGCCAACATTTATAGTACCGAATTCGTTGTAGAGACGGCTGATCACAAGAGTGAGCAAAAGTACAAGCAGGTATTCTCAAACAACATGAGTACAGCAGGAAAGCCAAAGATTACAAAGGCAAGCAATGTAAAAGACTATACCTCAATCACGTTCAAGCCCGATTTTGCTAGGTTCAAAATGGATAACATTGATGCAGATATGGAAGCCTTGATGATGAAGCGAGTCTACGATATGGCAGGTACCGTACGAGACATTAAAGTATTTTTAAATGGTGAAAGAATAAAGATCAAAGGCTTTAAGCAATACGTCGAAATGTACGTCAGTGCCATCAATGAGTTGACCAATGGAGATGAAATGCCAGCAAAAAAGGAAGAGGGTGATGAAGCAGGTGAAATTGATATGACAGCCGCACCAACCAATCCAAAGCCAACAATTATCTTTGATACTCTAGTAGACAAGGGAAAAATTTGGGAAGTGGCATTTGCAGTATCTGATGGCGAATTTCGTCAAGTTTCCTTTGTAAATAATATTGCCACTATCAAAGGAGGAAAGCACGTAGAAGTCATTGATCATCAAATTGTCAGTAAAATCACAGAGCACGTCACCAAAAATAAGAAGAATGGACCTGTTAAGACGAATGCAATTCGAAATCAAATGTGGATCTTTGTTAATTGTCAGATTGTAAATCCAACTTTTGATGGACAGACAAAGGAAACAATGACGTTAAAGCCAAGTGCATTTGGAAGCAAATGGACATTGTCGGAAGAAATGGCAAAGAAGATTTTAAAAAGTGGGGTGGTAGGCAATGTTCTTTCTTTTGCCAAATTCCAACAAGAGAAGCAACTAAAAAAGAGTGACGGTCATAAACGTACTCGAATCACTGGTATTCCCAAATTGGAAGATGCCAACAATGCTGGAACTAGGAAGGCAAGTGAATGTACACTCATTCTCACCGAAGGAGATTCTGCCAAAGCTCTTGCTGTATCTGGTTTGACTGAAGTAGGTAGAGATAATTTTGGAGTATTTCCCTTGCGAGGTAAATTACTTAATGTTCGAGAAGCCAACCATGATCAAATAATGAAAAATGCTGAAATTACAAATATCAAATCGATTATGGGATTACAGCACGGTAAACAATATACTTCGGTTGATAGCCTTCGATATGGTCGTCTAATGATCATGACTGATCAAGACCACGATGGATCGCATATCAAAGGTCTCATTATCAACTTTTTAGATCACTTTTTTCCCAGTTTACTGAAGCAACCTAACTTTTTGGTCGAATTCATTACTCCGATTGTCAAGGTTACAAAGGGCAAACAGGAAATTTCCTTCTTCACTATTCCTGAATATGAAAATTGGAAAGAAGCTAATAATGAAGGTAGAGGTTGGGTGATCAAATATTACAAAGGTCTGGGTACTTCGACTTCTCAAGACGCGAAAAGGTACTTTCGAGCAATGACAAAGCACATGTTACCATTTGAGACTACTCAACCAGGTGATCGAGAACTTATTGACTTGGCATTCAATAAGAAAAAGGCAGATGATCGAAAGGAATGGTTGCGTCTATTTCGACCAGGTACCTACCTTGACCATAATATCGAAAAGGTTCCCATTAGTGATTTTATTAACAAGGAATTGATCCTTTTCAGTATGGCTGATAATGCTCGTAGTATTCCTAGCGTAGTAGATGGACTTAAACCTGGCCAACGTAAGGTAATGTTTGGTTGCTTTAAGCGAAAATTAAAGGGTGAAATCAAGGTAGCTCAATTGATTGGTTATGTTGCTGAACACTCTGCTTATCATCATGGTGAGACAAGTTTAGCTTCTACTATTGTCAATTTAGCTCAAGACTTTTGTGGTTCCAACAATATCAACATTCTTTCACCTAATGGTCAATTTGGTACTCGTTTGATGGGAGGAAAGGATGCAGCTTCGGCTCGTTATATCTTTACCAATGTGGCTAATATTACACGAAATATCTATCACCCTGCTGATGATGCTTTACTCAATTATCTCAACGACGATGGACAGAATATCGAACCAGAGTGGTATATTCCAACAATTCCATTGGTATTGGTGAATGGTAGTGAAGGTATTGGCACAGGTTGGTCTTCCAATGTTCCAAATTACAATCCAAAGGAGATCTTAGCCAATCTTCGACGACGATTAGCTGGTGAAGAGTACTTGCCAATGTATCCTTGGTATCGAGGATTTACTGGAACCATTACACCAGAAGATGCCAATAGGAATCGTTTCAAGTGCGCTGGTACCTGTCGACAGATTGATGAAAAGACTTGGGAGATTACTGAATTGCCCGTCAAGACCTGGACATCTCCCTATAAGGAAGGATTAGAAGAACGTGTGATTGGAACAGAAAAGGTTCCTGCTACTATCAAGGAATACAAAGAGTATCATACCGATACCACTGTTCACTTTGTGGTCGAATTGAATGCAAAAGGTCAAGCAGAACTGGCTGAAAAAGGTGCAGAAGTATTCTTTAAATTGGCTTCACAGATTTCTACATCCAATATGGTTCTATTTGATCAGCATGGTAAAATAAAGAAGTACAATACACCAGAAGAAATTTTGGATGATTTCTACTTGTTGCGATTAGAATATTATTCAAAGAGAAAGGATTATTTGGTGGAAGATCTCAAGATGCAGTATGAACGACTTTCAAATCAAGCTAGGTTTGTTCAAATGATCATTAATAAGGAATTGATAGTAAACAATCGAAAGAGAGTTGAATTGGTAACTGAATTGCGAAAGAGAGACTTTAGACCATTTCCCAAACAAGGAAAAGCAAAGGTAGCAGCCGATGTAGAAGTAGACGATTTGGAAGAAGATGATCCTAGCTCAGACACTGACTTTGATTATTTGCTTAGTATGGCCATTTGGAATTTAACAAAGGAAAAAGTTGAACGTCTTTTGACTCAACGAGATGAAAAGGAAAAAGAACTCAACATTTTGTTGAAGAGAAGCCCTCAAAATTTGTGGGATGAAGACTTGTATCACTTTGAACAGAATTGGGAAGCAATCTTAGTAGAAGATGAGCGTAGACTCAAGGATGTCAGTATAAAAGGCAAGAAGGTAAAGTCAGTAGCTATAAAACCAAAAGGTGGTGCTAAAGCTCGCAAGGTACTCAAGAATGAAGATGAAGAGGATATGGATCAAGATGATAGTACCGATGAGTTTATACCCAAAGTCGCGACTGCCAAGAAGAAGGCTAGTCCAATCAAGCCAAAGGCAGCAGTAATAGCAACAAATTCAACTTTGAATGGTAATGGTGCTGGTCTTAAGCGTTCAGCAAGTAAAGATGCTGAAATTACCAGCTTATCTGCTTCTTCCTCTTCTTCAATCAAGAAATTGAAACAGGCTACTCTGGATACAACTGGACTATCGGTCAAGAAGGCCTCTATTCTTGCTGATGATGATGATGATGAAGATGACTATATTGTTACCAAGAAGGCATCAGCTCCCAAAAAAGCAAAGACGGCGGCAGCTCCAAAGAAGGAGATTATCGAAGATGATGGTGATGATTCATTTACCATGCTTGATACACCACCAAAAAAGAACCTACCAAGTCGTAATAGAAAGCCAACAAAGTATGCTACTCAGATGGATGCATCAGAAGAAGAGGAAGAGGATGACGAAGATGATTACGAAGAAGAAGAAGATGAGTAGATCGATCACATAACTCATTTATAAATTTGTACCTTTTTTCCGACTAGACTGTATCACTTAATCCTTCTTTTCTCTCTCTATTATCAATTTTTTCTTTTCTGTACCTTTCTTGTATTTACGTATCCTTTGATGATCTATAGTTGATTGACACATTCATTTACCACGAAGCGCTCCATCAGCGGAGCAAAACATTTTACATGGCAAGGGATGGGGGGAAAAAAAGAAAGACGAAAGTAAGGGGAAGAAAAAAGAGAGAGAGAGAGAAATTTGTTACAATTGCTGCATACTACCACCGATTGGTGATGCTACTGCTGCAGTATCCACTTTTGCTTCTCGGACGACACTACCTTGTTGAGGTATACCTTGAACAACACCAGAAACTTGATTAAGGTCCCTTGGTCCTACACTTGTAGGATTCGCTTGCGCTTTCTTGACAAGATCCTGAACCATTTGAATTTGTTTGGCAACATTTAATCGATCAGAGTAAAGTTGTTTTCGAGCTACCTCTAATGACCTTCTTTCTTGCTCAAGAAGAGTTTCCAATTGTTCAAATTGTGCCATTTTGATTTCCATTTTTTTCATTTGAGCTTCAATCACTTGTCCCACTAATTTTTGACATTCTCTTTCTTCAAAAGTAGACAAAATCTTAGCTTTGGCCGCGGCTGCTCCAATGGCAATCGAAGCCGCTTTCTCAACAGCATTCTTTGGTATGGCACTAGAGTCAACACTTGAAACCTTTTTTGCTGCTACTGGATCGGAATCAGCTCCAATTGTCTCTGCCTCCTTTGCAATTTCTTCTGTTACGGCTGCGGATGAATCTACATCCATAGCAGTATCTTTATCACCTATTACACCACCTTCCTTTGCTTCCTTGTTCTTTTCTGCTTCCTCTGCTGCAGCCTTTTCCCTCTTTTCCACTTTTCTCCTGAGACCATCGGTTAATTCTCCCAATGCGCTCTGAGCTGCTGCCGCTGCTACTGCTGGGCTAACAGCACTTGCCAAGAAAGCTACCACACTCATGACTGGATTATCAGTCTGTGCAAATGGAATAGCTGCTGAATTTGTATCTCTCAAATATTGCAATGGACCCAAATCGCTCTGTTTAATGTATTGTGATGAAATCCTCTCGTCTACTTCAGCGTGACCATTAATTCCGTTGGAAGCAACCTTGCTTCCATTTATTGCTTGAACTCCATCTTTGCCATTAAGATAATCATCTTCAATAGGCAATTGCAAGAATCGTGCAATGCACTGCTCACGACTCCTTGTTCCTACGTGATTGGATACTTGAGTCCAGTCATCATCAAACATCTCTAATCCTTCCAATAGTCGCAATGTTTCTGCATCACTCCAGTCAGACTTTTCACCTCCTTGCTTGAATGGACCTTCATCCAATCGGACAAAGTCACCACTATACATGCTACTTGGGAATCTACCTTCCAAGTAGCAACTAGGGCAAAGTGAGTAACCACCACTTTGAGCACCACGAGATGTTACACGAATGCTTTGATAGCGAGTTCGAGTACAATCGGAACCACAGGTATCACATGAGAAAGTAGGTGCTGATCCTTGTCCTACTTGTTCTGCCATTTCTGTATTAGAAGCAAGTTCAGTAGCAGTTTCACCATCAATAGGTCGGGAAGACTTCATCGATGTTTGATAGATGGTTCTTCGAAGATCTAAAGTCAAATCAGGTTTTCCGGGCGCATTGGCTGATCCATCGGTAGTAGAGGAAGGTCCAGATAGACCAGGTTGAGAAGGACGTTGAGTACCTGGATGAAGTGGTTGCAATCCTCTGGGTGTGTCTACTGTAATTCGGAAATGACCAGTAAAAGGTGGTCCCAAAGTGGCAGGTCTAGTTTCTGGATCGACTTGATAATTGATTAAACCCCATTGCTCCAAGAATGCATGCACTCTCATAATGGCACAGACATCACCAGCAAGATTCCTCCTACAAGCAGTAAAGGTAAGGTACTCTGAGGGATTTAGTCGATATGTATTGATCATAAAGTTTCGATATTCTTTGTAGATAGCAGGTGTCTTGCTTCTGTTGCGATTATTGAAAAATTCTGGAAGACTTCTCTTTTCCACCGCATTGATGGCGGAAAAAGTAAACCAAGTTGAATAGGATGGAATAATGACTTCTTGTGTTTGCTCTGCCAAATACTTTCGAGCAATTGACTCAGTTTGTAAACGCTGAGCTTCTCGGGCTGATTCATCGCTAATCAATACTGGCTCATCTTCTGTAGCACCACTTGCTTCTGCCATACTAACGTCCTCTTGTTGACCAGCAACCTTGGCAACAACTTGATCCTCGTGAGCTGTTTGAGTTGTGCCACTTTCTGTTGGAATATTGGCGATTTGACCTCCAGTCAATGCATCCTTTTCGTAATTTCGACCCGGAGGTGGTCCACTAGCACCTGTAAGATCCACTGCAGCGGCTCCCACTGGCTTGGCAGCAACGAGTAGCTTGATTCTCTTGCCAACACCTCCGACATTTGGTGTATTATTTTGTTCATCTTCTGCAGTGACTTCGTCAGGAAGGCTTCTTTTACGAGGGCTTGTTTTGACTACGTTGTCCTCTGCTACAATTCCCTTTTCGTCTCCTTGCTCCTCCTGTTGTTCATCTTCCTGCTCGTAATCTTCTTCATTCATCAATTCATTGTACCTCACACCATCTCTCAGCCATCTGGTTCCGACAACCCAAGCTGCACTTCTTGCAGGTGGTTCTGGTTCCGGATCAGCAAAGTCTCTAGCAGGGAGCCAGCTATCATAAGAGTCTGGCCTATACCATACGTGAATTAGTGATACCTCCTTTCCTTTTGAAAGTTTGATCTTGGTGAGCGTACGGAAGAATTCTTGAGACGTCGACGAAGGGGATGATGGAGGTGTTTCAGAGGAAAAGACAATGTGAGTCGCAGAGGCTGCATCTTCTACCCAATCACAATCCAATTTGCTAGCCATTGACCTGCAACTATCTGCTTCTGCTTGAGTCAAATCCTGACCGGCAGCAATTTTCGATTTCTTCAAGATTCCTGCTTCTTTTAGGGCATTTCGAATATGGGCGATCATTCCGACAAAGAAAGAAATTTGACTCTCATCTTCAGAATCAATTTCCTCCCAAGATTGACGACCTTTTCGGGCTAAGAATTGTAGAGCGGAGCTCAAAATGTGATACAAGGGCGATAGAGTGTTTAAAGGGCCATTGATGTCGGATATACGTGGTGCAAAGAGGAAGAAGTGAGCTGGGATGCGAGGGACGGTTGTTGCGCTCGATGAACTTCTATTTTCTCCTAGATGTCGATGTTGAAACACTTGTATAGCGTAGGATAGCTGTGACAAGGAAGCGGCATCTAAAGTACTCTTGCTTGCATTCATTGTCACCACTGAACCACCCAAACTGGATTGGATTGGCTCTACGATGGCATCAAAACGTCGATGAACTATCGCGTCATGATAGATGGCTGCATCTGGTGCGCCCGTCAAGCTGAGATGCGACGACATTGCGCTCTGGCGTGTATATTCTAACTCTTCACTTTATCACTTCTCTTCTGCTGCGAGATATCTTCCGAGGATGAATATGAGTGAAAAAGAGAAGTATTGTACGCACTACAGAGAGAGTAAAGGGAAAAAAAGAAGAGTTTGATTTTGGAGAGATCGCGTTGGGTATGATAAATTTGATGCTAGCAGCGCGTTCCTTGAACTTCGGCCGAAAAGTCATATAGAGAGACATTTCGATATGCAAGTCAATGCTTCTTCCCCACTCTTAGCCTGACTGTATCATCAGAACGAAAATTAGCCGGTTATTTCCACTAAGAGGCAGTATATGTTATAGAGGAGAAAAGGTTATGGTATTGGGTATCAACCTGCTCGGGAGATCTGTATTGTCAAGATGGCCAAAAGTACTTCATCATAGCACACCGACCCGGAACCTTTTTCAAGCTTTGCGAAAGGGCAGCACTCCTCTACTTCGATTTGCACCATCACCAACAGGGCAGCTTCACTTAGGAGGTCTTAGAACAGCTCTCTTTAATCATCTATTTGCCAAGAAGTTCGGCGGCCAATGGGTTCTGAGAATAGAGGACACAGATCAGGTAAGAACGAAAAAGATTGCTTGATAACCAAAATTTTGTAATATGCTAACACTCTCATTGACAGAAACGATATGTAAAAGATTCTACCGAAGCGATGCAGGACATCTTGAGATGGTCTGGGTTACACTATAATGAAGGTCCAGACAAGCCAGGGAAATGTGGTCCGTTCTTTCAATCGAAAAGATTACACATATACAGCTTATATGCGAACAAGCTGATTAATGTGAGTAGGCGGATAAATGGACGACGGGATGAAGCTAACATTGAAGTTGAATGATTGTCTTTGTAGTCAAGCAATGCATATCGCGACTTCAGAGGGGATGAAGAGTCAATTGATACTGCGGAGGTATACTCTTTATCAAAAGCGGAGGAGGAGGAGCTTCTTGCAAAGGGAATTAAATTTACTATTCGACTTCGAATGCCTAAAGTGACTACGGAGCTGAAAGATATCGTGTATGGCAACTTAACTTTCCCTTTTGACGAAGCAGTAGGAGATCCTATACTTGTCAAAAGCGATGGCTGGCCAACATATCACCTTGCCAACGTAGTAGATGATTATGAGATGGGTATTACACACGTTCTTCGTGGAGAGGTGAGTATAATATAAGCTGGAAAGTCGGGTATTCGAGCAAAGATTAGCTGAACAGGCTTTCTGAATCACCCAGGAATGGCTACCATCTATTCCGATACACCTTTCCCTCTATAAAGCTCTGTCTTTACCACCTCCTCAATTTGCCCATCTCCCGTTACTTGTCAATGCAGACGGATCCAAACTATCAAAGCGACACGCAGATGTTCATGTCGAATCTTATAGACAACAAGGTTTTGAACCCGAAACACTAGTCAACTTTGTAGGTCTCATGGGTTACAATTGGCATGGTAGCATTCAAGAGGCAGAGGCAGGAGGTGCTGATGATTCTAGCGAAATCTTTACGATGCAGGATATGATTGAGAGAGTGAGATATGACATTGTACTCGGTCGAAGTATTTAATCTTGCTTAAATCTTGTTTTTCTTTTCTTTCTTTCAGTTTAACCCTGATCGAATTTCACATTCAAGAGCCACACCCAACTTGTCCAAATTAATTTTTCTCAACAAGCAACACCTTATGATGAAAATACGAGAAGGTTCCCCAATTCAAAGGCAAGAAATGGCTGCTAGACTTGCGCAGATGATTTCAGATAGGTGGCCAGATGAGAGTGTGACTGGTTATTTGGGACAAGAAAGGGTGCTTGCCATGGCTGAGATGTTTGCAGGTCGAGCCAATACATTGAAAGATGTGGTTGAGGAGCTAGGATTATTCTTTGATCGACCAGATTGGGAAAGTCAAGAAGCAAAAGAAATGTTGTCACTGATAACTCCACTCGAGTATGGTGAGTTCTAATCAACTACGACAAACATTATACTTTCACATTTTAAACTAATTAGTATTCTGTACAGAACGAGTGGTATGGAAAGCGCATGATTTCTTATCTTCCATACATGGTAGAGATGTCGAGAGGTTGCCTTCTCTAGAAGCTGCACTCAGAGACTTATCATCTTTAATCGAAAAAGATAGCAAAGAGAATAGAAAGAGTAGAGGAAAGTTTGCTTTGATGAAGCCATTACGATTGGCTCTTTCAGCAAAAAAGTCTGGGCCTACAGTTGCAGAAACCATATCTCTACTTGGTCAAGGTCCAACGTTGCAGAGACTGGAAGCAGCAATGCAACATTTAGCCGAATCTACAGCATGATGATAATTTGTAATTATATTCATATAGAATGTCCCTACCAATAGCCTCCTTCCTCGTAGATTTATGAGATGTTAATCGCTTTTGCCTTTAAAAGAAGAACAGTGTACAGTAGTAGTATAATATAAGCAGCATATGAGACGTAAATTGATCGCGTGCCTGTTTTAAAAGATTCGGAAGTCTTGACAGGTTAATCGCTCACTTTTTTCGTAAGCGACGACCCTTTTCAGCTTGCTTTCCATCTACATACGAAAATGGCCCCAGATGAAACGGCGAGAGGTGGTCAAATAGTCTTGGAAAGGGAAATGTCAGAGCAAACTCTTAGAGTATCTACACTTCCTCGACATGGTGACAGCTTTTTTACGGGTATCATGCTACTTTTACTGGTTGTATTACTTTGGACTGGATCCAATTTTCTCACAAATTATCAATTGTAGGTAGTTGAAGTGTAGTACAATATTCATTTTAGATCTCTGACATCACGACTATCATTTATTACTATTTTAGAACGCAAGGATATGATAAGCCATTTGCAGTCACATACCTTAATACCTCTTCATTTGCAATTTACATGATTCCATTTGCTTTCGTCTTATCTCGAAACCGGCACAAGAAAGATGCAATAAGGCAACGAGTCGACTTTCAAGGTATTTGGTCAAAGATGGGATTCTATCTACCAAGTGGCTCAATGTGGAAAAGTCAATCTTTGTATTCTTCTATACCATCTTTAGATATTGATCAAGAAGGAGCAAATCCTATAGTACGATTACGACAATCCCCTCCACGACCTTCTTCTATTGATGGTAGACGTCCAAGAGATGCAGCAGTGGTAGCTATTAAACAGGTATTGGCACCGCCTTTGGATCTTCATCAAACGGCTAGCTTGGCAGCCAACTTTATGATTGTTTGGTTTTTGGCAAATTACTGTCTTAATCTTTCATTGAAATTGACTAGTGTTGCAAGTGCTACAACATTAAGTAGTGCTAGTGGTTTCTTTACATTGGCATTAGGAGCAGCAGTAGGAGTAGAAACATTCTCAACAGGCAAGCTATTGTCAGTCTTTGCGAGCTTTGCAGGTGTTTTAATGGTGACTAGAGCAGATTCATCATCATCACCAAAACCCCTAGCTTCAACGCCAATTTTGGGATCAAAAGCAGACAATCCATATTTGGGTGATTTACTTGCTCTTGGATCTGCTTTTTTCTACGCAGTCTATGTCGTTATGCTCAAGAAAAGGATTGGAGATGAAAGTAGGGTTTCAATGCCGCTCTTTTTTGGTTTTGTTGGTGTATTCAATATTATCTTAATGTGGCCTATCGGATTACTACTTCACTTTACAAATTTGGAATTGCTAGAGTGGCCTAGTGGTAGATTGATGTGGGCAGGTGTGATTGTCAACATGTGCATCACTTTTGTCTCTGATATGGCTTATCTCTTGGCCATGTTGAAATCATCCCCTTTGGTAGCCACTGTTGGACTGTCCCTGACGATTCCACTTGCTATTGTAGGAGATATCATTCTTGGCACTCATACAGGAGGTTCACAGTCGTATATGGGAAGTACCATTGTTTTGGTCAGCTTTGTTGGTATTGGTCTGGCAGATCGAAGACTGGCAAATGAAGTTATTGAAGAAGTAGAAGATCATCGTCAGTCGAGGAGTGCTCGTCGTTCTTCTTAATTCTCTCTCTCTCTCTCTCTTTTCCTTGTACAACAACAGTATAAAAGCATAGAATGTAGTAGTAGTAGTAGTAATAACAATCGGTTTCGTAGTATTACCTTTTCATCGAGCTGATCCAAGGGTGCGTACGGTAGGTACAGTAGTAATTGTGCTTGTTGTACTCGTTGTTGTTGTAGTAGCGGAGGTACTTTGTAGGGGCGGAGACGAGTCGATTTTGCTTCCGTTTGATTCCCTGACTACACTTCCCCATCCAAGCAATGACATACCCCAACTTGAGCCTGGCTTTATTTTTCTCTCTTCGATTGTGTTGTTGTCAGAGTTGGTTGTAGAATTCATAGATGGCGCTGTTTTTGATAATTTTAATTGGTTTGGTATTGAATGATGATTTACCTTGAGAGAAATCATTTCATTACCAATCATATTCTTTCTCGATAGTCTACTATTAGCAGTAGAAGAAGCAGATAGCGTCACTAGTAAATTTTTTAGATTTGGCAAGGTGTTTCGAATGTCGAGAATAGTGATGCTAAAATGATTCATTAATTGTTCAATGTTTTTATTGAGTAAGAAGATGGCGTACTCGAATCGATAGGATTCCACTCCTTTTAAATAGAGTGGAAATGCTCTTGGTCCACTCATGACGCTAATGCTATCTTGAATTAAGGAGCGGCTACCTGCAGTTGCGATAGGATAGTGAATAGGTGTATCCAGATAGATGCTCATCAAAGAAACCACTTGACCAATCAAACCCAAAGCACTACTAATAACATCATCATCATCTTGTTGTAATTTTGTATCTTCTTCTCTAATTCGATTCGCCAGCGGTACATCGACAATACTGAACAATAGTCTAGCACCATCCACTAATTCAATTGGGTAAATAAATTCAAGTTGATGTAGCAATGAAATTCTCTTTGCATACACCTTTGCTCGAATAATTGAACATTGTCGATCAATCTGACTTAATTTGCTTTGTAATTGATTGTATGATTTTTGTTCCTTTGCCATTGACCTTTTCACAATTTCTAATCTGGCCTTTCGTCGATTTATGCCTTCTATTCGCTCTTGTACTACCTTTTTCTTTAATTTAATATTCTCGTACGCTTCATCTCGTTTACCTTTTAATACTATCAATCGTTCCATCTCTTCTGCATAGAGTAGGTCCTGTGAGAGACAATGTCAGTAGCATTCCAATTTTTTTTAAGAGGTACCACTTACCTTAGCAATGGGACCTTGATTACTATCTAATAGCGAATTGATACGAGCCTGTCTCTTGGAGACATCCAGAGCAATCTGGTATAGCGCCCTTTGCAACTGCAGAAGCCTTTATACGAACACATTAACTACTTGTATCATCATCACTCTGCCCTTCTTTTTTTTTACTCACCTTAGTATATCTTCTACCTCGTATCCTCGCACCAGACTGCCTTCTTTTAACCTTGCTCGAATCTCCGCCCGTCGTTCTGCTTCGCTTTGAGTCGTACGCGATACAGCAGTATCAGTAGCCATGTCCGCAATATAGTAATACACTTGATCTCCCCTCTTATCACCGGTATTCGATGCATTTCTCTGTACTGTGTAACTTGCCTCCTTTTCTTCTCCCATCACAGGCTGTACTTGCGCTAGTGGAAATGAGAATCCTAAAATCAAGGTATTAGGCTTGTACTGCAGAGATGAAGTAGCCAAATTCTCTGATTGATTTTTCCAATTCTTCAGCTGAACATCTTGCTGCCATAGAATAGACCAGCCCAGATCAAGTTCCGTGCCACTCTCAATTACAGTCGGATGCATTTCCCTTTCCTTTCCTTTTCTGCTACTGTGGTTATCTGATCGGAACCATACAGTGACCCTCACACTTTCTTCGGCGCTCATTCCTTGACCTAAGAGTCCTAGGGATAGACCGTTAGATTCATAAATGCTACCAGGAGTCTTTCCCCATTCAAAATTCAGTCCTTCTATTCCACTCGTACAGGTACGATAAACTTCCGTTCCATCCAGAATGTTACTTAGAGTGACAAAAGTTTGACAAAGGCGAGATTCGAGATTTCTTCGCGAGAATAGTAGATCCGAATTAATGAATTGACTTGCTTCCAAGCCATTTATACCTTCATGTATTGAAGTTACAGAGGAGGATCTTTCTCTACCCTTATTTCGGATGCTTTTATTACTTGGAACTCTTCGAATAGTACCGCCACTGCTTACACTGGCGGTTGATACTGATCTTCTTGGGCGGGGTCTGATTATGGAGGTAGACAAAGCTGCAGCGCCTTTTGGAACAGCTGAAGATGTAGAAATTGAGACATTCCTCAGGATGATGGAGACAATGTGTCGTACCCGTTTCTAATTTGTAAAACGAAAGTGAGTGGGCAACTCTACCACTGACTGGCCTATCGTCAATCTAAACTAACCTGTTCGAAGACGTCTCTTCCTTCCTTGCCCAGTTCACTGGAAGTAATATGGCGACTATGGCTTTCCATAGCCATCCCGTTCCCCCAATACTTTAGTCGTCGAGAAGCTCAAGAACGCACGACCTTTCCATATGACGTTTTTCAGATGAGATACTTTAGTGAGAATGACGAGAATGAGTTTGGTAGCTAAATTGAATTGTGGACGTCTGTGCACGTACGCGCGTTGGAAAGAAAAATTCTATTATTTAGCTTGGTGGTATAAAGTGATGGTATTCTGAAGTATATATAAAATTAAAAAAAAGAAGGGGATTAAAGGTTACTTTCAATCTATTGATACCCCATATATACTACAGTAAGCATACTTTGTGTGTAGCCACCTCACCCGTTTTGCAGGAATATCGAGTACGTGCCGTTCGAGATGAACAGGTACACAAGGTGGGGGAGCAACAATGACCAAAGTAGATTGGATCACTCCTTTAATTCCATCTTTTGGGTTAGAAGCTTTGCTAACTTATGTTCACCACCTGTCTCTGCAACCTAAATGCTTTTAAGCGAATTGTAATGACAGATTAATGAACGAGAGCTTATTTACCACATCGAACGGGGTATGAATAACATACTTTGACTTGCATCATCATGAAATGGCGCAATGGTGTAGTTGGGAGTCACATTCCACTGAAGTTCATCATCTGAAGAACGTCATATGGAAAGGTCACCAGTTCGAGCCTGGTTTGTGCCATTTTTTTTTCTATAATTTTAATGACTCTTTTTTTTTTTACACCCAAGATAGAAAACTACGCCATAGCCCCTTAAAGGGTGTATATGTCTTGCACGTGATTCTGAAGACTGTCTGATTCTCCAAGTTAAGTGACATCTGCTTCGTCGACATGCTCGGACGTAGCTATATCCTACTCAATACTATCGATAGCAATGAGATGCATGCTCAAATTTTAGTTTGACATGTGCCGGCTTGTAAATTTGAAATTTTTAATCTCATAAAAAGTTATTTAGATGGCGAAAGTCAGTGATAAGCCGAATAATAGGGTAGGTAATAATAATAGATAAAATATAAATTTTAGCGACTTTCTTACACGCAATAACTATTTAATCTTTAAATCTTCTCAATCAATTGAGACGCTGACACTGGGCTGTCATTACATTTCTTGCTTCATCGATTTTAAGCAGCAAGACTCTGTGTAGACTTTTTTTTCTCTTCTTGAAAAAAGAGGAGAAAATAAAAAAAGAGAGTCTCATTGAAAAGGTGGACCACCAGCAATGTCATCACCTCGCCCTCCCAATGCCTTTTCCAATATGAAAGCTCAGCCAAGCTTCCGACAAAGTTCTTCGACTCAAATAGCTGATTTGGAAGGGACTTCTTCATCAGCTCCAATGTCACCAACGCGGACGCCTGGAGTGAAACCAATCTTGACTCCATCTTCCTATACTGGATCAGTCAATAGGGTTCTTTCACGTCCTCAACAACCAATAGCAGGAGAATCTTCACCTTCTTCTGTACAAGGGAGATATAGACCTAATAATTCTAATTCTCGAGCTATTTCATATCAAGCTGGAGCCAGTATACCAGGTCATGAAAGCGATACAAGTCATCTAAATTGGAGCGATATGGAAAGACAATCAAATCCAACAGCCAATAATTCCGACATTGTCTTACAGGGTAGAAGTTAGTGAGTCTGCATTTATTTGGCGGGAGGGGGGTAAGATGGCTTCCGAAAGGTGATGTTATGATTGACACAATTGCCTCTTAGTCGATTCCAAAACCACCCAGACAGTCATCAAGCTCCTCTGGTCTCCCCTTATACTGCAACATCAGGAACGATTCGAGATAGTACCGCTTTACTAGCTGGTATGGCATTTCGATCTGATGATGATGATGATGATGACCAGACTGACAAGGATGGTAGAGAGGAGCGAATCGATGAGAGGCCTGAAGAGGAAGAATCATCAAGAAATGAATTTCTCAAAACTACACCAATCTCCATCGAATCTTTTTCACCAAGAAATGGTACTAGCGGTCCAAGTAATCTTTCAAAGGCCATCAACGCTAGTCAAAGTACCAGTCCAGTAACAATCAAGGCTGTCAACAACTCTCCAGCAAAAGAAGAAGAAGAAGCAACAGAGGATTCACCTTTGTTGTTTTTCTCATCGTCTTCTTCAAGAGGTAGAACAGAAGATGGCTCTGCAAGTAAAAGTAGAGAGACCAGTGCAACCAATTCTGCTTCGGATCATATTCGAGAAAGATCTTTTGTAGCAGCAGCAGCAGCAAATAATTCCGGTTTTAGTACCTTTTCAACAAAAAGTTTGGGTGTAAATACAGGTAAAAATAATTCTTCAACATATGGTTATGGTGCTCTTGCTCAAGCTTCTGCTTTACCACAAGGTCGAAGACAATCTCTTGCTGGTCTTTCTCATCATGTCACTTTTGCAGATTCAGACATCTATCATGAAAATTTTAGTAGTAATGATAACCTTTCCAAAGTTTGGACTTTTATTCCATCTCGATTTCGACCTGGTGGTGGATCAATTCCAATCGATGGACCATCTCTAACGACAAGTTTTAATTCAATCTATACTTTTGCTTCTAAACTTACTTTACAAGAAGCAGCCTCGGCAAGTATGGAACCAATTCGATTACTTCCAGCCGTTATTCTTGGTTTACTTTTAAATATTCTTGATGGCGTTTCCTATGGTCTCATCATCTTTCCAACTTCTTATCCAATCTTTTCTGATTTTGGTGGAGATGGAGTTTCTATGTTTTTTGTTACTTGCATCATTAGTCAATTGGTTTTTTCATTAGGAGGTTCAATTTTTAAAGGTGGAAATGGAAGTATGATGATTGAAGTAGTACCATTTTATCACATTTTGGTTACAATCATTATTGATGTATTAGGTGATCAAGATCCTGCTGCCGTTGTTTCAACTACTATTGTCGCCTTTGCTCTTTCTTCCATCTTTGCAGGTATTGTTTTTTTACTTTTAGGTTACTTTCGATTAGGAGTTTTAGTTGGATTTTTTCCTCGTCATATTTTAGTTGGTTGTATTGGTGGTGTTGGTGTTTTTTTAATCGAAACTGGAATGGAAGTATCTGGTCAATTGAAATCAGAGGAAGGTTTTCAATGGAATTTAGAAACTTTAAAATTTTTTACTAAATCTTGGGGAATGGTTGCTCATTGGCTTCCTGCTTTAGGTTTGGCCATCTTGTTACGAATTATTACTTCAAAATTTCATCAACCACTAATCTTTCCAGCTTATTTTTTATGCATTCCAATCATCTTTTATATTATTGCATCGGGTATTCTTGGATTGCCTTTAGCAAATTTAAAAGAGCATGATTGGGTTTTTGATGTTGGAAAAGCAGCAGAAGCACCATTTTGGAGATTTTATACCTATTTTGATTTTACAAAGACGAGTTGGAAAGCTTTGTGGGCAACAATGCCAACTCAGGTGAGTCTTCAGTATAGTAAAAAAAAAAAAAAAATATTGGGAGGGAGAGAAAGAGAGGGAAATAAATGCTAATTATTTATTTATTTTTATTTTATTTATTTACCTTGTAGTTGGCCTTGACTTTTTTTTCCATCCTTCACGTACCTCTCAACGTACCTGCCTTGGCTGTATCAGTCAATGAAGATAATTTGGATACTGATCGAGAATTATTAGCTCATGGTATTTCCAATATCGCCGCTGGTCTGGCTGGAAGTGTACCAAATTATCTTTGCTATGTGAATAGCGTACTATTTTATCGTGTTGGTGGTGGTAGTAGATTAAGTGGTATTATGCTTGCTGGTGCTACATTTTGCGTATTTTTATCAGGACCAGGTGCAATTGGTTATCTTCCCATTTGTGTAGTCGGAGCATTAATCTTTGGTGAGTAGTCAAGTTGAAATAAGATTACAAATGGTAGTAATTGATTCAAATTTCCGCCCCCCCTTTCTCTCTCTCTCTCTCTCTTATTTCTTCTATTGTCAGTCTTGGGTATTGACTTGACAAAGGAAGCCGTTTGGGATACTATTGGTCGAGTCAATTCAGGTGAATACTTTACCATTTGGTTAATCATCTTTGTCATGACCTACTATGATTTTGTAGTAGGAATTATTTCAGGTATCATTGTCGCTTGTTTGTTTTTTGTTATTCAAACATCAAGAAGAAGAACTGTTCGAGCAGTTTTGGATGGTAGTATTGCAAAAAGTACAGTTCGTAGACATACAACTCAAAGGCAATTTTTAGATGAAGTTGGTCAACAAAGTCAAATTGTTAAATTACAAGGTTTTCTTTATTTTGCCAATATTAGTAGCGTAGAAGAATTAATTCGTAAAGGATTAGATATTGCAACTTGGCAAAAACATCCTATTCGATTTTTAATTGTAGATTTTTCTTTGGTAAATGGAGTTGATTTTTCTGCAGCAGAAGCTTTTACAAGAATTCAAAGATTATTACAAGCAAAGGATGTTGTTCTAGTTTTTTGTGGTTTAACTCCAGAAAGTGAAGTTGGTATAGCATTAAGAAGTGTTGATTTATGGACAGATTCAGATGTTAGAGTAGAAGTTTTTCAAAGTTTAAATGAAGCTTTAGAATGGACAGAAAATGAATATTTGCATGGAATGTATTCATCCAATTTAATCGCTGCCAAGAATTTTAGTCATGCTTCTTTGGCTCCTAATGGAGGTTTAGATATACCTGATCGAAAGAGAAAGCCAGCATTTCAATTAAATGAAACAATGGAGAATAGTCCAAGACGTCGTCATCTTTATAAAGCAGCTCAAGATGCTACTCAAAATTCAAACAGATTACATAATGCAGTAGTAAAATCTAATATTCAACAACAATCATCAGAAGAAGAAGAAGAGGAGGAAGAGGAAGCAATTGAATTTGGTAAAAATATTACTACTTCTTCAGATCAAAGAAGAACATCCATTTCCAAATCAATTCAATCTCAACGTCAACCATTACCGTTACTAATGATTACATTTCAAGCTTATGCAGAAATTCAACATAATGAAGCTTTCTTTCGATCATTGACTCCATTTTTCAAACAAGTTCGTCTACTTAAAGGGGAAGTACTTTGGAGACGAGATGAAGAATCAGATGGTCTTTATCTTATTGAATCTGGTATACTAAAGGCAAGGTATGATTTTCCTCAAGAAGATTATGAAATCAATGAAGCAATGTTGGCTGGTACCATTGCAGGCGAATTATCATTTCTTTCCAAGCGACCAAGAAATACCACTGCCTATGCTGATTTGGATTGCAAGCTTTGGAAGCTTGATGGACCAGACTTACTTCGTTTAAAGGAAGAAAATACCAATACTTTCAACGATCTCTCACAATTACTTCTTCGTGCATGTACAGAAGAGCAGGAAGGTTTAATGAGTTATTTAGTCAGTCGTCTTAGTTGATTTATAGAATCAAGTAATTCTTCAAGAGAAATTTGATCGTCTACAAAAAGGATTCGACAAGTCTTTCTTCTAATTTGAGAATAGCGTTTGATCTTATGATGTATCTGGTGCTATAAACTATTCAATCAATTAATCTGAAAAGGTTGTGTTCATCTACCCTTGACACTGCTGTCCATTTTTTCCCTTCTTTTGCTTGCCATTTGTCGCCTTACTTGGCGTAGTCTTTACTTCTGTTTCCGCCATCATCCCCATCTTCTTCTTTAATCTTCTGCCTGCAGCTCCACTACTTGTACTCATTGCTGGCTTTGATGTCACGCTACTTTCCATCTGCTCAAGCTTCTTACTCTTTGATTCGCCTAATACCACCATCTTGGGACACTCTCTCACAGCAGGTTCATAAATGGCTGCGTAGCTCTTCACTCTATTTGTCTTTGTAAGGGGAGCAGTTTTCACTGTTAATGTTGTTTTCTCTTGACCTTTACCAATTGGTTCCTTCATTTTTTGATGAGAAATCTCTCCTCTATCTTTTTCCACCTCGTCATTCTTGATCCAAGCTTCCAAATTGTCTGACAAGGGTGCTTCGAGAACGGCTGCTGGGTTCTTTACCTTTAATCGAGGAAATTGCCGTCCATCAAGACGAGAATTTGATTTCTTGATCGCACTTTGCACTTCTTCAGTTGAATCTGAGATCAATCCAGTCGTCAAAACAATATCTTGCTCATTTAATGAAATTTGTTTACCTGGATGTGCTGCATTCGCTTTCCTCTTCATCAGAATAAAGTCCTCAACGTCTGCTCCAGATCCGAGGGTAATTTGATCCGCTTCTTCATCTTCAACCGATTGAATTGGGACAAAGTCAATGCTTGCATGTATGCTGGAAACTCCTGCTGCAATTCTCCATTCTCCTTTTCCATGCCTTCCTGCCCAGCGCAGAATTCTCAAACTTGGACATCTCCTTGCAAACTTTCGAATGTCTCTTTTAGGTGGTACCGATGTATCAAAGGAGCCTACGTTACCAGTGATGCCCTGAATACTGGCTGGTACAATATCATCCACTCCTATGATACCAATCGAATTCATTGTAAAGTTCTGGAGAGCCGTGCTGGCGGTACTGACCGAACCTTTTCGAAGCCTTCCAACTGATAATCGAGGAGAAGATTTTGGAGAGAAACTTTCTGATTCTGATTTAGCAGGAGAAGTAAAAATGGTTGAAGGTGAAAGATCAGAAAGAGTATCAACTTCTGACGCCCTTCTGCTGATGGGCGAGCTTGTTGCAGAGCTTGATTGAAAAGTATTAGACTTTACGTTTGATTGTGTCTTGGCCATTAGGGTCTGTTTGGGACAATGAACATCGGTGATGCTTATAACAAGGGTGTGAAGGTGATTAAGAGAAACAAAGGCAGAAGACATGGCCAGCTATAAAGAAAGATTATACGGGTACTGAGAAATTTACTCTTCACCTTAGAACTAAGCGCAACTCACCACCTTGGTCAATGGTGCATCCAGTAGGATCCGAAGATAACGCAATTTTTTGCAAGCTTCCAGCAGCTTTCTAAATTCATCAATGTCCATGATGAACATATCCAGCTCTAGAGTCTCCAATGAGCCACCAAACTCTACTATACGAGATAACCCATCTTCAGGAAAGGGGCGGGGTCGGACAACTTCATCGCATGGATTTGCAAAGATTCTCTTGATAATGGTGGCCTGGCCAGACTCTCCATTGCCATTGCGTAACACCATGCCCTCCTGGGTATTGCTGATGATAGGAATGATTTCTCCTTTAGGAGTGAGTCTAGTGACTGAAAAGGTGCGGAGACCACGAGGTGCCAGCTCAAGAACCTCAAATATAGATAAAAGATGATCAGCCACCCATCTAAGATAAATACAAAAGGCAGTGATATTAATACTACAAGACCCTAACGCTTTCCATCTCTACTCACGAATGGTGAGGCCCATCCTCATGCAGTGCAATTCTTAAAGATCTAAAATTATTGGGTAGAGAGTCTAACTTTCCCCAGAACGATTTGTTAAGACGACCTTTGCAAGGAGAAGAAAGTGAATAGATTAATGTTCACCATCTGTAGCACTTTTCAGCTCACCTTCTACTTCGGTCAAAGTAAAACTTCTTAGTGACTCGCAATTTTGAAAAATTGCACTTAAACCTTTGTCCGACATCTGACTCAGATTTTAGCTACTGCACCAGACAACAAATACCCTAGCATGCCTCACCTTGGTTCCGCTACTCTTGATGATCAATTTTCTCAACCACTTCAGCTCAGCTATCTGATTCAATAGAGCATCATCGACAAATTGACTATCGATAGTCAAATTCATAAGTGTTGTTGACTGCTGTACAAACTTTTGCAATTCTCTAATTCCTTCCACTGACAAACCAGAGATGGAAAGGGTACAAAGGGCGGAGAGCTCGAGAAGCATAAAAGCGTCCCATCGTTGAAGTGGTGATGCTACTATTTGACTAATTTCCTGAGAAGCTAAACGATGTTGAGAATGGGCCTGATCAGAATTGGTGGGCCGAATGAGCAATTCTTTAAGCTTTGGTGAGGATCGATAAATTACTGAGCATAGACTTCGAAATGGCATTCGATCCGTTGCCCTTCAGGTATACAATTTCAGAGATGAAGATTCTCTACCAAAACAAAACGTATCCCCATTGAAAAACTCACCAAATAAATGCCTCCAGATGAGGCAAAGATTCGAGAATGTTTCCAAGACTTTGTGGTTTAATGGGTGGCATTGAACAGCTTACATCATGGCATATGTCTTCTGCCCGCCTTCCCACTTGAGCTGGTACTAAGATTAGAGACCTCACTAATGTGGAATACTTGGAACATTGATGTACCTGTTGATGTCGAGTGCCATTAGGAGGAAAGGTGACTACATTATCGACATCTTCAATGTATAACTCTTCATACAGTACTTTTGCTGCTGCTCTGTGAAATGTAGAATTGACTCGAAGGAGAGAAAGAGCATTGCTGGGTTCAAAGTGAAGTATTCGAGCGACGATGTGGTAAAGCAAAGATTTTTCAATGACGTTCCAAGACATTCCTAGAGAAGAAGATGATTGGTCAAGACTCATTTGCGTATGGATGTCGAGTGCTATTAATCGAAAAGAAAAAAAAGAGGTACGAAAATTGTCTAGTAAGTGGGAGATACAAATGACCGCAACAAAGAGCTTGAACTCATAGGAAGAGGGCTAGTCAGAAGTCTCTTATCCCTTCATGCTCAATCCGAGTAGCTCAGTACATGTACCAAAAGCCGATTTTATACTCTCTTTTTCCCCTTTTACTTTGTTTGACTTGCCCCCGGCTCAACGCCTCTAAAGTACAAATGAAGAAGCGGTCCGAAGCTACACAAACTCGGAAGTGGAGTCGACCTGTATCTGTGAATAATAAAAAGGCAATGAGAAATTACTTGGCATTGTTTCCCTCCCCCTTTACTTTAACCACCGATGCATTCAGGCACCAATGTATGTGTAAAGTTGTATATATTGAGAATTGCTACATCAGCAAGACTTTCAATTTGTCCTCCTCCTAATCTCAGTCTATCATATATTAAATTCAAGAATCATACCTGACTTTTCTATATGCCAACAATTTGGAGAAATAGTTCAATTGCTTGTGCGTCCCAATGAGCTAGACACAATCGCATTTCTTCATGGTTTGCCAGTATAGTCACTACCGGTACTCTAAAGTGCAATAATAATTTGACTTTCAATCTAAAAAGTATTTTTGTGCGCGCCACGTTTCGCGGAGGACCGGCCGGCCATAGAGACCAAGAAGGATCCGGTGATTTTAATTCTGTCAAGAGAGTTTCAAAATCTAGGAAGCTTTTCCTCTCCACATCACAATCTCTCTCAACCCTAATAAAGAGAAAAAAAAAGGAAAACCTCTGCAAATGTTCCAAGCTTTGCGATCACCACTCAGTCGAGCAAGTAGAGGAGCTCAGATTACCAATATCTCTACCAGTCGTACACTTTTAATTCGAAATTTTAGCATTTCTACACCAAGATTCTCAAGTTCTTATGAGCATATAATTGTCTCTCAACCAAAACCTTCTGTCACACTTATAACACTAAATCGACCAAAAGCACTCAATGCACTTAATTCAGCTTTGTTTCACGAAATCAATGATGCAAGTGAAAAAGCGGACGAAGATGATGCAATTGGTGCCATTGTCTTGACAGGTAGTGAAAAAGCTTTTGCAGCGGGAGCAGATATTAAAGAAATGAAAGATAAAGAATATGCTAGTGCATACAAGAGTAATTTTTTAGGTCATTGGACAAAATTGACTACAATTCGAAAACCAATCATTGCTGCAGTTAGTGGTCATGCTCTAGGAGGTGGATGTGAATTAGCAATGATGTGCGATATCATTTTGGCATCTTCAACTGCTACCTTTGGTCAACCTGAGATTAATTTAGGAGTTATTCCAGGAGCTGGTGGTACTCAACGACTTACAAAAGCATTGGGTAAATCGTTGGCAATGGAATTAATCTTGACTGGTAGACCTTTGAGTGCAACAGAAGCAGCTGCTCATGGTTTGGTTAGTAGAGTAGTGGAGGGTAATGTTGTAGAAGAAGCAATAAAGATGGCAGAAAAGATTGGATCAAAGGGAAGTGTAGCCGTTCAAGCAGCAAAGGAAGCTGTTAATGCTTCTTTTGAACTTAATCTTTCTGAAGGGAACAGATTTGAACGAAGATTATTTCAATCACTCTTTGCTACAAAAGACCAAAAGGAAGGCATGTCTGCATTTGCTGAAAAGAGAAAGGTGAGTAAAGATGAAAAGTTGAATTTATGATGAAGAGTTAATCAACGTTCCCTGTCATACCCCTCTTTTCAATCGCTACAGCCATCTTTCATCAATCAGTAATCTGTACAGCTTATACTCTTGAGATAACAACTTGCAAGTACACTATTTACATGTAAAAGTAGGATTAAGAGCAACAGCTACCGGTACTCTTGCCTGAACTGATTCGAATTGCTCTCCGTACTCTTTCTCTTTCGACTTCCTCATCGGTAGGTGGTGAGGTTCGTACCTGACCGGGACCTAATTCACCACCTAACTCTCTCTCCTTTTGCTCTTCCCATTCCTCCAATTTCCACCTTATTGCTACTCGCTTTGCAATATGCTCAAATACTTCTTCGATGCCTTTACCTTCCTTTGCACTAGTGAAAAAGAGTCGGAAACCTTGTTCAATTTGATCACGATAGAGGACACCGGAATCCTGTCCTTCATCTTCATCCTCTGTTTTGTCACCTGCTTTTATAGTCGAGGAGATAGAAGATGGTCGAGCAGAGTAGAGTGTCGCTCGAGGGTCTATAGGCTCCCCATTTAGACCGAATTTATTTTGTTCTTCTTGATTTACTGTGATATCTTGTTGAGTCTGTTCGGCTATTATCTTTGCTCTTCGTCCTACTTCACCTTCTCGATCTGATTTTGCTGAATGACTCTTGCGACGACTTGCTCCTCCTCTTCTTCTTGGTGTTTCAACTTCCTCTTCTCTTTCTTCATCCTCCTCAAAGTCATCACTGCTAGGAAATGGAATGGGGTCACCGCTGGGAATAGTGGGTATTGATGCGCCGTACATTATGTTTTCATCTTCCCGTCCTTTATCGTTTATTTCTGTTTGATTGTCGTCATCCTTTTTGCCTTTAATCGTATTTGAACTTCCGTTTGTCATGGTAGACGACACTCCGTTGATACCTTTCTCTTCCTCTTTTTCCTCTTCTCCCTCATTCATCACTATTTCAGACAAGTTGCTTTGCTTTCGTATCCTCGATTGACTACTTGAATTTACACCTCTCGTACTTGTCCTTTCACTTGAAGCAATACCATCAGCTTCTGAGCTCGAGGCATTTGTCTCTCCCGGACTCTGACCAAAGTAAGTGCTACCTCGAACAGAGTGGTATATGCTAGGTGCACCACCTGCTGAAGTTGTACTGTCAAATCGGTTGCGATGGTATTGTTCTTTTGCATTACGTATAGGAACAGAAGGAGTCGATGTTTCTGTCGAGTCATTCGTCCCAGCAGATGAAGATAGATCCGCTATTTCGCCTCCTTGCCAAACATCAATGGAACGGATACTTTTTTGCTTCTCGTGATTACCCCTTGATTTGCTTACAATGCGGTGATGTGACTTTTTATGTAGCAATTTGGTTCCAGGAGCTGGAGCATTACCAGGAGCTAGGCCCGCTTCTGCTGGTCTTCCTGGAGATGTCCCTGGACCATTTGTTGCATTAGTATTATAAGAGCTTGACAGTCGATTTGGTCGATTCAAGACGTCTTCTGGACGAGCTGGAATTTCTTCACCCAGAGAGTAAGGCAGTGATCCTTCCTCATTGTCCCGCACTTCCGATTTTAGGTCGTAGCCCTGTTTCTCGACTTCTCCATCGGGTATAAATCTTGGTATCATGGTATCAAACCACCCTCTAGCTTCTTTCCAGCTGGTTCCTCTCCATGAAAGTCCAGAATTAGACCCTGTCTCATCGCCAGTATCTCGACTGAGTTCTTCCAATACATCTCCTTTACAGCCTACGCCTACCCAACAAAACCTTTCCTTTTGTTCCCTTGCCCTTTTCAATTGTCTACCATTCATCCTTTCCTCTTCATTTCCAATATCACCCAGTCTACGAAAGTCATTGTACCAATTAATCGTCCTTGCCAATGATCCTTTTTGGCTGAGGTCAAAGGCAATAATGACTGCATCAGAACCTCGATAAAATGCTGAACCTAAACTTTTGAATCGCTCTTGACCAGCAGTATCCCATATGGAAAGATTCACCCGAACAGACTCAGTCTCGAAAGGAGAGTGTACAGATATCGCTGTTTCTGTATCACTCTTCTTCAAAGTAGAGCAAGATGGTATAGGAATCTTCACTTCGATTGTTTTCGAAATGAAGTCTGCTCCTATGGTGCTGATGTATGCTTTTTGATATGAGTTATTCAGATATCTAGATCTTAGCGACGTCTTTCCTACCGATCCATCTCCAATAATGATCACCTTGAGTGTACGGTTGCCCATGGACAATCTTCTCCCATATAGCTTTCCTCTTTGATAAGAACTGATGGTTGTGGTCGCCAAGAATAAAGACAAAAAGTTAAATATTTCCAAATTCGCGCTCAGGGGAAATTTTGACAGGTCTTTCGCGCTTTAATAAAAGGCGTTTTGGCTCCATTCTTCTCTTTCTCTTTCTCTTCATTATCAATAAAAACCTGCAATAATCTCCTGCGCATCGAATGGCATCATCTCTACCTGATTCAAGGGATGAGAAGAAGCCATCAAGATCCTCAGACAAAGTCGATGACTCCATAAAGCCATTAATCGACACCACGCTACCTACTCGATATGCAGAAACGATGAAGAAATATTCTCGACTAAATCGTGCCAATGATCCATCCCTGTCTAGTAGAATTTTGCTATTGGGCTTTCTCGGTTTCCTCTTCTACTATGCTCTCAAAAGTAAATTAGAAGTTCAACTTTGGAAGAATTCTCTCAAGTCTGTCATGTATGATGAAGACTATACTGAATTCATCGAGTAAGCGGAATCAAAATATTATGGAGGAAGGTTAATTCCGACAATGTTGTGACTGTTAAGATACAATGATAGAGTGTGCAAGTCATAATAAAGAGAAAATATATGGAGTGATAGGAAAATTCTAGTTTATAGGTACAGAGAACTATAAAAAAGGGAGAAAAACGTCAATATTACACCTTTCACCAAGCTCTACGAATACTAAATGTGAACTCACGGAGAAAAGATGATGCTACCCTCCCTTTCGAGCCCTTTGAGTGAAGCTGTAAATTTCTCCTCAAGCTCTTCATTTCCAATCGCTTTGGCTGCTTGAGTCATTTGTCTTAACAATTCTTGCAGTCGTCTAAATGCTCGAATAATTGATCCCTCAAATACATCCGTCAATTTGCAAATATCAGCAAATTTTGCTCCCTTGCACCACTGCATGACAGCATCCATCAATTCAACTTTGAAGCTGGAAACGTATTCGTCTTCATTGATGGTCAATCTTGATTCAATAGATACCTTTGCAATTCGACGTGCACTTTCTTGCATGATTCGAAGTGGAGCGGCTAGGTCTTCCCTGAGTCGAATTTGTTGTTCAGACTGTTAAATTTCATATCATCAGCATCTTCGTCGTATAACAGACTCAATACAATTCACCTTTTCATTGAATACAAAGCAACTCAATAGTGCCGCACATTGTTCTGGAGTCAGATCGTTAAAAACACCGTTGAAGATCATTTCGGTAAGGAGCAATTCGTCGCCAGTACTAATCTCGCATGCGACTCTGCCCTTTTTCTCCACAACGTCTTCGTTGGAAGTGAAGCCCAGTCTTCTCAAGACTCGCTTACGACACTTTAATTCGTCGAGTTGTATGACAGAGTGAGCATCGTCAAGCTGCTTTTTAAAGCTGGCCGCTTTCTCTTTCGCTTCTTCCTTTGCTCGATATGCCTGATAGAGCGAGCTCAAGTCCGTTGATGTATGAATCGGTGACTCTGCTAGCTTTATCTCTAGAATGTCAATTTTACTCAACAAGGTTTTGAAACCATCATCGGTAATCTTCATATCTTTTATCGGATCAAGGAGAGGAATGCCTTTTGCTCCTTTACCACCACTTGAAGGGAACCGTCTAAAGACTTCTTGCATTCTATCCTTGACTTGCTGTCGAGCTTCACGCTGTCGAAGATCTTTTGGTAAGATGAGACGAAGGCCAGAGATACTTTCAAGAGTAGTGAGCATGACAGGTACTACAACCATTTCGCCATCTTGGCCAGATTGCGCAGGTATCAAACCGGATGGTGCAATAGAGGTATGACTCGCGGCACTTTTAACTACTTCCTTCATTGTTGGTACAATACTACCCCTAGCACATTCCAACAGACAATCGACAATATAGTGATTTTGATCCATTTCATCAGATGAAAGAGCTGACTTTCCCTTTGGTGGCATCCTTTTTTGATAAGAAACAACGCAACCCCAACCAAAGTCGACATCACCATGCTTGATTCGAACAAGACGACCTGGTTGCAAAAATGGAAGTGAATAATTTGGATGAGAAATAATTTCTCTGAAATCCTTGCTGTAATCGTCAAGTCTCTTTCGTAAATCAAAATATTCGGATGTTGCCGGCTCATTTGGTACGATCAACTCTTCAAATTCCTTTGTTGCCTCCTCCAACTCATTTTCTAATTGAGGTACAGAAGCGGCACTCTGATATTGATAGAAGCATCTTTCAAGCATGTACTCTGGTGAAATTCCCTCTACTCTCATCAAATTTAAAATCATGTTGTAACCTAAATGGAATGCACTATCAAGTCGATCTGCTTCCCCTTTGACCATGACTTTTGCTGCTGGTGGTTCCAATTTTTCATCAAACATCATAATAACAATTCCACGATCATCTAAACCTCTTCGACCAGCTCGACCAGACATTTGAATAAATTCACCACTTGTTAAATTTCGAAATTCTTTTCCATCCCACTTTCGAACTGCAGTAAAGACAACAGTTTTGGCAGGCATGTTTAATCCAATAGAAAATGTTTCAGTTGCGAACAAGACTTTGATTAATCCTTCTTGGAAGAGTAATTCAATAATTTCTTTCAAGATGGGTAATAGACCACCATGATGGATACCAATTCCTCTTCTCAGTAATGGTAAAATATGTTCTATCTGTGGTAAATTTCGATCCTCTTCACTGAGTGCAGCAATAGCACTATTAAATACAGTTGATACCATAGTCTTTTCTTCGTCGGTATTAAATTCCAGCTTGCTCATTTGCAATGCAAGTCCCTCACATTCCTTTTTTGAAAAAGCAAAAACAATGACTGGATTATAATTCTTCAACATGATCATCTTGATGATTTTATAAATATCTGATTGACCTTTCTGTCCTCCCTTTTTCGTTTGACCCTTCTGCTTGCCTCTACCACTATCTGCACTGGCTGGATCTTCACCCTTTCCATCAGTCAATGAACCCATTGCTTTTTGAAAATTATCTTCTCGAAAGATTCCCCTCTCATCGACGACTAGATGAATTCCATCACCGCCAGCAGGAAACAGATAGTGTTGTAGAGGGGTTGGTCGAAAATCGGTATAAACAACATGACAAGGTTGAACGTGGGTGTGTGCTATCCAAGAGGCAAATTGCATTGCGTTGGGAATTGTCGCTGAAAGAAAGACGTAGCGTACTTTACGAGGTAAAAGAATGATTGTCTCTTCCCAAACTACACCTCTTTCACTATCTCTCATATAGTGAATCTCATCAAATACGACCCAAGCAACTTCTCGCATAATTTCCGAACCTCGATATAGCATAGATCGAAGAATTTCGGTAGTCATTACCAGACACCCTGCTTCTGGATTGATTGTCACATCACCAGTCATTAATCCGACATCTGTGAACATTTTGGCAAATTCTCGATACTTTTGATTTGAAAGTGCTTTAATAGGACTAGTATAAACGACTCTCTGTTTGTTCTGTAGACATTGAGCAATTGCGTATTCGGCCACCACAGTCTTTCCAGCCGAAGTATGAGCGGAAACAAGAACACTTTCATTTCTCTCAATAGAGGAGATGGCAGTACGTTGAAATGGATCCAGGTCGAAAGCGTAAGTTTTGGCGGGTTTGGAAGGTGGCACATGCTGTGATAAGGGAACGTAGGGGTATTGAGGCGGTACTGCGACCTGATGCCTAACTGAATGAGTGATTTGCATAGCACCTAATTCATCACCAATCGTAGCCTTTGATTCACCAACAATTGTCCCTGAAGTCTCATTGAGAATTGCATCAGCCTCATTGTTGATTTCTCTGTTGACTGGTGGCCCAACGACTGGCACTTCTTGGATTGCCTCTGCAGTAAATTGATCGGTTAGTACGGTAGGCACGACATCATCCTTTTCGTCACCTTGACTTTTTTTCTTCTTGACAGATGGAGAGGTAGGCATTGTAAGTGACGATGCACCATTGGTATATATGGCCGATGGAACTCCCTCTGTTTCATTAGCAGGTCGATCTTTCCTTATTTTTCCTTGAAGGCTCCTTTCCTTCTCTTCTGCTTCCCTTAACTTTTCCCTTTTACGTTTCTTCTTCGCACTCTTGGATAGTCCAGCTCCATCTGATCTTGGTGATGAGGCTGAAGATGTAGACGTCTCTACCCCTCCATTTTGTTTTGACACTGCACCAGATCCTGAACCTGACTGCTGGTCTCCCAGTATATCGCCAAAGAGGCTACTTGGATCCATACTCTCTCTATAGTGGCAAGTATGGATCGCTTACAGTGTAAGCAAAACAACGAAGTTTTTTTTTTTTCTTCTTTCAAAAATCACTAATCGACTAAGTAGTTCTTTCTCTCTAAACTGAAGTTTGGATCTTCCAGGGCCAAAAAAAATTAATACGGTAAATCAAAAAATTGTCAGGAGGGACGACTGGACATTTTGGTTGAGTGGATCACGTGCAACGGATTTTTTTCATTTTTTTAAAAATTTTAGACGGCGCGCAGGAAAAGAAAAAAAGAGGAAGCAGAAAAAAAGCGGGCAAAATTGCTCAAGGAATTTATTTGTACATCCATCTTCCTTACTAACATATAACTAAAGAAGATGAGCAAGAGTAAGACTACAAAAGAAGCCACAGCTGCTGTCATCAATGGCAAGGCATCCAAGGCTGACAAAAAGAAGGCAGCTGCAGGTGCAAGTGACCCTGCTCCAGCTGTAGTCGCCAAAGAAGCTACCAAGGCAAAGAAGGAGAAGAAGAGTAAGAAAGCACCTACCCCTCCTCCTGCTCAGAGTGAGAGCAGCGATGATGACAGTGACAGTGATGAAGACTCTGGTGATGTGAGTGATCGATTGTACTAGCACTTTTGTAATTTGAGATGATGACTTACCAATTATTAATTTACCCTTTTCTTCTTCTTCTTCCCTTTACTAGGATGAACCCTCCAAGGCCAAGACTGTAGCAAGTGCCACCAAGACAAAGGAAGAGAGCGACTCTTCGGATGATTCAGATGATTCAGATGATGAAGATGTCAAGCCGAAGGCAAATGGTGGAGCAAAGGCAGAAGCTGATTCGAGTGACTCGGACGAATCTGACGAATCTGACTCAGATTCAGATGAGGAGGAGACTCCTGCTGTCAAGACCAACGGTACAGCCGCTGCAGAATCTGAGTCAGACTCTTCAGATGAAGATGATTCTGATGGTGAGGATTCTAGCGAAAGCAGTAGTGATGACGATGATGACGATGATAGTAGTTCAGATGACGAGGTAGAGGCTACAAAAAAGAAAGATACTAATAAGGCGAAGGCTTCATCATCGTCATCAGGGTCTGATAGTGATTCTGACTCTGACTCTTCTGATTCTTCTGATTCCGATTCAGATTCGGACGAAGAAATGGAAGAGACAAAACCAGCAGCTTTCGAAAGCAAAAAGCGCAAGGCCGATGAAGAGGACAAGCCAGTTAAGAAGGCAAAATCTGATGAACCAGCTGGAGAAGATGAAGAAGCTTCAAAGACCATTTGGGTTGGTCAATTAAGTTGGAATGTTGATGATTCTTGGCTAAAGACTGAATTTGAAGAATTTGGTGAAGTTGTCTCTGCTCGTGTTGTCATGGACAGAGACTCTGGTCGAAGCAGAGGGTGAGTGCTTACTAACGAAGACGAATTACCTTTTTTGCTGACCAGAATTAATAATCTTCTCTGCACTTCTTTAGATTTGGATATGTTGACTTTGTCAGCGCTGCTGATGCCAAGAAAGCATCCATTGATGGTCAAGGCAAGGAAGTTGATGGAAGGAACATCAAGGTTGATTTGCAACAACCAAAGCCACCTCGTGATCAGGCCGACAGTCGAGCCAAAAAATTCAATGATCGACAGAGTGCACCTTCTCTTACACTCTGGATTGGAAACTTATCTTTCAATCTATCTGAAGATGAAATTTGGGAAAAATTTGGAGAACACGGTGAAATCACACGAGTAACTTTACCAAAAGACCCAGAGAGTGATCGACCAAAAGGTTTCGGATATGTAGAATTTTCTGAACAGAGCAGTGCCGACAAGGCTTTGGCCGCTCTTAATGGAGCTGACTTGGGTGACCGACCCTTGCGACTCGACTACGCTCCACCTCGCCCAGAAGGTGGTGCCAGAGGGGGTGATGGCGGACGAGGTGGTGGACGAGGTGGTCGTGGTGGCGGACGAGGTGGTGGAGGTGGACGAGGTGGTGGACGAGGAGGTTTCCAATCTGGTAACGGATGGGGTGGTCGAGGTGGTGGTGCTAGCGGAGGTCGAGGTGGAGGTCGAGGTGGCAGTAGTGGCGGTAGAGGAGGTAGTCGAGGTGGATTTGGTGGTGCCAGAACTGGTGGTATTCAACCTTCTGCAGGTCAAAAGAAGGTTTTCGATTAGATAACCTCATCTCATATTGAGACACCTACTTTAATATGACGCATTATATGCACCCTTTTTGTACATGCTTGTTTTGACTTATAGGTACCTATTTTCCTCTTCTCATGCATCTATACTCTCTCTCTCTCTCTCTCTCTTCTCATATTGTGTATCTTCTCTCCTTAGTTACTGCACTCTAACAAAAGTCCCTCAAAATGCAAAGTGGGACAGCCCCTAATGCAATTCAATAGCACTCGATAAGATTTCATATATAAAACAGTGATTGATTGTGCTTTGTACCACTTTAAAAGTATTACAATTATATGAAGATGTGTGTATTGTTACATGTTGGGGGACCTTTACTTTTTTCACAATGATAGCTGGACCCTACTATCTATTCCCTGTACGATCAAATAATAATTTCCGCTTTGGCGGTACTTTAGGCTTTGCACTTATTAAAGTAGGCATAGCTGTTCCTAAATTTTGAGCAGCATTACCCATAATAATTGATTCCGAAACACCTTGAATTGAATCAGTCTTTCCATACAAGGCGGCATCAAAAAGATGATCGGTAGTCTTTTCAAAGCTAGCCAACATCAAAGTACTATCTTTCATTTTTGCTACACCAAATCGAGTAATACCCAATACTTCACCTTTGTATGTCATTACATCTGCTAATAACATGACATGACGAGGATCAATACTCATACCATGACTTGCCATAGTATAATCAATTTCTCGAAATACTGATGATCTAGCTGCTTCAATTCCAAGAACTTCTTTCATTTCCATGATATGATTTGTATGAGTTTCTTTTCCAATTACACCTTCTGTCGTCATGACTTCTCTTAATCCATACCCTTCTACTAATAATTTTCGACTTCCCTTTTCATCACTAATCACTGCTCTTGCTGCTTCATGAATACCTTTGATGATGATTTTACGAACAACTCTTTTCAATGATTTAAGTGCATAATAAAGGTCTCTTCCATCAGACATCTTTTCTGTTTGTACAATATAAATTCGAATTCGATTTCTTTTTGGATAAATCATGACTCTGTCGGATGAAATCTTTAATTTTGGTGCTTGTACTATTGCTGTTCGAATATCATCTAATGTCACTTCCAATTGTAATTTTTCGATTGCTTTCATATCGATATGAATACCAAGATAGACATAACTTCCTGCCCAAGCTTCTTCAATTACACTTGCTACATCTTCCAAATACGTCTTTTCAATTCTACCTTTAACAATACGAGCAGAAGTTTCATTCTCGGGATTGACCAATTGTGCAGTTATGATGGGTGTATTGATTTGCTTGGCTGCATTAATAATCTCTTTGATTCGAGGTACACCCAAAGTAACATTCATACTAGCAACACCAGCAAAATGAAAAGTTTTAAGTGTCATTTGCGTTCCAGGTTCACCGATTGATTGCGCTCCAATGGCACCTACTGCTGTTCCTGGCTCTACTTTTGCTCGTAAATATTTTGTAAAGCAAATATTGAGAAATTCTATAATAGCACTTTTTCTAACTTGAGTTTTATTGTTTACTGCTGCAATTTGTGCAAAGTTTGCTCCCATATTAAGATCAGTTTCTTCATCAAATTCATCTTCTCGAATTTCAGCAGGATACAATCCAAAAGCATCTCGAATATTGGCTGCCTTTTTAACAACATGTTCCATTATAAATTCTTTTACTTGTTCTCGATATTTGCTAGTAGTTGTACCCTTGACTTTTTCCTCTTCCAGTCGATTGCTAGTAATTTCCTCAATTTCAAATGGAAGTAATCCTCGTTCATTTATATGGCGAGTCACAGCAAGGGCATGCCTCCAACTTCGATGGTATTCAACTGGAAGTGCATCTCCTTCTAATTCAGCAGGATCAAGTCCATCATCTCCATAGGTGAATTGAACAACTCCTCCTACTGAATTACGAACTGATAAATCGTAGTGAGTTGATAAATCCTCAAGTGCCTTCATCAGTCTTCTCTGCATGTATCCAGTCTCTGCCGTCTTTACTGCTGTATCGACTAATCCTTCTCGACCAGAGATGGCGTGAAAGAGAAATTCTGTTGGAGTCAAACCTGAAAAGAAACTATTACGTACAAAACCTTTTGATGGTGGATCTTTGCTCTTTTTCGCAAAGTGAGGCAGCGAACGATCTTGAAATCCGTTTGGTACACGAGAGCCGCTAATAATCTGTTGACCTACACAAGCAACCATTTGTGCGACATTGATTTTGGAACCCTTTGATCCACATACAGCCATGATCAGTGGTGCATTATTTCGGCTCAGCTCCGTCATACAAATCTCTCCAACATCACTTCTTACTCCACTCAAGACTCCTGAAATCATATTTTCTAATGTTTGTTCTTGATCACAACCGGGTAGATTGACTAGTCGACCTAATTTTGCCTTTTCAATCAAATCAATACATTCCTTGTATGCTGTTTCGACCTTTTCGTCTTTTGTACTTCGTAAACGTTCACCTGGCATTACGTCATTAATTCCTAGACTGAACCCTTGATTGGCCAACCAACGGGCACAGACCTTTGCAAGTCTGTTCATAGCTTGAATTGCTGAATCTGGTCCATAATCACGCAACATAACACCAAATACGCTATTCTTTTTACCATCACCGACTGTACTCTTGTCCATGACACCACACATGACTTCTGAATTTTGAATGACAAGCCAGCCATCGTTGGGACTCATGTCTTTAATATAACCCTTTTGTGGCTTTTCAAATGTACGACATTGAGCTTCAAGATTGACTAATACTTTTGATTGCTTGTTTGGTCGAATCAGAGCTCCAAAGACTTGTTTGCCTGTCCATAGTCGATGGGGTTTCCAAATGCTAGGAGGTGGAATATCAATTTGAAGGTCAGCATCAGCAAAGTAGCTACAAATCTGAGCAAATTGACCACGATTAAAGAAGCGATCACGTCTTGAAATGAGGTATGAAGCTGTAATGAAATCTTGAATAGCTGCAATGATTGGTTCACCATTTCTTGGTGTGACTAGATTATGTTTGACTCCCATCAATTCTGTTGCTTCTGTTCTAGCTTCTTCTGTTTGGGGTACATGCATATTCATTTCATCGCCATCAAAATCAGCATTGTAAGGATTGCAAGCGCATTCATTCAATCGAAAAGTTCTCCAAGGTCGAATTTTTGCTCGATGAGACATGATGGATAATTTATGTAGACTAGGTTGTCGATTGAAAAGGACAATGTCACCATCTCGAAGATGTCGTTCCACCACATCTCCCACTTTGAGGTTGAGAGCAGCCATCTTCATTGATCCAGCAAATTTCAACGTTCTTTTAAAACCAGTCTCGCTATCAATGACAAAATTGGCTCCAGGGTGTATGTCACTGCCATTCAATATAACTTTCTTCATTGCTTCAAGATTGTGTGAAAACACTCGTTCAGGATAAGTAAGTATTTTTGCTACTCTTTCTGGGACAGCCACCTCGTCAATTTTCAGGTTGGGATCAGGTGAAATGACAGTACGACCTGAAAAGTCGACACGCTTTCCTGATAAATTTCCTCTAAATCGACCTTGTTTACCCTTTAGTCTTTGACAAAATCCTCGAATTGGTTTGGTTCCAGGAGCTAGATTTGCACCCGGTAACTCTGAATTGATGTATAGAGCGACGGAGAGCTGTAAAAAGTCCCACTGCTCCATCAGTTGAGAGGTAGTAGTACCTTTACCACCTTTCTTTAGTCCGGCTTTTAATAGACTGTTTGCAAAGATGATTTCAGTCAATTTAATGGATAGGTCATCTTCGTTTGTAGCTCCTTCTTGCTGTACACTTGGTCGAATGCATACTGGAGGAACGCAAATGTACTGCCAAATGTACTGCTCTGGTCGTCCAAATTCAGGTCTCAGTCCCAAGAGCTCACAATCTTCATCAGAGATTTTTCTAAAAAGATCCAATACCCGAAGTGGATTTAAATCGTCCATAGCTTTATTAAGATGCGGATTGACATCCTGTCCTCCTCCCAATCGAAGCGCACTATCAAATGTCTTTCGAAAATTTTCCTTTTCTGAGATCGTCTTTTTAGAACGGAATTTGTCATGAATAATTTTCATGGTTGGTACTTTTTTGACAGTGCCATTGAGTTGCTTGCATCTGGGACAGTACGATACCTTTCGAGCCGCTGTATTGACTGCTTTGAATGTCTGAGTCCTCTGCAAATTCTCTAAACCAGGCCGACGAAAGCTTCGCAAGTATTTTCTACGAGTTTGCTCATCTAGCAAAACAGTAGCGCAATTCTGTAAAGTAAAGTAAAGTGATACAAATGAAGTGAGTGAGAAGAATTGAGAACTTTCCTTTACAAATTTAGTACTCACTTTACAAATACATTGAAGTATGGCAATAACGTGCTTCAGAAATCCAATATGAAACACTGGAAGCACAAGTCGAATATATCCATAATGACCTACACAATCAGCCATCTTTTGTCCGCAAGTATCACAAAGTGATCTCTTGTCAGATACCCCCAACCTTCGATCAAGTACACCATGTGCTATTGGAACTCTTTCACCTCCCTGACCTGGCTCATACATATCTCGTGTTGTCACTTCCAACTCGCTCATCCCCACAATCTCTTGCTGTGACAGCACACCAAATTGAATATGTTTGATACGCTTCTTGGCATCCTGCTGTACAAGTTCCTTCATTTTGGTCTACTTTCTGTTTAGTACAAAAAGTATACAAGGACTAGAACAGCAGCTGTGTACCCCTCACACCGAACTAAGGTTAAAACACCTAACGCAATTACCGACCCTTTGCGTTTTCCTGTCGTATTTGATGTGCAATATGAGAATCAGCAAACAGCACATCCATCTAGACCAACAATCATTGCACCAAAATAATCAAAAAAAAAAAGTGAGAAAGAAAATGGCACACACGTGATCACCATTTATAGTCAAGCCACGTGGAAAGCCTACAGAACGTTGATATTGCAGGCCCAAATTTTTTTTTATTTATGATACGCACGTTAAGCAATTCTAGATAGAAAACACGTCTGCCTTACAAAGCAACAGGGATCTTAGAAGCTCGACAAGGCTTAACTTGTATGAGAATCACTGTCGGCTGACTTTTCCCTCTTTGCTCGTTTTCATTTATGATTTGCCACTGGCAAAGATTCTCTCTCACCACAAAGATCAAAATGATATAAATCTCGTAGCCATTGCTCGGCAGATAGGTCGGACTTCGGAAGGAAATTGTTTGTGTTGAGAGGATCTTGGCATCTGTCACGTCATTCAAAAGAACGGTGTAAATTAAATTAAATTTATACCAAAATTCATACGGAGAGAGGGGTACGGAAGCAAATTGCCGAAAAAAAAAAAGGTATAGAAAATTACATGCAATTTGTAGATCTGAAGGAGGGTTAAATCAGGTAAAAGTGGCGGTATCCAAATATTCTCAGCGCTCTCAATCAATTGATTTTTGCATGGGAGAATAATTTTCTCTCTCTCGTCAGCTGCCATATAGAAAGGTAGCGCAATAGTCCTACCTCACTCACACTCTCTCTCTTTCTTGAAGCTTCATTACCCAATCAATCCCCAGTTTGAAACCTCAATGCCAAGCCCCTTGAAGGGAATCAATGCTAAGGAAAGGTTAAAAAAAAAATAAAGAAAAAGGGGGGCTGGGTGAGTCAGGACAAAAAAAGGTTTGGGAATGACACTAATTGCCGAGTTTGAATTTGCTACCACGCGGTCGGTCGGTCCTGAAAATCTACATTTGTAACGGCCGATTATTCTATCATTTTAGTGTATCTTTCCACTGAATTTGGAATTCTTTGTTCTAATCATGTGAAAATAGGGTAAGGACGCGTAAATATGACCTTCGTCTCTTCGCAAACACCAACACTGAATTTAAATGAATTCAATAAAGATTGTTAATGAAAAAAAAAGGTAATAAATTAAAGGGGTAAAGGGAATTTGACGTCTCCCCATACTAGCTCCACTGTCTAATGCGATAGTGGCTGAATAGTAGATTTGACGTGTGGAAAAGAGATATATATATATATTTAAAGTTTTCCTACTTTCCCTCTTTCTGTATCATATTACGAAATTTCAAGCTCAGCTTTCTTAATCTTGCAAACATTAAGAAGGGAAATAGGAGAGTCGGAATGCTCTTCAAAACATAAATCAACTGTACGCAGGATATAAAGGACACAATATATTTTAGATTACAAAAGTGTACCTCGCATTGATAATTGTCAATTTTGTGTCTGAGTATGTAAGACACGGCTGTTTTACCGAAAGATAGAAGCCTGTCTTTAGAATAATTCAATTAGATCAGATTTTATTTCCTTGTATTTATTCTTACTTTCTTCTCTTTTATTTGTTTTAAGTAAAATGCCTGTGTCTTCGGGTGTGCACAAGAGTCAAAGACATCAAAGTTTGCTATTCTGTTGTATGTCGAGGTTTCCTTCTATTGTTGCTTTCTATTTGCCACCTCTCTTTAGTCTCTCTCAACTCAAATTATATGTGAGTTGCCGCATGTCAAAAGGAATGGTAAGGTTGTCAATTTATTGAGTCCGTATTCTATGTCATGCATTCATTGCTTTCATTAATGAATTAATCAAAAACGGCACGTAGAGAACGATAAAAAGCGAGAAAAAAAAATACATGCAGGGACACAAACCAGATGGAAAAGGTAAAACCGGGAAATGAAAAATTAATTACTAGCTCTAATTGAGACTGAAAATAAAGACAAGAGGAGAAAGAATATATCGAGAAATTAAAAATATAATTTCAATCGGCGAAACTGTAACAGAATGCCGACCTCCACATCTCATCGGTAGAAGATGATTAAAAGTTGGTTTATCCTGCGTATCATCTAATACTTATTTTCTATTTTTATTGTATTTCTATTTTTTTATTTCATGTCGTCGTCGTCGTCTCTCTTTTCACCTCCCTGCTCTTCTTCTCCGGTAATCGAAGAGGTCCGATACACTTGACTTGCTTCTGCATTAATCTGATTGGGTGAAAACATAAATTATAGTAAAAGCAATGTAGCAATTATAAGGTGCATGCAACTGCAAGGTAGGAAAAAAAAACAACAAAAAAACAACAAAAAAAAAAGTGGTAATTCAAAAACGTCTGTCTCGCCGTCCGCACCTTGTGGTCTTCTTCAAATGCCTCTATTCAAGTCTTGGCTATTCTGTTGAATTGTCTGCATCTGCTCAAATGCATGGAAGACGCACGCTAAAAGCAATAAGAGAGGAAGAAAGGGCAAGACATATTATTTTATCTTGTCCTGTCTCTATCCTTCCAAGCAAATCCATACTGTCCGAGTAAATCCATTTACGTCTTTATAAGATAAACTTGAATTGATTTTATATGGTTTTCGAATCCAATCGCCGCGGGCTTCCGTTGAGAGACATGACACGATACACATCAAATAGAACCTATCCATTTTTATTATTTTAAATTAACATTTTCTTTCCTTTTACATGTAGAGGAGGGGAATATTGACGAGTGAAGATAGAATTCAAGAGGAAAAAAATAAAAAAATGAAAATAAAAATAAAAATAAACTGCCGGATGGTGGGCTCTTTCTTTATGATTAGTGGATTCACTCTGATAAATTATGTGCCGATCCAGATTCCCGCTCTTTTGCATAATCCCTTTTGCTATTATTCTTGATTTCATTTTTCTGTCTGCCAAGTTTGACAGACGCATTCCTTCTTGAATGTCTGCTGCTCCTATTGCTGAGCAGGTACGAAAAGTTATCCGTTTCAATTTTAGTTTTTTTTCTTTCTCCTTTCCTGGTTTTCCTTTTTTTTTTTTTTCCTTTTTTTAATATTACCCTCTTTTCTCTTTCTAGTTCTACTTCTCATGTAAGAAAGACTCGGATCTTACTGCCCGTCCGTCCTGCATGTACTGTATCTGAAATTCAAGTCCCGGCAGAACTAGATAGAATTGTACATCTCTTACCGCCACCCACGCAGAATTTTACCCAAATTTTGTACACACTGTGTTAGAAATTACCAATTGACGGATCAAACGGAGTAGCAACTTTAGCGTCAAGATACAAACAATACCCAATATCCTTCCCTCCCTTTTCCTCTTCTTCTACTTCTTCTTCTTTTTCTTCTCCTCCTCCTACTTCCTTCTTTGACTGCAATCATCTTCTTGCTTGTCGACATCTTTTCATCTTTGGACGTAAAAAGTTTGTCTTTTTTTACGTTCATCTCTTCCTCCTTTCGACTACAGGAAAAGACTATTCTCTTTGATCACTCTCATTGGTGATCCTCCTCCTTCTTTTTTTCATTTTACCTTTGTACAATTTTTTTGTTGGGTGGTGGATTATCGGGACCAGCAAGATATACGCCGCCCTCTTCATCACTCCTATTCAACTATCTTTTGCCGACATCAATTTTACATTACGAGCGCCAAATTTTTATTCGTTACTTTTGCCCAATTCTGCCAAGACTATTTGTATAAGCTCGGCCTTTATTAAGTGTTCGCCATCTCCGCCCACTTCACAATTTGCCGTCCGCCGCATACAATAGCAATTCATTCGAAATAGTTGGAAGTAGTAGGGCGGCGCGCTTTTGGATAGCATACATTTACTCCTGTTATACGCACTCCGCCTCCGCGCGCCTTTTTTTCGTCATACCGCCCAAACTTGCACCCTCTCTGCCTCAATCAGAAGAAAGTAAAGTAAAAGTAACAGTTACAGTTTTGAGTGGAAATCAAGGGAATTTTTACTATTTTGAATACGAGAACATAAAACTAAAAGGTTGGGAGAAAATTAAGTGACAAGACAATTTTCCCTCCTCCTTCTTTCTTTCTTTTATCCGGGTAGGCGTCGAGAGGTCGCCTAGAGAGGTGAAACCACTTGGGCGGTCAATTGGACATCCTTAAAACTTTGACTCGATTCGAAAATAGAGGAAAGTTCTTCGAGCAGGATTTATTTTGGACTTAAGATAGCTCTGTTTATATTTTCCAACGCCTTTTCTCGATTTGGACTGGTTTCCAATAATACCCTTACTACCTTTGAATATTCATCATCGTCATCATCAACTACTACATTAAAAACAACATCAAATACAATACCGTCATCTGCTAGTACGAGTACCAGTAGAAACAAATTCAAATTCTTGACATTCACCCCTGTTGACTTTGGGTTCATTCACCAAAGAAAGAGAGATCAAAGTCTGTTCTCACAGGTTTTACATAGAGGATATTCAGATGAGTTTGGCAAGTCCTACTGATCCTCTTGTTTCCGTGGTAAGTTTTCTTGAAAGTGAAATGTACAAGAGCATTACAATTTAATTTGGTATTCTATTGTTGACAGCATCGACATACATCTTTTCTTCGTGGTTGTAATCCCGTTGAAGAATCAAAGCAAGGTTTTGGATCACATAGAAGTTATTGTACTTCAATGGAGCCAACCAATCGTGATCGTAACCTAAAGTCTCGAGAGCCAAGAACGCATCTAGAGAGCATTACTAGCAGTAATAGCAGCGCATTCTATCCACAACGTCCTCCTCCTTCCGTCAACCTTTCACCTCCTGGATTGGGTAGAGCAAAGATGGCAACAGGTTCAGGGATTCCAATCGCACATGGTTTAGGAGGTGAAGATGATTCAGAGGAAGATGACGTAAGGCAGGGCATCAGTGACAAAGATTCAAAGCAAATTCATGGTTTTGCCTCGTCTTTTTCTCCAATTGTACGCAAAAGAAAATCATCTTGGCCTCCTAGTGGCTCTGGTATGGAAGTAGACAACTATGCCATCATGAGAGGTCAAGTGCGAAGACGAGGTAGTAACAGTAGTAGCAGTACTAATAGCAGTAAAATTGTAGATAAAGGTAGACTTGTTTTAAATCCAGTGACGACATCTGGAATACCAGCAGGTGAAAGACTACCTGGTATTGCTCATTTGGATGAGCAAATGCATACACCTTGGTCTCTTGGCAATGCCAGAAGATTACCAAGCAGTCGAGATATTGGTGGTAGTGACGATTCAATGCGACGCCTATCTTCACAATCATTTCCACATGGCAGTGGTGGTAGCAGTAGTGCTGGAAGAATGTGGCAATCTTCTTTCTCAAGTGGGAGGGAATTGCCTACATTTTCGCATTCACCTCGAGCGTTGAATCCGCTACGAAGACCTTCTTCACCCTATCATGGATCGTACGATACTGATCAAGGTAGATTACCAGCGAGCTATCAAAGCAGTAATGATAGATTATCTCGATCGAGAGGTGAATCTCCCTCTATTAACAATAGTTCCTTTGGTCTACAATCTAGATCACCGTTCGAAGGTAGTGATCGTGATCAAATACATCAACAAAGTGGTATTGATTGGCGTGAAGATCGACCAAGTGCTACTGGACTTTATGAAGAACGTCGACGAGAGGGTTACCATCGATCAACAGATGCTCTTTATGATAGAAGACCAACGTATTCAGGAGCTAGCGATAGATCAGAATATCCTTTTAGCACTTCTTCTACAAAGTTTCGGAATGCTGCATCGGGCGATTCCATGTTAAATTCGAGATCTTCATTTCAATATGATCCACCTAGTACTTCTCAACCAGGTGTTATTGAACGTAGTGGGAGCTATAGTCATCGAATACATGATCGTGATTCACCATCCTTTTATGATGAGATAGGAGGGGCAGGAGGTAGTCAACAACAAATGCAATCTTCTCCTCGTCATCATCCATACTCTTTACCTGGGAGCAAATCATCACCGAATGTTCCTAGAAGAAGAGGAAAATTACCTAAAGTTGTTACTGATTTGCTCAAGACTTGGCTCTTAGATCATGCATCTCATCCTTATCCTACAGAAGATGAAAAGAGACGTTTATGTAATGTAACTGGTTTGAGTATTAGCCAAGTCAGTAATTGGTTCATTAATGCAAGAAGAAGAATCTTGGTACCGCAGGGTAGTGGAAACTTTACCCTTGGTCCCCCAAATCAATCTGGACCCGGTAGCACCTCTTCAACAGGTGGTGTACCATCATCTTCGATGCATATTCATCCTTCTCCTTCACCTCCTCTTCATCATCACCATCCTTCTCACCATTCTCAACATGGGCCACCACCACAACACCATCACCATCAATCACCTCATCATCGTCAGCATCATCCCCTTCAACCTCAACAACACCATTCTTCTCATCATGCATCAATGAAACATGAAGAGGATATTCATCACATGCATCGAAGAAGCACAAGTCATAGTCCCAGACATTACTTATCTCGATCTTTGCAATGACATTTGAAGAAGACGGCTAAATTTTATTTCACAATCATATGACTCTTATTTGACTACTTGGCAAAGATTTTGCTTTTTATGCACATTTCCAACTCTTTTCTATTCTTTCTATTTAAATCTCACCAGCGTCTTCGATGGTCACAATATCGCGCTTCTCATTTACCCATTTTTACACACTATCTTATTAATAATTTCTTTGTCCTTCGCAAGTTTTTCACACAATTCTCTTTCTTTTTTGTTGTTGTTTTGTTTCTTTCTTCATCTTTTCAATCATTTCTTTTAATTTGTTTTTTTCTGTTGTCATCTTTATCTCCCTTCCCCTCACCTTCCCTTTCCCTAATTTACATTACTCACTTCTCTCGGTGCGCGCATGTATTCTTTACTACTAGAATATGAGTACTTGGCCCTTCTTCTCATTGTTACAGCCATGTTGCAAACATGATCAAATTGTTTCTTCTATGCAAAATTGAATAATTGTTTTCATTACTATTGGTGTTTGTATCAAGATAAAGGTTGGATAATTGGTATGGCTTGTATGTTATTACAGTGTGTCGTGGAAAGAAAAAAAAAATAAATGAATAAAGTGTGGTTAAGATTGTTCAAGAAATAGACGGGTTTGAGAGTCGAAATCACCTTGAGTGGGTAGGAATATAGCTGAAAAGCATTCCTCATCTTTTTCCTCTTCGAAATTCAAGCTTGCTCTTCTTTGCTCCATTGGTGACTGTTCAGTGTCATTCTCGTCCTCCCAAGACAAGGCTTGGGTCTCTTCTCCAAGATCTTGTTCCTCTTCAAAATCACTTTCCACTTCTTCGTCGGTATCAAAATTTACATTATTTGTCATTGCTAATATTTCTCTTCTACTACCTTTATTTTTCTTTTTCTCTTTTTTATTTTTCGCATCCTCGTTTGGCTCACTTTTGAAGCCAAAGCTGAGAAGGCTGCTTTGAATCTTTTCGGTAGAATCCTCAATCCTTCCTTGACAAATGTTTACTTGAGACCATACTCGACTAACATCTGCCCAAGAAGCAGCCACTCGCTTACGTCTGGATTGAGAGACTTTTTTGTTCTCTCTACCATCACTACCTGCACAACTCCACGGGATTATTTGGGTATCATAGCTGTCAATTTTGTTGTACTGATCAGCCTTGTCCTCTTTGTGATCTACTTTGCTATTAGATCGAAGTACTCTACTAGCTTGTCCGAGCTCGGTAGGCGTCTCCTGATTTTGCGAAGAGGGTGGCTTGTATGTCTCATCACCTATACCGCAAAAGTATTTAATTTCTTTTTCCTCTTCACTCATGTGAGTTTCACCCCAATCAACTTTGTCTTTCGATTCTTCACTCGACCTCCTTGCTGTACCTCCAACGCTAAAAGATCCTCCTGGTGCAGTCTGACTACTTGACACATCTTGTCTCTCCTCGCGGGAGCATCCAAAAATCAAATTAGGTGATGACGGTGGTGGCGGAGAAGAAAGAGGCTCCGAATCGTTTGTAATCTTTGTATTCTGTCTTGCCAACTCTGCTTCCGACGCTGGCACAAGTTCACCCTTAACCAGTACGGCTGCAATCTTGCGCTTCTCCAAGGGACTACTCAATTCCTGCTGAGTCTCTTGTGCATACACTTTTTTTTTACTTCTTGGAGATCTAGAATAACACAGTCCTAAATTTAGCCCAGCTCGTTCACGACGCTCAGCGGAAGGCGAGGGACACTCTTCTTCTTCCGCATTCACATCATCCCCTTCACCATCTAGATCGTCATCACTACTTCGAAGATCTTTATACGCTTCCTCATCAAAAGCGAGCATAGAGTATCCATGACGAAGTTTACTTGGTGTTCTGCTGCTCTCTATTCTTTTCGAAAGTGTTTTGGCTTCAACTTTCTTCTCGGGACTTTTCTTGGGACTAATAAAGAAATTGCTAATTTCTTGCAATGGACTTGATGATCTCTCCCACATATTGTGTTGTTGCATCGCTACTTCTATTGCGCTATCTACAATTAAGGCTCTCTTTCGTTTGGGCGATATGGCAGGTGGCGGCACCTTTGGAGGGAACTTCTTTGTACCTTTACAGCCAGGTTTGCTTGTTTTGTGAGTGGGCGTTCGAGGTTTTGGAGTAAGACTAGACTGGGGTGGTGGTCCAAAGAGTGACAAGGCATTGAGAAAATTTGATGATTGGGATCCTTTTTCTGCTGGTTCTTCCGCCCTCGAGATAGAATTTGAGGTTTTCATTCGTTTCGAAGGGCTAGGACTGTTTATTTCTACTTGAACAGATTTTCTCTTGCCCTTCTTCATAGTACCAATTTCATCTCCACTTAAGTCTGGGTCGATCACGCGCATATAATCTTCAAGTATTCTCTTTGGCTCTGCTTGTGATCGAGTATTAGACAACGAAGCAATATTATGATCATCAACACTGAAGTGGCATTTCAATGTGGACTGCTTCATTGTTTGCCTATTTTTCTTTCGTGGTTCATTCTGTGGTACCGACTTTGCCACCTTCATCTTTAAACCCCGCGAGGATAATTCAACAGGTGTGTCGATGGTAGAAGCCGCCTCTCGTTCCCTAAGCCAAATTGGCATGGCGAGAGAATCACTTATTCTGAGCTCATGTGGGAATGTGAAGCTTGAATATAGAAGAAGTATGTCCCCTCAATGTTAGGTTTTGAAACGGTGACAGCTGAGAAGTGGCTAATAGAAGTAAAAGTAGCACTTTATCACTTTTAGTCGAACCGCGATTTCGTGTTGATTCGTGTTGCCGCACGTGTCAACGTTTTACAATTTCCTTCTGAAATAAAAGTTGTCAATCCCAGACTTGACTTTCCATCGACAAGGTACACACGAGGGATATCTCCTCAATGAAATTACAAATACCCCTGAGGCAGAGAGGATGAGCGCTATTGCAGCAAGGAAGGCACGCTTGGCTGCTGTGCAAGGAGAGTTGCAATCATCCACATCTACGTCTTCGTCTTCATACGACATACCTGACCCTGCAATCCCTCTATCTGCGGCTTTAAAATTAAAACGTAAAGGAAAGTTGGTCGAGAAGGCAAAACCAGAGAAAGTTAAAAAACAGAAGCTTAAAGATGGAAACCATAGAGAGAGGAGAAATTGGGAGAAACCAAAGTCCGTAGATCAAAGTGGATCAAATGGGTGGCTTCATCAAGATACAGAAAGTGGAGAGGAAGATTCATCAGATATAAGTTCCAATGTTTCAATAGATCTTGACAAAGAGGTGATAGAGCAAGTGTCAAAAAGCGTAGATGTACAAGAAATCGAGCCAGTTTGTAGCAGTTTTATGCCTATTAAAGATGGTAGACGGAAAAATTGGCATATTGAAGGGCAGAAGAATGGTGACAGAATTCTGTTAATTGGTCTTGAGTCTGGACAAACTCTTCAATTTGTAGGGAAAGCTCAAATTAAAGTGCTTGACGGCCTTTGTACGATATCAGGAGCCAAACTTACATCGGAACATTTGAGTGTAGTTGCTTTTGCCCCCCAGAATTCGCCGATACCTATTATTGAAGCTCAAATTGGCACTCAATCTTGTAGAGGGTTTCCAGAGTACGGATTTTCTACTGATCAATTCTCGGTTGTCATACAACTCAAAAGCTTCGTCAGTTCAGGCATTGATGATATTTTCATGGCCTGTCCTCTAGTAAAGTTCGATACTTTTAGAATGACTCTAGGAGATTCATTGTCGACTCCAAGCTTGGATGGCTTTTTCCCAATTCTTCAGACAGCTAAAGGCTTGGTCTCTTCTTATTTACCACCCTCTTGGGACCAAGCGCTGTCTGCTATTACAAATCTGAAATCAAACATCATTTGCCTTATCAAAGGCTCAAAGAGGGTAGGCAAGTCTACATTTTCTCGTTTTCTTCTTCATCGACTACTTAGCACAAGAAAGACTAGTATAGCTTACCTAGAATCTGATCTTGGTCAAACTGAATTTGGACCCCCAGGTATGGTTTCACTCTACCTATTTGGTACTCTGCATAGTGCAGTAAAAGATTCATCTGAATTGATCATTGGTCCAAGCTGGACTTCGCTGCAATGTCCCCTCCGCAGCCACTTTCTTGGCGATGTGACACCAAAAGGCGATCCGAAAGCCTATACCGCTGCTATTGGTGACCTTCTAGACTTCTACAAAAAACAATTGCATCATAAAGGAATTCCACTCATCATCAATACACAAGGCTGGGTCAAAGGACTAGGAGCCAATCTACTCTCTGAATTGGAAGCAATGTCCAATCCTACTCACATCTTTGATATGATTCAATATGGCGTAGATCCAGACACAACAAATTCTTGTAGGACACCTTCTCAATATATTCCAATCACCATTAGAGTTGAGGTAGCTCCTATTGCCTTGACTCGAGATCGAGGTTTTAATGCAGTCGAAGCTAGAATGCTAAATCTTGTTTCCTACTTTTATTCAACATATTTGCCCGGCTATCAGCCAAATCTCAAGCCGAACGCTGCAAATTCGCCAAAATGGAATTTTTCTTCAGCTCTTGTCCAGCAACGTCCATACATTACTAGCGTCAAGGAAGCTTTCCAAGCTGGACTTCATATCCTACCAAAAGGTGCTGCAGTAGAGAGGCCGCTGAAATTGATGGCACTTAACGGTAGCTGTGTTGCCATTGTCTGTGTACAAAAGGGTAGAGAAGAAGCACCGGAAGAAGAGGGTGTTGATACTACAGCACTTTTGTGGAACAAAGCTCTAAGCAAATCGACGCCACGATTGTCAGTTTCAGATTGTTTGGGTTTGGGCATTGTTCGTTCGATTGATGCAGTGACCGGCGACATTCACCTTTTGACTCCCATTTCACTTTCTCAACTTGCATTCAAGGTATCTAAAAATAAGAATGACTTTCAATTCTGTCTTGTAAAGGGTAGTATTGAGCTTCCTATTTGGCTTTCGATCAATTACTCACTTATTGAGGCATCTGGTAACTTTGAAAAGCCTACACCGACTCATTTAGAAGGAATTCCTCTAGCAGAAGTTCCATTTCTAGATTTTGAATTCGACAATGAGAATAAAGATGGTCAAATTATAGGTTTAGGAAAGAGAAGGATTCGCAGGAATATCCTCCGCAGAAGTCAGCAAGGTCCATCATGATCCAAATTACACATTGCACGACCGATCATTTAATTTTTGCTATAATCATTTTTATATCATTATACTACTGTACAAACATTAATCAATAAATACAACATTGTTTTAATCTGCTTCTTCTCTAACAGCATGCAATACAATTGTACCACCAAAAACAAAAATGGCAAGAAAAATGATAAACCATTGGAAGCGATTCATTATCTTTGTAAGAGCTCGAGATGTGAAGACAGGTTTGCTGTGATGAAATCTATTCAGCGAAGACGACCCTTGCTGTTTAGATACTCTTGATTCAGCATTTGGACGAGTGGATGGTCTTCTAAGTTGAGTGGGTGAATCAGGTTGACTAAATATTTTTACACCCAAGTTGATACCAATGAGACTTTCTTCTTCGTCTTGATTATCATCGTAATGAGTAGAATCGCCTAGAGAATATTTAAAAATTATGGCCTGCAGAATGAGTCGAAAATAATTTTCACCATCCAGCGATGGCAAAGGTAGCATATTGAGTAGTGCCATTGCTAAGCTAAGATTGAGAGTATAAGAAACGAATAAATTCCACCAATGAAATATATGGTAGGGTATATTGAACCAACTAAATCGAAAAATATAAGGTGAAATAGTGAGGGCAAAGTAAATTGAACGAGTACTACCTTGAAATAGAACCACTCGATTGCTTTCTTTGGCTCCATCCTTTTGTGTAATGGTTATGCGAACCAATTGTTCTCTCCTATCACTAACAATACAGATCATATCTTGATCGCTCTGTTGATTTTTAGAACAACCATTGACAGTGCATCTCTCCGCTTCTACCTTTTCTTGGACGAGATGGACAGGATTAAAGCATCGACCTACCGATTCAGAGGTCTCACCAAGCGTTTGGAAGCATAGAGAATCCTGTCCATTATCTTGTATAGTTTCATTTGTACCAATAACATCACAACACAAAGAAGATCGAGCTGCACGACAAATTAAGATGTTTAATTGAAATTTTTCTCTTTTTTTTGTTCAATTTTCTTATTTTTTTCTTTTTAAGAGAGAATGCTAAAATTCACCTTTACTACTCACACTTCCAGATATCTTTAGGTACACACCAACCTAGTGGCTCTGACAAACTTCCACTACCTCCTAGCAAATATCCTTGCCATGCTTCCTGCCTCTCTGCCGCGGAACGAATAAGTTGTGATTTGTCTGTAAGGTCAAAGTCATTCATACGAGTAATGAAAGTTCCTGGCGGCATGTGACTAAGCAGAGGAGATGACTTTTGAAGTAAAGGATCATGTCAGTAGAATTCGGACAATGACAAAACTTTTAAAAACTCATCACTCACCTCATCTACTGCTTCGACTCTTATTCCACCTGTATCCTTCCAGAGTCCTTGATGCATTACACTTGACAAACCAGAAATAAGAAAAAACGCAAGAACTAGGGCGGTAAGAGCATTATGCCATACCCCCGCCGAGATAGTTCTCAGCCTCTTTTTGAGTAATGTGTGATGGTCGACATATTCTTCCGATTCGGAATCAGAATCCTCGCTTTCCTCACTCTCAATTGCTTCTTGAGGTAGTATAACAAAAGCACCGGGGATGCAAGGAAAGAGAAGTATGAGACCCATTCGAAGAGGATTCCAAGAATGAATTGCTCCAGTGATGGCATGTCCAGCTTCATGCACTATCTGAGTTAAAGATAATGCTAATGTCAAAGGTATAATATGACTTAATGGCAAAGTCAAACCAGGGATCTATAGCCACCAAAGCGATGCCAGTTAAAAAGTCAATCTGTTTTCCCCTCTTTAATTTGTTACTCACCAGAGGTACTAAATTAGGCGACCATCGTTGCTTGATGTGGTTGATGTCTGAAGTCTGTACAATTCCTCTTTTTTGCAAATGGACAGCTGGGGTCAAAGGCGCATGCTCTCCTAATACAGAAATCTGCCCTATGAGATCGAATGCTCCCCATATTAAAAAAGCAATACTACTAACGAAGGCCAAGCTGGCAAATAATACTCCAAAATCGTAAAAGACTTCAAGATAGCTTAATTTTGATTTCTTCCTTCTAACGTGGCCAATGGTCGAGTCAATGAAGTGATTGCCATTGTCATTCCTTATGCGACACTGCTCTTCGTGGTGAGTTTCATGATGACAATCGAATCGACGCAACAACTTTCCAGGGAACCCGTTGAACCGAACAGTCTCCAATTTTAGCCACAAAGGTCCTCTGCTAAGCCAAGTACTACTAGTCCCCTCTCTTTCTTTCGATGAAGACGTCAATCTTCTCCGTATTCCAAGGATCCCCTCGCTTGCTCTTCTTGAATAGTGTCGTAAGAGTCGAGAAGCCAATTCAATCAATATCCAAGGAATGCAAAGGTAGATCAACGTCACTACCAAGGAATCAAGGGTCATCCTCTATATTATCCTTAAGGTTGTATGACTTTTCATGACTTCCTGGTGACAAAGGTAACGACGTTCATGTTATTTTGGTACGAAGAGGAAATATAAGAATTAGGCGCGTTGAGTATGGGTGGAGAAGAAAGTAAAAGAAAAAAAAAAGAGACTCTCTGTTCACCTCACCTACATTCAGACTACGGTCAATGACAGCTTTGAGCAATGTTCCGGTACACGTTCGATGTATTGTTTCGTTTAATAGACAAAGAGATGGAGGGGATGGTTGATGAGACAGAGAAGAGAGGGAGAGTGAACGGGTGTAGAGAGTTGTTGAAAGGGTGGTGAAGTGAAAGAAGGGGAGGCAGGTATGAAACCAGCGATCAGACAAAATCAAGCCCTAACGGGCTGGTATTAGGCTATATAGCACTGATCTTCCGACTGCCATCCTTTCCAGCTGCTTAACCTGACTTACTTGAGGAAACAGCTTGGGGCATCTGTTGTTCTTGTGTTGAGAATCAAGGCAACAATGAGACCATAGAGACCCAAGACTTCGGCGACTGTGTAATAAGAAAAGGTATGGAAGAGTGAGTGGATGTCCAGTCGCCATATCAAGGAACGAAAATTTGAAACTTACAAATGAGAATTAGGACCATACCAATGAAAAGTCTTGGTTGTTGCGCGGTACCCCGTACACCCGCATCTCCAACAATTCCAACAGCGAAACCAGCTGACAGACCAGCCAAGCCGACGGACAAACCAGCGCCTAATTGGATGAATCCAGCATATAGTGACATGGGCGATTTGACTGAAAAAGAGGTGACGGCGTGGAGGGAGCTTGAGAAGTTTTATTCTCCTTGTAGTCATTCCCGAATTTACACTCACTGTCACCTGAAATCAAGACACTGACGACCAACCCATAAATGGCAATAATACCAGCCATGATAACGGGAACAATACACTTGATCAACAAGTCAGGGCGCAAGACACCCATAGCACTGATACCAACACCTGACTTGGCAGTTCCATAGGAAGCTCCTAAACCTGAATAGTGGTGGCCAAAAAGCGAATTTAGTAAATTGTAAGGTTGCAAAGGAGCGCTCTTTCCCCTTGCAAGATTACTCACATGTGAAAACAATGGCGGCAGTACATCCCTAGAGTATATGAAGCTCAGATTAGTAATACGTTCGAACGATTTTAACGTCGGTCACTTCTCTATCTTGCAAATTTGACGTTGCATTCGGATGACATCCTGTTTCCCAATCTCCATCGCAAACCAGTACTCACCATAGCACCAAAGAATGGTGCATATACTGGACACAGATCGGTATCAACTGTTGACATGTTGGCTGGTAGAAAAGTAATTAAAAGTGCAAACCGATCAGTATTTGTTAAATTTCTTTAGCACTTATGTTATATCACGATTGAAGTGGCTAGATGACTCACATTACGTAGAATTAGAGCGAAAAGATGTCTAGAGTAGCAAAGTCGGTGCACAAAGGACTAATAATTGACTAGTGTCGGAGTCGGCAGCAAGAAATTTACAATAATCAAATGGAGATGAGAAAGGTTATCATCGAAGTAGTCGTCGTCTTTGTACAGCTTCGCTTGCACACAGGAGGAACAATGGCACGTGGCTTAATTTTCAATTTCTGCGCGCGCCAGTCATATTGTTTTTTTTGACTGTTCTATAGTACGCTGTCAAAATTGCTCCCGCCCTGCGCTATCAATTGGTAATCAATTGCTCGACTGTTTGTCAGAATAAATAAATATGCTTTTATGTGTGTATGTGTACATGCAAAAGTCTTTACAAGGTGCTCTTTTACCCCCTCCAGTGGCTGCTAATCAAAATCTCAGTATTGATCCACCTCCATTGGACCCATTCGATCGAATCCGTTGCTGGAAGAAGCAAAATTAGCTTCAACATCACGAAATAAGGGACTACTAGCTTTGGCATCACGCATCAGCGCTTGAAATTTGGGTGCAGAGTGTGGTGTTCTGTCAAGAGCAACCATGGCTGTATCACAAAAGGAAATGTCATAATTAAGTTGCAAGAATACTCCGGGCCAGAGCCAAGCAAGGACACTCACCTCTAAAAAGGGACCTTTGCAACTCAGTAGACTTTTCAACATCTTGCTTGGTAGCCTGATCCTTAAGTTTCACCTTTAACGTAGAGGTGATTGGCTCTACCACATCATCAAGGTCTAAAGAATTACATAAAATCATTAAGTAATGTTTTGCCTGTATCCGATTAGAGAAGTACTCACGTTGTGCTACCTGAACGGGTGCCACACTAGCCAGTCTAACTAACATTAGCGATGATAATACCTTGATACCATCCTCATCTTCAAGTCCAGCAATGACTCTTTCAATGTATTCTGAAAGATTAATCTTACCAAAACATGTATCCAATAGAGTGTACATTGTTTCAAAAGCATTTTTTCTAAGATCCAAACCATCGTCAATGGAAATTGTAAATGGACCCATGGCCACTTTTCTCAGTAAATCTGGACGTGGCAGGGTCTCTTTATAGAGCATGGGAAGTAGAACGTTGAGATGATTACGAATCAGACTGGGTCGATTATGAGCGGCAGCATTGAAAGCAAACATTCCGTGCTTTCGAACTTCGAGCGATTCATCCTTGACCAAACTTAGAAAGTCGACAATTGATGGTGCCAAAAGATCATCGTACGTAGTTGCTGTTTCAGTCAATGTAAATCGGATTGCTGCAATGACTGAAGCTCGAGTAGAGGGTGTTGGGTCTTGAATTCGACTTTGAAGTTGAGGAAGATAGTAGGCTGGATAGGTGAGTGTAAGTCGAGCTAGACATTCTGCTCCAATGTTCTGAATAGCCTCATCCTTGGTAGCGCAAATTTCAAATAGAGGAAGCCAAATTTGCTCTGCAATTAATTTGAGCTGTTCTGCACTTCCATGACTAATAAGCTCCTTGAGTGCTTGCAGTGATAACAAGCGCTTCTTTGCATTATTATCTTTAATCTGCTTTTCGATAATTGGTAAGAATGCTTCAAGGTTTCCAACTGCCATATTACCAATCGCAAATGCTGCAGCACTTTTAATCTCCTCTGCTTGAGCTTCGTAGAAAGCGAGTACCCGATCAAACAATTGGGTTTTCTTACTCAAATCTTGAATGCGACCAACTTCTCCAACAATGAGAAGATGAAAATAGACATCAGTCCCTTCTGAACCTGTTGCAAAGACTTTTTCGACTCGATTGATACTCTCGCTTGCAGTACCAGGTACAGCTTTTGCTACAGCTCCGATACACTGTGCTACTGTAGAATAATGTTGAATTTGAAATTGTGAAGCTTGAATGGTGCTTAATAGAGAGGTCATGACGTTTGGCGCCTTCGAAGGATCAAGTGATAAGAAATGGATAAGGAAACCCAAGATGGAATCAAGAGCTGCACCTTGCAGTAATGGTGAGCGAACAAGTGTGTAGACATTGGGTAAAATCGTCTTTTCGATGGTCGAAATGGCACGAGTAGCATCGATGATTAAATTCACCGTCTGCAATGCTACTGCAACCAAATTTAAGTTACTCTCTTGCGCCAAAAGGGGTTCAATCTCTTCCACGATGCTAATGGCAGACTTTTCCGAAAGTCGAGATCCTGATCGACATATCAAGGCAATAAGACAATGGAAGGATGCCAATCTCAGTAAGCGATTATTTTTGCGCAATAAGATGGCCACCTCATCAATGGCTTTAGTGATAAAGATATCCAGGTCCTTTCCTTTGCAGACGGGAGAATTTGCAATCTGCTCTACCACTTTGACGGCGGCAAATCTAGTGACCTCATTCCCAACTCTTTCCAAAATTAACGGCAAACATTCAAAATACTTCTCAGTCAAGTCATCACCTGCATGCGATAATAAATTCCCCAAGTTGGCAATAGCCTTTTCTTTAATTTCTTGATCAGAATCCGCTCGCACGACACGAGAAGTAGTAGCTGTGTATAATTCGAGAATGAACTTCTTGTAACGTCCAGCTTGATTGACAGTCTCTTCGAGTGGTCGAAGTCTTTTCACCAATTCTGTACTAACGTTGAGTCCTTCAACAGTATCACGATGCAACTTGTCGTTGATTACAGAGACAATAAAGAAAACGAGTTGATCCAATTGAGTCTCAAATAATCTAGGAGAGTGAAATCGGAAGAGCAGCTGCAAGAAGGACAACACTTCCGCTTTCAGATTGGCACTTGATCCGCTCATTGCTTCGACTCCTTTGAGCGCCTTTTGAGTTTGAACCAATAATAAAGTGACATGATCGTCCAAACCCCCTCTCAAAACAATCATTAATTCCCGCAAAAGTGCATAGCTTAAGAACCTCGTCATCATCGATTTTGAAAAGAGTTCCTTTGAAAGAGCCTTTGCAATAGCAGGCTCAAGAGCTTTGATTTGATTGAAGGGTGAATCTTCTGATGCCACTACTTCTTGCATTGACTCTTCTTCATCCCACTTGCGTTTCAAAGCTCCTGGAGATTGTCTCATGACTTCAGTCGCTTGAGGAGATCCACCATACAATTGGACTTGACGCAAAAGAGTAATAAATGTCTGTAGTACTTCTAAACGTACACTCTCTTCACGTTCAGAGAAACGTATCACCAGCGCTGGTGAGACAGTAGAGATCAGTGTAAATAGTAATTCGGATCGAGTCGAGATTATGGTAGCTAAAAGCTTTGCTGAACCTCGACGAACTTTCCATGAAATATCATCATCGTCTGAGTAACCTTCATCATCGATCAAATCATCGTCTTCGGAATCGAATTCGTGATCATCAGTCATTTCATCGTCTGACTCCTCCCCTCCAGCGTAATTTGGATCGTGCTTCAATAGATTGATACCCACTTCGACAACTTGAGTAATGAATGGCGTAATTTCAGTAGGACATCGCAACAATATACTTTCCATACTCTGAAGACATGCTTCCCTAAGCTCATCTTCTTCAATAAATTTGTCGCTTGTCGTAATGCTGAGCAACCTTGGCATAAATTCCGGCAACCTTCTACCAAGTCGTTTAGGGCAAGCTTTTGCCAAGGCACCCTGTAATTGAACAATTGTTCTTAGCAGATCGATATTTGCATTTGGTTTTGATAATGTTGCTGCAATGAATTCTGCCAAGGTTGTAAATACTTCCGAGGTGGAAGACGCACCTAGAGCACTTAAAGCGAGCATTGCACGCTTCCTAACGGCCGCTCTATTATTCTGCAATACATTTAAGAGAGTCTTTAATGTCTTCCTTTGCAACTCTACGTCATTGGCGATAATGGTAGGAAAACGAGTGAAAAAGTCTGAAAGAACGTCGAGCGAGTCGATGAGCACCTCTTGAGCTGCACTTGGCTGAATTGACTGAGATCAATAATACGTTTCATTCTCCAACCTGTCACCCTTGCAAACTCACATCAGATATTTGAATTAGCAACTTTGGTGTCAGGTTGCTGCCTGCTCTTGCTGCTAGACTACTATCGCCAGGAATCTCAGACATGACTGTCTTGAGACCTAGAGAAGCAATATCGCGTAATTCCTCCTCCTTTGACGAAATGTACTCAACCAACTTATCTAGAATAATTTGCAATTGCTTCTCTTTGACTAATTTTACCAAAACTCCCAAGCTAAGAAAAAAAGCAATGACGAGTGAGTCGATTCTGAAGAATCATATCAACAAGGTCCTTTTCTACTCACCATTTTACACTCATATTCTTGACTTCTCCATTTTGATCCTTAATTAGGTCCAAGACTTTGGCTACAGTGTTGCTCTCCGTACGTTCATCGACGGCATGGAACCCATCCTTTCTAGCTTCAGCTATAAGGTCACTCAGAGCCATGTATCTGTCGAAAAAAAAAAAATTGAATGCCTGGTAAGTGTTTGATCTTACAATGTGCGTATGAATGCTAAGCCACCAACCTAAAATCAGCATCGGGAGAGTTCATCTAAAGACAATGAATGGGAAAGATTAGCTAGACCTCCGCTGTTGTCATATATTGCTGCTCTCACCTTCTCAAGTAGCGCCTGAACGCTATAGGATGCTCTCGACGACATTTTTGGTACAAAATCTCAATGTCAATGACGTGAGGCTTTCCACTGTCAATTAACAAATTAGGCTGTCTTGCAAAGGAAAAAGGATGGAAGGATCTTGAGAACACACTACTCTCGAAATTGGATGGACAAGCTGACGCGAATAAATTTCTCTCGCACGGGTCTTCTCAAGGCCAAGAAAAGTCAAAGCAGTCATTAGCCTCAAAGACAGGGAAGGCGAGTTGCACACACACACGCTTTTATCATTAATTACTACTACCTTTATACGAAAGGATGCAGTTCGATTTAGAAAGAACCACGCCTTTTAGCGTCAGTAGTGAAGATGTCATCGCTCTGTTACAAGACGTTGAGAGGTTTCTCGTCGCAAGCGGAGGCAGTGAGGAAGGCTCGATTCGCTTCGACGAAAATACAGGGTTATGGCACGGTAAGTAGTGATAATTGACTTTATCAAGCAAGATCTTGACGGTTTATCGTAACATCCTCTTTTTTTCTTTAAAAAAAAAAAAAAATTTTTTAGCAATATCAAAAGACGGAATTCCTATCTTGCCAAAGCCAAAGTATACTGCCAAGATGGAAAAGACGGAGAATGGGGCAATATGGACAATTGAGGCTGGTCTAGGGATTCAAACTTTTCACACTTGGACAGTCAAATTGCTTTCTGATCAAGAATGCACAGCAACAGAGCATGTCACATGTCAAGCTCCTATGACCTTATTTTATGCAGCCAAATGGCAACTTCCTGCCACTCAAGAAAAGACACACAAAAAGCTTCAAGAATACTTGAGTTGAATGAAAAGTTCTTCTCTTACTGTACAAGACCAGTTGCAACCCTGTCATTTTTTTCTATCTTCTTCACTTTTTCAACTTCACGATGATCTATAGAGGCTATAATTGTTGCATGTTGAATGTATATACCCAAAATCTTATCCAACTCTTCCTTTTTGAAGGATGAATTCTCATCATTGACCTATTGACATTCACCGCTCTCTCTATGCGATGATATAGAAAGATACCTTGACAACTTTAAGCGCGCGCCTTGATCTCCCTCCCCAAAAAGAGGCAAATTATCATTAGCTCAAAAGTCCACGTCGAAAAAGGGGGGCCGTACGAAATAAGATTTCCAGTTGTTAAAACTACTGCATTCATTATCTTCTATCCTCTTTCTACTTCAGTGTCAAGCCCACTAGTAGCTTTCATTTCTCCCCGAGAGTTTGTAGCTTCCGCTACTTCCAACATTGGTATCCAGCAAGGTGTTCGATGCCAACCTTCAAGAAATTTGAAAGAATTCACTTTTCGGCACCTGCATCTGCTGTGTTGAAACTGATTCAAGACGAGCCGCTCAAAAATCTGGAAATCATTGGTGTAGAGGTAGAAGAATGTAAATTACCAGAATCTGGAGAATGTACTGGTGAGCTGTCTCTGATGAATTTTTCTTATTCATGTAACATTCGAACCAACAAGTTTAACCTGAATTTTTTAGTCATAGAAAAGCTATCTATACCATTGATACCCAGCACCAAATTCAAAGCAAAATTTACTAGACTACCAAGAGGATCAAAATGGGAATCGTGGGCCGCCCTGGGAGTTTACGTTGATACAAAGTGCACAGTAGATGAAGTGGAAGATGCGAATACAGCGCCAGGGGAAGAGTCAAATTCCTGCCAAGCAACGGAAGAAACCATCTTGATTTGTCCATTCTATGTTTACCCTATCGTCAAGTGGCAAATGGCCAAGTCACATGTCGAAAACAACATTAAACTACAACGATACTTTACATCCTTATCGTCTACGCCCATCAGCACAGAAGCATCATAGACCAGCTAAACCCGAACTATCAATTTTATTAGCATACGAAAAACTATATACGAATGAATGCTCAATCGTCCTGCTACTTTCATAGATCCTAGATAATTACTTGCGACCAAGGAGATACAAGGTACAAGTGAGGCAGTCAACTATATATGTCTTGCCCCCAAAAAAATCGGATGTCCGTTCTTCTCCCTTTTTTTTTTTTACCTCGAGCTTAAAATTAAGGGTCTCAAAATTAGATTCTTGGCTAACTAAAGTTGATTGCAAAATTTTGTCGTGAACCTTACCTTTCTACCTATCCTCCATCCATCTCTGAGTTTCAGGAAGGCGGTAGTTTGAACAAATTGTGATGCCTACGTATAGCAAGACGGAGACAATTGCATTCTCGGCAACTCCTTCTTCAGTGCTAAAATTCTTTCAAGACGCCCCTGTTGAATACCTACGAATCAGTGAACTTGAAATTCAAGAGAAAGATAGCACTCAATTCATTCCGGGTACTATTACAGAAGAATGGACAGGTGAGTGGGGAGAGAGAGAGAGAAAAAGATAGCTAAGAAGTCACAAAGGACCACTTGCTAACGCTCTGGCAATTAAATTTCAATGTAGTGACAGAAAAGCTCTCAATACCCCTAGTACCCACTACAAAGTTCAAAATGAAATTTACCAGAACTGAAAATGGTTGTAGATGGGAATCATTTGCTCCACATGGTATTTATGTTGATCATACTTTTACAGTGGAAGATGCTGTGCAGCAACAATCCGATAAAAGTAAAGAAGAACTACATCGATGTCAAACTTCAGAAAAGGCAATCTTGACTTGCTCCAATGGCTTTCTATTTCCAATTGTTAAATGGCAACTCAAAAAATCTCATACTAGTAATTTAGAAAAGCTACAAAGATATTTTTCTTCTCAAACTGCTTCTACTGGTAAATACGATAAAGGGATAGAACGACTTCAATAATGGACAAAAGTGCAGTATTTCTTTGGGTATAAAGTTACATGTATGATTTTCGACTATGAATATATATATATATATATATATATATACATTTATGAAAGATTTTCTCCTTGACGCCTTTACTCTCCCTCTTCTTCTTCTTCTTCTTCTTCTTCTTCTTCTTCTCAACATTGTTCCAATAAATCTTCGACTGCCTCTTCTAATACTTGTAATTTGTAGTATTTAGCCACTTTTTGCATAATTTCCAACTTTTGTCGAGTATCTTTTCGAGTAATTGTGAGACCCCATGTACCTGAACAAGGACAATGTAAAGCTACATTTCCCTCCTTGAGTTGATTACACTTGTTACATCTCAAGTCTTGTAAGCAAAACGTATTGATACATTCTGTTGCTATTGAGCAAAGTTTCATTTCAATATCCATTTTATCATATGGACATTGACATTTACTACACTTCCAAGTTGATGAAAAAAGTAGATCTGCATCACGACAAAAGTCTAAAACTCGATCATTGTTACAAAAGCTACAAATGATTCCAGTCAAGAGTAACGATTCGCATGGATTGTGAAATTCTGCCAATGGGCTAAATTCACCAATACCAAGAATTTCTAAAGCATTTCTTCGACAAATTCCTACTTCTATACTTGCTTCCCGGTGTAAACTTAGTGCTGCCATGGTAGTCTTTACAAATTCCAATCCTGCTGATACATCTTCAATGTTATAATTTCGACCTGGTAAGATTGGCCACTCCCAAACATAACCTTGAGCGCTTGCTTGTTGAATTTCTTGAACATGCATCAACATCTTTCGAGTAACCCATTGACTCAACAATGATTTTGCCATCTTTGTATCATTACTTTCTGTCTTTTCATCATCATTTTTAGTCTCATCATTATTGGAATCATTTGCTTGAACAAGCATCAAGGGTGTTCGATCAGCCAATCGAGTCGAAACTAAATTACGTTTGCTCTCGTACAATTTCTTGATGAAATTGGATACAACTTGAACAAATCGTAATCGAACACTATCTGGTAAAAAAGTAGCAATATTCCACTGCATATCAACTTGAAATTTCTTTGCCCTATAGGCTTCTTCATTTGAAAAAACTTCTTCTGGATTTTGACAAACGACACCTCCAAAATTAGCAGGATCCATCCAAAGCAAATACTCCCAATGATGAATAATTTCCAAATCTAAATGTTTAAAGAGATCTCTTGAAGTGATTGCACTGACTAAATAACGACCATAAGCTGCTGCACTTCCTGCTGTTGGTTTACTTGTAAGGAGAAAGATGCGTTGAAAATTTGCAAATACAATGGATGCACCTAAGCGCTTACATTCACCCAATAATTGTAAAAGTGTCTTTCTCATCAACTCAGAAACAAAATTTTCCATTGCTGGTTCGTATAAGCAACTCTTATTACTACACAACCAATTCCAAAATCCATCAGCAAGAGCATTGGAAATTCCAATATTTTTATTTCGAATCTTTTCAACATACCAAGTCTTGACCATATTCTTAAGTGTCCAAAATACTTGTGAAGTTACTACACTAGAACCCATTGTTGCACTCTCTGTTACACTACCTTTTGAGTATTCATCCAAATTGTGCGATGTATTATCAAATGCCATTGATCCACTTGCTTTAGAACCTTCCATATCATTAATACTAGCACTTTGTAATAATGCATTCATTGCTAAATCAGCCAATGTCATTTCAAACACGACATTGCTATACGATCCAGGTTTTGATATTTCTAATGGTTTTGTACGTTGATTACTAGATTCAACAAAATTACCATCCAATTGTAATCCACCAAGATCTGGTCCTTCTGTCTTTTCACTCCACCACAAAAGCATATCACTCTTTGTCAATCTTCTTGCAAAATCAATATCAGAAGCAAAGACTGAAAATTCTCCTGATCTGAAATTACAAACTGGTATATCGTACTGACTTGCCATTTTCATCCATGCAGTAATCCATCCAGCTGTTCTCAAGTAAACACTTAACATTCTTTTTACTCCATAGATTTGCCATCCTAATGATGGAAAGGAATTATCTTGGAGTGCCGATTCAATGATGAGAATAGGAAATTCATTCATGATAGAAGGTCCTAAATTAGATTCATAGTAACTTTGCTTGTGACCAGAAGAGATACTTAGTATAGTAGGAGAGGAAGAAAAATTCTTGATTTGAAGTAGTTCCCTTATGATAGCCTTCCATGCTCTTGAAGAGGTGGTATGAATCTTAAGTTCAATTTCCAAATCTTCCTTATATGAAAAAGCTCCTTTTTCAAATCGACCTGTTTCAAACCATCTAGTATACCTCTCCTTGTACATGGGTTCCAAAGCGGGTAATTGACGAATACCGGCAGAGTCAACAATGTGGATATTGAGTTTACCATCCGGACTAAATAATCCAAAGATGTGTCGATTTTCTTTATTTCCATGCCAAAGATAAATGTATCGTATTCCTATCCCACCTGAAAGATATTTATGCTTTTCAATCGAAGCATGTTGTGACTTGACCAAGTCATCAATTTCAAATCCAAAGTCAAGAGCTCTACTAAATTTGCTACGACTCTTTGAATCGACTGCGCAGCATGAACCAAGTTTTATCAATGCTCGAATATCCAAAGGTACTTGCATTTCATAGACACCATCCACATTTGGATGATTAATCAAGGTGGAGAAATGAATTTGAGCAGCAGTAAAGATATCTTCATCGACGGTAATCTTGTACAAATGTCGACATGGCACACCTCTAGGCAATGATCGTACCACACTTTCCACCTGATAGACATCACTGAATGTACCTTCACTAGGCATAACCTTGAAATTTATATAAAAGACGCGAGGAACCCGTACTTTAATAGACTGAAATTGATTATCAATTGAGAGCCAAAGGCGATATTCACCTGCTCGAGAAGTCGGACAGATTTGAACCACATCCCATACTGCTGTAGCCATATCTCTCGATTTTTTTGAAAATATGGAAGCGGTTGATCGAGGGTTGGAGATGATTGTTGTCCTGCCTTTTGCTCTCCTTTTTCTTTCTTTTCTCCATCTCTTCTTCATCACTCTTACCCAGCCAGGATAATCTTCATGCATATCTGGTAATGGCTCATCAACTTCCACGACAGTCTCAACCCTAGTGCCTTTCCTAATCATCTTCTTGCTACTAAATGGTTGAACAAATCCTTTGTCAACTGTCCCTTTGAACATATCGGTAAGTTTTCGTTGTTGAAATTTGTCCTCACTAGCAGCTACCCTCTTAAATAACCAATCAGGATGTCGAATTCGAGGTACAGGATTGGGAACTCTTTGCATAGCTGCTGGAATAGTGATGAGCTTTTGAATAACTCCACCAAATCGCTCAATGTAGTAATTCCAATCAAGAATACTTCGCAAATCAAAATCGTGCAATGAATCGTCTCGTAAAAATCTTCGAAGATAGTACTGCTTGATGCTCGGTTCTGCATTGAAGATTGCAACCGGAACAGCTCTTTCGGTCACAGGAGCTCCATGAGGTTTTTCTGAAATGATAAATTTGCAAGCCAATCCTTTATTTTTTACCATTTGTGCTCCCAAAAATTCAGCAAGTCGCTTTGCAGTAGTAATGGCAGTTGATTTTTGTGCACCATATTCCGCCAGAGTCTTGGACATACTCTTGTTTTCAGCAATCAAGTCAATTAGTTCTTCATCATGTAATGTCGAACCTTTTGAAAAGAGTACATCCAGCCATTGATCAGCAACCTTGGCTACAGCTGCATAGCATTCTACTAGTGTAGTACCCAACAAAAATTTTTCAAAAATTTGCTTTTGAAAGTCCTTGATAAGTTGCAACTCTCCTCGACGCTTTACTTCAAATCCTTTGAGTTCTGCTAATGATCCATCATGTTCAAATACCGCATATCTCTTCTTGAGTAATTTATCTTCTTCTTTACTTGATGGTAATATCATAGCTCGATATGGTCCGTCCAATTCAAAAAAGATGGAATTTTCACTGTGAACTTCGTATCGTCCCGTCTTCTTATCAACTAATTCATGATATTGATGATTGGTGAAACGTTGGTGAACCAAGTGATTAAGCATGGTGCAAGGATATGATATAGTAAGACCCTTTCCATTCTTTGTTTTGAATTGAAAATTTTCAGGAAAATTACCTGGTAACATGCACCATATACCGTCCGTGTCTAATTCGAGTGGTCTACCAATACGATCAACAAGATCTTTTGCCAATTGAATGATAGTAGCACCTGTTAAACATGTTATACCTGCCATTTCCATCGAATACCATCGCGCTCCTTTACGCATGACATACCCATAAAAGGAGTTGAGAATACACTTGTGAGCCATTTGAAGTGAATCGTAAAGTACAATCATCTTTTTAGCTTCCATGACGTCTGCCAATGATGCGCTACCTTCTGATACACCTGTATTAGCCTTGTCTAAATTCTTCTTCCATGTTTTGTGCAATCCCTTGTACTCATATCGACGATCTCGAAAATCTTTGACTGTATTAATGTAGAAAGGATTCTCACGTTGGCAAATAATAGTCTCTCTAGTGACAATTTTGGTCTCGTGTGTTTTTCTATACACCTTTCTACTATAGTCTCCTACTCTCTTGTGTAAAATGACTGCTTGCTCTGCATTACCAAGCTCTTGATATGATCGCTTTTCCCCTCCAGGATACAAGGATGGGAATGCCTCGTTGGATAGAGCATTTCGAATCATGTTGACTTCATCTCTCTTTGCTGGAAAATATTCTCCTCGCCAAGACCATTGCATTTTCTTGTTACAAGTCATACCAGGTCGATTGTAATCGCAAGTAGCACAAGCTGCTTCATCTACTACAGAATCTGGCTGCAGACGATTTGACAACATGATATTAGGATACATTGCTGCTACATCCAAGTGATAGATGAGCGGCTCTACTTGTATTGTTGGCTCATCTCGTAAATTCTCCAACATGCCTTGGACTTGCGCTTTGACTTCATCATAGTTGGTAATTTCTTCCAAACTCATCTTGCCTTCTTCTGTAATACTGAATTGCAAAGCCTTGTCAAGGTCATTGATGAGTTCTTCGAATGCGATAGGATCAACTTTAAAGTGAGTGGGAATATCACTTCGGAATACTCCAGCCTCTAATGCTTCGACGTGACCGCCAACGTATGTTTCTGATTCGAGTAGATGACCTTTGTACGTATTTCCGATGGGATCGGTGTGTCTATTTGGCATGATGATATTACCCTTGTAAGCTTGAACCATGAGTAAAGTTTCACAAAGTGTTCCACTACCTTTACGCAAGACTTCATCAGGATTGAGAGGAATAATGTTGCAAAGACTGAAAATGAAAGGATGAACGTATTTCATGTAAAGGTAGTAGGTAGCTACTGCATCTGAGACAGAGTACTGCGCTAGGATTTGCGGTTGGTCGATGGCGTAGGGTGTCATGAGTTCAGGATCCAATTCCATTGGATCATATCCTAATTTGGCAACAGTAACTGCTTTGAGACCTTGACTTCCTTGAGGTAGGTAGGAGTCTCGTTTGACCCATCTAAAGCAGTCCATATGAGTAGTGGATTTACTCTTGTATTCTCCTTCACTATCTTTCGAAAAGCCAATCTCATCTAGCATACTGAGTCCATGAAAATTGGCTCTTGCTTCCACAAAGGGAAAATCAAATGAGTCACCATTATAAGTGGCAACTACAGTCGGCCTTGCTTCTCGGAAGTGAGAAAAGAACCTCTTCAAAACTTCTTCCTCATTGGGTTCGTTAAAGATAATAAAAGGACCATCGTACTCTTCTTTAGGTGAATATTCAAAATCATCAATATCTTCACTGACAATCTCCCTATTGGTGATGAGGTAGCCTTGTCCATCGATCATGTATGATATCATCATAATGCTATCTGTTTCTGCATCAGGAAATTTAAGTGGTAATTTTGTCGTTTCGATGTCGTAAGCCAACACAGTTGGTTCAGCACGTTTGACTCTACTAGGCACTGAGGTAAGAGTGATGTTGCCAGCTTCAAAACTGACATTGTACCACAGCCCGACTCGTATATCTATTAATAAGTAGAACAGTCTAGTCAAACGTATTGCACACAGATTACCTTGAATTGGCACCACTCACCATTGTCAATAGCGACTCGTAAATAGTATGGAACATCATACTCTCGTAGATCATTGATACACTCTTCCGGATCTAGCCGAGCTTGTCCATTACCACCACCTGCCCTTTTACCTTTTTTGCTTCCAATCCAGCCATCTGTCTCCATTTCTATCTCTAAAGTGGCACCAGCGGCAAAAGTGTAGTCTTCATTTTCTTCAAGTGCAGTTGCATAAGTGTCGACTGCGTCCTTGTTCTTTTGTGCCTTGACAGCTAGAGGCAGAAGTTCCCTTCGGACCGAAATTAGATCATGTATGTTATGAAAGTTTATTTTAATAAAGGTGCGATGCAATCCAACAAGGTGATTTGGTAGCTTGAGATCCTCCTTTGCTTCTCTTGAAGTCGTTGCAATGAGACCTTCATATTTTCTTCGTAGCCAGTCTTCTACTATTCCTTCTGTTCCTTGTCTGCAACCAATCAAAAAGTAAGGTTGATATGGTATTGTCACCTTGAACATATTTGCATCATCTTGAATGAAGTAGTAGTCCACTGCACTCTTTCCCGAAGCATGAAGTGGGCCACCAAGCGATGTATCTGTAATAATAGTAGGATGCATGTTGACCAACCAAGCTTCCTTGCTTTCACCTTGATCTAGTCTTTCAAAACCCATCTTGGCATCTATCTCATCTTGAGCTTGCGCCTCTCTGAACCTGTCTTCTGCAGAAGTAGCATCATCAAATGCTCCTTTTACTAGTGAAGCAGAGGCGTTTTGTTGATCTTGGCTCTTGAATCTATTATTAGAGCCAGATGGTCCTGGTCTAGCTCCATTTCCTCTTTTCCGAAAAGTACCACGGCCTCTGCTAGAAGATGACGTCAATCCGAAGGTGCTACCTGACCTTTGTGTCATGGCTGCTAATGACTTGTATGAGATGTCAAGTCTGCAATCCCTTGATATGGGGTTTGCGAAAGAAATAAGTCTGAAGAAATACCTCTTTTGACCAATTTGATGCACTTGTGGCCTCTCGCGTCGCGCGTCTCAACACGCGCTGCTTTACACCACCACTTACGCAACTTAAATTGAGTAAATTCCAAAGATTTTATTGACACTACTACTACTGATATAAAGATCAAGAGATTAGAGATGGTAATACTGATTTCAAGTCCATCTCAATCATCTACTCTCTCGCTCTCTATGAGCAGCGCCCTCGGACCATATTGCATACCCTTGATGCCATTTCAACACAAGCTTGGTGGCAACAAGAACAATTACTATCAGAACATGTCATCTCCTCTTGCGCATTCAACCTCTTCTTCACCCTCCATAAAGCTTGCATCTTCTCGCAGTAATGAGAAGCTTCATTTTAATGACGACGAAGACGACGGTGAGGATGGTTTGACCTTTTTTCATGCTTCTTCCAGTGTAAATAAGGAGACACACTCTCCCACCAACCACCGGCAACCCAACAGAATATTCATCGGTCGGAAGCATCGTGCTTCATCTCGTCAAATGCTAACACCTGGTCCCTTGGGTCTTAGTCGCCCAAGTGGAAGCGACGCAGAATCAAGTTCGTCTGCTCAATCGATCAAGCAACAATTTAGACGCAAATGCCAAGAAGCAATGGCCCAAGACAGGAAGCGGGATCGCGATCGTAAAATAGCTCAGGGCAGATTTGGGCATGCTTTGAACAATGTATACAGTGAAGATCGTGGTATGAGAAGTACGTCAGATACTGTTCTACACAGTGATGATTTGAGAAGCTCAGATGTTGACGATGGGTTGATGGATGACAAAGAATTGAAGGTGAGCTATCATGATTATGATTTTGAATTCTTTGTACTCGGTAGTCTTATGCAGATCTGCTTCCGTACACTCAGGTGGCTCGTCGTATGCTTGCCAGCGACTATCGACGGATGCTTCGTGAGCAAGAGCTTAGTGGTCAATTGGAGGTTGGCTTCTTAGATCCTGATGAAGTGGCATGGCTAGAGGAAGAGATGAATAGAGAGGAGGCTCTTATGAGGATCACTGGTAGGTCTCTTCGGTATGCTTATGCTAAATTGGCTATTGATATTTCATTTTCTTGACTGTAGAGATGGAACCACCCACAGACATGGTGGACGAAGATGAAGATTTGTACGCTCAATATCAGCATGCACAAAGTGCTATTTCAAGTTTGGATTTCGACGATCGATCTGAAGATGATCTCTCTTGGCTTGATGATGAAACTTGGCAAAAAGCAGTCGAGGGCGTGGAAAGCGGTGAGAGGAGACAAAGACAAGAAGCAAGAAACTTTACAGAAGATATAATCATGGGTGAATTCCCGTAAAATTGATAGTAAGGACAGCACATACCTCACTACATTTGTATTTGTAATCGTAAGACAAAAGCATTTAGAATCTGGCTCTTGAGAGATACCATGGCGTCGACAATGTAATCTCAAAAAGCACTATGAGCAAGCACAAATACTATTATTGCAGAGCCTGTCTTAGATCTCTTAGGCCCTCGCGACTTTAAATGATTAAGATTTTGAAAATGTAGATAGAGGAAATATTCAATTGATTTAGAATTTTCCTTCTCTATTCTCAATAGGTCTATGGATACCGAAAGATCTAGATGGTCTTGGCGTCCTTGCTGTTAGGTGTATTGAGCAAGAAGTCAACATCAAGCTGGTGTAGTATTAGTCTCATTCGAAATACTTCTTCAAAGAGCGGCTCGTCCTCACGTTGTAAGTGTAAATGCTTTCCCTCTTCGGGTGCATAAGGATGCATCGCTCACAACCTCACCTCCCTACTCATTTAAGATCTAGCTCGACAAAAAAAAGACTCTTTTGTTCGTGATCGTATAGAAAAGAACTATGTTTCACGCTCAGCTTTCAAACTGATTCAACTCAATGATTCATTCCGATTTCTTCGTAAAGCTAAGAGTATAGTCGATCTTGGAGCAAGTCCAGGAGGATGGACTCAAGTTGCTCTTGAAAAGATGGGTAATAGTAGAGGTCGTGTCTTTGCTTTAGACTTACTCGATCTAGATGATCAAGTCAAGATGAGTAATGGAGGACCAGAACGACTTGTCTTCATTAAAGGTGACTTTACAACCTCAGCTGTTCAAACTGAATTGCAAGCATCTATTCAAGACAGTGGGACTGCAATCGATGTGGTATTGAGCGACATGATGGGTAAGTTTAGTAAAATAAGAAGGCAAGGAAAAGTGTAGCTGACCTTTGGCAATTTATACGAAAAGCCAATACATCAGGCAACCCGATTCGTGACACACAGGCTTCTCTGGATCTTATCGAAGCGGCTTTTGGCTTTACAAAGCGAGTACTCGACCCAAGGGGATGGCTGATTATCAAGTACTTTGATTCACCAGAAGCACAAACGTTTCGTAAAGAAATACTACAGCCTCACTTTGAGAAGGTTCAAGCAAAGAAAGTAGCAGCAAGCCGCAAAGAAAGTAGTGAAATGTACTGGATCTGCCATGGTCGAAAAGCTATAAATTGATTGCAATTTCTTCAACACAGACAATAAGAAATAAAAGCATTCTAAAAATATCTATGATTGTGATTGTGCGAGCATGTATGCAATCACCAATATGACTTTGAAGAGAGTGACTTTTTAGTACACTCTTTGCTTGCTACGGTAAGCTTCTTCTTGGGATGGCTTTCCCCCAAATTTGTTCGCTAGTTCGGCATACTCTTTATCATCGTCTACATGGACAAAGTACTCTAGTTGGTGAGGTGTTCCATTAGCACTTTCGTCTTTGCGCTTCTGACGTTGCTCATTCTGTGAGAATAAAATGAGCGAAGATAGAGGAGGAGCGTTAGAGGAGAGATGCATACCCCTTTTCTACACTTCCGTTGTAAACTCACTTCTATTCTGGTCTTGTCTTTGCTTGCTGCATCATAATTTTGACTTTTTATACCTTCTGCAGTCTTCTCCCACACCTTTCTGCTCTCCATGTCTCCTTGCTCTTCAACTGGCTTCACAGTAAGTTCCTCCCGGTCAGAGCTGGCATCCCAGAATGCTGCATCTTTACCCCCAGATGGACTTGCACCTTTGAACTTCGATGCTCCACTCCATTCACCTTCAATGGAATACATAGCATGACTAGCTTGGCTCGATGGTGAAATTGTAGCCTTGAAAGAATGAGCCTTTCCAGAGAAGTAGCCTTTACCAGTATAATTGATAGTAGCTAAGTAACCAGTTGAGGAGCAAATGTAACTGGACTGTGATAATTCAATATAAGGACTTCCCCAAACGATTCCTTCAATGATAAGGTGAGGTAAAGTGATGAGATAAAGAGTTTCTCCCTTCTTGTCAGTGCTGGGTACTCGAAGGACTGCATGACCGACTTGTTTTACGTTGATAGATCGTCCACTAAATGATGACTTTTGTCCACTATGACCCTCAAGAGTGACGCCAGCTTTCTTGTTGGTGATATGGTAAGCAGTGACAGGAGGATGGTGTGACACTGAAGAAGTAGTAAATGAGTGGAGTCTGACAGACTTTCAATTACTGCCTTTCACACTCACCTTGTTCAGAAATAAGCGCAGTTTCGCCACGATTATCTTTATCAGGCCAGGTTCCGAGAAACAGCTCTCCTAGAATGGGGTTCAAAGGCTATAAACAGTGGAGATAAATTAATTCTTAGTGAATAATATTTCATCCTTATAAACCAACTATCAACTTCATACCTTTTTCTCACTTCCCATGCTTGCGTTTCGTGACATATACTGACCCTTGAGTGTACCAATGAACCATCTCAGAACATTTACCATCTGCTCCACATCATCCTTTCCTTCCGAACAAGCAGCAAACAATTCTGGATGTTCTCCCCAGTAGGAAGGGTATTCAGTCAAGCTATATAGAAGGAATTGTATCAGATCTGCTACCCGTACTCAAGTTTTTGCAGGGCAAGTCATATACTCACCTGACAGGAGATAGAATAAAGGAAGGTGCAGTCAAACTGGACAAGTCACCTGAAAAGGAAGCAATCGTTTTGATAAACTGATACCTCTTTATGTCAGATTACCTGCTATCACTTGTATCATATTCTTGTCATTCTCACCTGACCCCATCCTTGCCTTTGCTCTTTAGGAACGGCTCCTCCGACATCTGAATCGTCCACCATTTCAAAATGTAATTGAAATAACGTAGAATTATAATAAAAATGGAGTCCTTGTCCGAGATGGTGGAGTTTCGAATGCGCGCGGGTACCTCTCATCAAATAGACCAACAAAAATAATGTTAGGGCCCATCTGTGATATTACATATAATGAAAAGTAAAGAAGAACACGTGGACCAGGTTTGTATTGGCATCTTCAAGTGAAGTCGCGAGGAAGTATATTCTTGGTCTATGAGAATTTATGAACATATTTAGAATTTCGGTTCCCCTGCCAGCCTTAGCTAGACTCTGGGTCCCCACATGCAGACGGTTGACACAACAACATTTTCGAAGGCTAAATTCTGGTCAGTAGTAATGCGGTATCAAGCCTACGCGACTATTGTTACTTTCGAATCTGACTGTTTGACCAATCTCCTTCACTTCATTAATTTCCTCTCGCATAGCCACTCTGAAAAGTAAGGTAGTAGCTTCCCAGACTTGAAGAATCAAGTACGAGAATCACAATGCAAGAGACAGAGGAACTTTCACCGGGTCTTAGTGATGATGGCTTGTCATTTGAAGACGCAGCAGATGGCGTCTTAACACCTATAAATGGTGATATTGAAAGAGATTGGAGGGGTACAAATAGAGAAACTACCGAAGCTAATAAGCTTTCAACGATCGGAACCAATCACAATATCCGTATCACTGGTGATGGTACAGCATCTACTTCTTCTTCCACCAGCAAAAGCTCAAAACAAAAGGGAACCGGAGTAGCAGCTCTTTTAGCTAAATTCCAGAATGGGGCTGAAACTAATCCAGGCATAAATACATTTACTCAAAGACGGAGTAGCAGTCCAGATTGCTCAAAGAGATCAATGAATCCTACCGGCACTACCAGTAAAGAGAAGGAACAAGAAAAACTATCAGAAGATGTTCTGCATGCAGGGAATGGTGCAGTAGCGGGGCATGCCGAAGAGAGTCAAAAAGGTGATACTAGTGCCAAAATGGAAGAGATAAAGGAAGATGCCTCTCTACTTAATGACAAGAATGCGATTCCTCCTTCTAAAGGAGCGCTATCGCTCCTGGATCCTAGCGAGACCATCACTAATCCTTTCGGTAGGGGAGGGGCAACTCCAACATTATCATCTACGCCAGCATTTGGAAGTGAAGCAGAGAAAACTCCTGTGATACCAAAGACTATTGAACAAGCAGATTTGAAGCGATTTCCAGCTCCTTTGGTACAAGATGAATCTCAACTTATGCCTGACACCCCCACAACTTCACAAGCCAATCGTTTTTCGACCGTCTCTCTGAGTACAACAGCACCTATTGATTCAAAGCGAGACACCCTGTATGCCAATCCTTCTGCAACTACCACTGCCGTTACATCTCCAGATCCAGCCTCTTCATCTTATAGCCAGTCAGATTTCTTGACGAGACAGAGTGCACGGTTGAGTAGAGCTGAGGGAGAACATAGATCGAGTTTAGAAGGTGCTGAAAAGATCAAAGAGAAGTTAAATGAACTTAGGTATGCGCATTCAAGAAACAACAGCGACAATTTGCATACAGTGGAAGAACAAATCGAAAATGTTGAAGGTAATGAGACAATTATTGTAGAGACACCTTCGTTTGTATCTGATCCAGATCAAGGGCTATGGGATCCTTCTCCGACTAGTATGAAAGAAGGCATTGATTGGGATTTTTGGGGTAATGTTATGAGTAATTATCAAGAAATTGCTCAAAGGCAACCTCGACAGCTTAGTCAAGCGATTCAGTCAGGTATCCCTGGTGCATTAAGAGGAATGATGTGGCAATTGATGAGTAGTAGCAAGGATGAAGAGATGGAAATTATCTATGCCTACTATTTGAAACAAACAAGCCCTCATGAAAAGATGATTCGAAAGGATTTAGCAAGAACATTCCCTGGTGAAGACTACTTCAAGGAAGGTCAAGGTGGTGGGCAGGAGGACTTATTCAATGTGGTCAAAGCATATTCATTGTATGATGAAGAGTGTGGCTATTGTCAGGGTATGCAATTTGTAGTGGGACCTCTGTTACTTAATATGCCAGTGGAAGAAGCCTTCTCTACTCTAGTTCGATTAATGAAGAGCTATGATCTGCGAGGACACTTTATTCCTAATATGCCAGCTCTACAGCTTCGTCTATTTCAATTTGATCGACTGTTGGAAGAGACCTTACCTTTACTCCATCGTCATTTGGTTCGATCAGGTGTAAAGAGTTCTATGTACGCAAGTGGATGGTTCATGACACTCTTTTCATATCGATCACCACTCAATATTTGTTTTCGAATATTGGATTCAGTCTTTGCAGAAGGTATTGAAGCTCTTTTCCGATTTGCACTTGCATTGATGAAAAAGAATGAAGAAGATTTACTCAAAATGAGCTTTGAAGAAGCTGTACCACTTTTGGCTGTAAAAGTATTTGATGTATACAAGAGTCAAGATGGTGAAGAAGGGGGTGACAATGCAGACTTGGAAGAGATTGAAGGTAGTGGTGGTGCCAAGGTCGGTAAAGGATATAGGGTCAATGAATTTGTTAGAGATGCATTTGAAATCAAAATTACTCCCTTTATGTTAGATTCATATGCTTCAGATTTTGCAGAGCAAGTACGTATTGCTACAGCTCATCGTAGAGAGATTGAAAATCTCAAGATTCAAAATAAAAATTTGCAAGCACAAGTAAAGAATTTAGAAGATCAGTTGGGTGCTGTTCAACGTGAACATGTAGATTTAGTCAAGAATGTCGTGTTGGCAAAATTGGCAAAGGAAGAGATGGAAGAAGAGGTAAGATTATACTTTTGTAAACAAAGAAAGCATTACTGTCGCTGATCAACTCAACTTTCTTCTTCTCTTGATATAAGTTGGTTCGTTATAAACTCATGTATGCAGAGGCAACCCTACTAGCTGATCAGAGTGGCGTAAATCAGCCCAATCATCCTAATAGAGTCCCTACTTCGACCTCGTTTTCATAACCAGACAACAATCTTCTTTCTCATCTCTTTCATCACACCTAGGCTGATTGTCCCATTATTATACTCATATTAATATGTAACAATACCATTGCTATAATTTAACATTCAGCACTTATTACTCAGATGCCTTTTAATTTTCATTATTATGCGTCCTCTTGAAAGTAGATGCGCTTGGTTCTTAGTTCGAGATTATCCCACTCATACTAAAAGCTTTCTTGTATTGTATAATTATGGCATTTAGCAACGGTCGCTTTAGTATCTCGACACAAGAAAGAGATACAAGTCCACTCGTACCTCTTCCTCCTTTTTTCTTTATTCATAGAAAATCAAAAGGATCCGCTTTCTTCTGTTGCTGGGGAGTACCTCCCCACATGGCAGAGCTGCTCTTTTGCCTTGCCATTTCTGCCATTGTCATTTTTCCCTTATTAGGTTGGCCCGAAGTGCTACTGGTCTTTCCAGCAGAGGAAGCCCAAAGATCGTCGAAATTCAAAGAACTTGTATTGCTGGTTTTCGCCGAAGGTGCAGATGCGCCAGTTGAAGTCAAATTTGTACTTGAATTGGCTCGTTGAGGTTGCATAGGTGCTGTAGAAGGTGATAGAGGAGTAGAAGCAAGTGGTGGCCTGACGTTCATAGTAGAAGGAGCTGTTGCTGTTATTGAGCTACTATCCCCCAGGAAATCAAATACATTGACCTTTCCTGTACCTGAACTAGTGACAGGCTTTGTCGCAGGGGTAGGAGCAGGAGCAGAGGGAGCTGTCTGAAAGTCATCAAAATCGTCAAAAGCATCTACTGGGGCTGCTCCTGCCGCCGACATCTTTGGTGCTGGTGCTGGAGGTGGTTCATCATCATCAAAACTGAATAGATCGGCCACCTTTTCTTGCTTTTTAGGAGGTGCAGGTGTAGTGGTGCTGGTCTGTCCATTTCTTCGACTGCTAGAGGCGGTGGGTCTGATATCGTCGTCATCTCCAGCATCATACTCATCAAAGCTCTCTCTTGCAGGAGCGCTATTGCTGCCAACACCGCCGCCAGATGATGCACCACCACTTCTATTGAACCCTCCGCTATATGTACTATCGCTTCCAAATCCACCATAGCGACCTGTACCACTTCCCGGAATGAAATCAGAATTACTGGCGCCTTGATACTTTTGCTTGTTAGCTCGTGCCTTGCGCCTTTCCGCTCGAATTCTTTCCACATCGGCCAAGAGCTCTGCTATCTCCTTTGCTCGATTTCGTACATTAATTCCTTGATCCTTGCCTGCTTCGTCGATATAATGAAAGCTTCGAAGAATCTTGATGGTTCCCAAATGAGATCTAGCATCATCGACGACTCTTTCTGATCCGTGTTTGATGAGGTACTCAAGTAGCTGGAGAGCTTTGTAAATTTGTCGCCATTCTCTAGCCTCCTTTTCCATGAAATTCCGATAGATGGCTGGCATAATCTCATTGAAATCTTGAAAGTTTTGGGTAGCAGCAGCAATATCCTGCATTAGGGTAGAAGATGCACCCCAAGGATCGTCACTTGTGGCTTCATTGACTTTTGCTTCAATTTCAGAGATGTTGAGAGCATAATTTTTAGCAGCAGTGTACATTTGCTTCACATCATACATTGTCAGATTGGCAAGACGACTCCCACTGTAATTAGAAAGAAGAAAGTCAAGGCAGCAGACATTAGTCTTGGAAACTATTCTCAGCTTCAGATTTTTATCCATTCTCACATATCTTCAAAATCCTGCAAGATAACGGGTATGTAATGATCAGTTCTGCTGCTGAGAGCTTTGTGAGCTTTTGCAAAGGCAAGACTCACCATGATGGGCAATCAACCTCTTGAAACCAGTCAAGATTGACAAGTGTTAATATTAGTAATGAGAGATATGCGAGGGAACAAATGAGAGGTGGGGAAGATCGACAGACTTTCAAAACGACGCTGCTGTTGCCGCTGTTGCTGCCGTGTTTTGTTGTTGGTAAAGATTAACGCGATCGAGTCACTAAGGGGAAGAGGTTATGGTAGGAGGAGTGAGTATGATGCGGCATTCGTTGGCTGGCATGCACGCACGCATACACGTCTAAAGCCACGACCCAGAGCAGAGCGCGGAATTGTGATTGTCGATCTCCACGTGATGTACTTATACGAGGCTTCGCGGCCTTGCTTTTAGGGCTCAGGCCAAGTAACAGCTTTAAAGAGCTAGTGGTTACGACGCTGACAACTTCTCGACTTCACAACCCGCCAAAATGTTTCTCAGCAGATCAGAATATGGTTAGTTAATGAAGAACATACAAAGGTGTGATTCAGGATTCAATCTAAATTTCTTTTTTTACCTTTTAAAACAGACAGAGGAGTAAATACCTTTTCGCCAGAAGGTAGACTCTTTCAAGTCGAATATGCAATTGAGGCAATCAAGCTGGGTAGTACAACAATTGGTATCTCAACATCAGAAGGAGTTGTTCTAGGTGTCGAAAAGAGAGTGCAGTCAAAGCTCTTAGAAGCAACTTCGATTGAAAAAATCATGGAAATTGATGTACATCTTGGGTGTGCAATGAGTGGTCTAACAGCTGATGCTAGGACTATGATTGATCATGCAAGAGTGACCAGTCAGGTGAGCATTTAGATCGAAGAGGGTGTAATCTTTCGCATATTGATTCATAGCGTGCTCTCCTTTAGAATCATGCCTTTACGTATGATGAAGAAATCAAGGTGTCAAGTGTTACGCAAGCAGTTTGTGATTTGGCATTGCGATTTGGTGAATCGACACACGATGATGAAGCCTTAATGAGTCGTCCTTTTGGTGTAGCACTTTTAATTGCAGGTATCGATGAAAAGGGTCCGCAACTGTGAGGATAAAAGTAGAGGGTACAGAATAATGTTACAATACTGATATGTTTACAATTCTACTTCAGATACCATGCTGATCCATCTGGAACCTTTGTTCGCTATGACGCAAAGGCAATTGGAAGCGGATCAGAAGGAGCACAGGGAGAGCTACAAGACAAATTCAAAAAGGTATGAAGAATTTGTTAGGTTTGGGAACATTGCAAAATATAAGCACACTGATTATTCATATTTCATCAACAGGATATGTCGCTAAATGAAGCATGTCTACTCACACTAAGAGTATTGAAGCAAGTCATGGAGGAGAAGTTGGACGAGCGCAATGTTCAACTGGGAGTTGTTACACCTAGAAAATCAAAAGATGGAAGGCCAAGTGGTCAATTCAGATTACTAAGTGAAACAGAATTGAAAGGCTTAGTAGATGCAATGTAACAGTAGAGATATAAGCTAGCAGGAGTACGAAATTTATTTCATTAACCAGTGAAAATTCGAGTATGAAGTATGTGTGTCAGAATGTGGTCGAGTAAGAGAGGAAGAGATACAGTGTCATAGAACCAAACATTATAGCTCAAAGGACTGAGAGACGGTTTGGAAAGCCAAATTCGAGGAAATTGAGTCGTAGAAAAAGAAATATCATGACTGGGAGATGAAAAAGAAAGAGATCAAGAAAGAATACTATCATCCAAAGCAAATGAGCTGAGGCCAATAAAGGTTCCTACCATACCAGCGATAACACCAGTCGCCATACCGACACCAAAGGCTCCCGCTCCGCCAGCTTGCTTGAACTTTTTGAAAGTGCGAGGAATAATTCCGATTTGAGATTGTGCAATTGGGGTAGTCGCGATGACGGATGAAGTAAGTTGATAAAATTCGACTGTGCTCGATTCATCTTGCATGTCATCTCGGCTTCGTTTAATTCCTGCTAATTTTGTAGTGGTGATGTCTTCGATGTTAAAGCTAATTTCTGCATCAACTGCTTCATGACCAATTGTGATGTTGAGCTCTTTTGAAGTGACTGTAGTCTCAGCCTGCACTTGTCTTTCAGACACACTCAACAAGTTTTCTTCACAAACAAATTCGGTGACTTTGGGCACTTCAATCTCCTCGGCACTGTCATGACTGTTCATGTCAGCATCCTCATCTGTTGTCGTGTCCAGCGTGGGTTTATCTGCTGAACTATTCGCGACTTCGGTGATCTCTGTAACGTCTGCAGCGTCGAGGTCGTCGCTGTTGTCGAAAAGAACTTCCACGTCTTCTTGTAGCGCATCAGCGACAACGCTCTCATACTGTGCTGCTTTCCAGAAAGTTCGGATTTCCTCTTCTTCAATTTTCTCCTCACTGTACAAAGGCTCGATTTCATGCCCTTCACCATCGACGTGTGGCTCTTCATCATCCGTCTCCTCTTCATCATTGTCGGAGTGCTCTGAATCAATGTCTGAGCTATGTCCAACAATATTAATTTCTTCGTCTCTTTGCTCTTCTTCTTCTTCGTCCACCTCGTCCTCCTCCTTCTCCTCCTTCTCCTTTTTGTCTTCTGATATTTGTCTCATAATGATGCTGTACTCACTCTCCTCCACCATGTCATCTAATTTTTCATCTTCATCTTCATGTAAATAAGTTTCACGGTATTCTCCCTCATCTTCACTGTTGTTGTTGTCCATAGCAATAGTAGTGTCAGGATTACCCTTTGCACCTGCATACTTTACCTCTTGAATTATGTGTGCTTCGCCATTGTATTGAGGGGTGTACTCGACAATTTCGTCTTCTTTTATTTCTGACTCATCCGTCTCTGAATCAGAAATCTCGATTGGAATATTTGTGCTTTTCATAACGGCATCTTTTGGCCAAGGTAGAGTCCGAACCTGCGCATGGAGGGAGTAAAAGTGAGTCATGCTACAAGCAAACAAGAGATTATATAGTACACTCACAAAAAGTTTTATTGGCTTAAAATTGGTATCACCTCGTGTGATGGACCTGCCTAATTGAATGACATCGCCGTCTTGCAAAGCTACCGATTTTCCATTCTCTAGCTTTTCACCCTCATAATTCGTTTTGAGTTCTTTGATCACTTCGTCTAATTGAGCATTTCTACCATATCGTGCCAAGAAAGTTCCGTGTGTGGATCCATGGTCAGTCAAAGTGGGCTGCTGCTGAGTTGGCCTCCATCGAATGACTGCATGAGTTCGAGAAACAACTTTGCAGTCAAACACCTTTAAATAGTCTGCCTGACCTGAAAAGAAGATATCTCCCAAATCTATTTCAATATCATTTACATCAATTGGAAGTGGTAAATTGTCTTCTCCCACTGCACCTCGTTGTAAGTAAAGCTTTGATTTACAAGGCATGAATTCAAAAGTCTTTGCGCTCGATGCAGTATTGTACTTCAGACCAGTCAGGTCATAGAAACGTACATATGTTGAGTGTGCTGAGGCTTCCTTGAGTCTGTTCATGATCGAGATTAGTTGATATATGGAGGAAATAAAAAGGTGGAAGTAAAAAGAAAAATCAGGGAAAATGAAAAGGCAAAGTGGGAGTAGAGTAGCTCTTTGACTGGACCACCGATAAGCTCACTCAGCGCCAGGCCGTCGTCTACCACTAAATTATTTCCAAAAAATTAAAAAGTTGCTCCTTAAAGTGGTGCACGGACCTCAAGACCTTTCCAAAAAAAATAAAAAAAATTAAAATAAAACAAAAGAGGTCCATAAAGTGCCGAGATTTTACTCACGCGACCAAGAAAAGGGGAGATTCAGGGTTTCTGGCTCATAATCACAACACCTCCATCCACTTACAATAGAAGCAGAACATTGATAGAGTATTCTTGTGATTTGTTCGTAAACAAAAATCTTAGAATGGAGAGCGATAATTCCTGTTAGAAAAACAATATATTCAACTATGCTTTCATCAAAGACGTTGGCAGCAGTCTGCATAGTGGCTAACGCTCTGACAGCTGGGAGCATTTTGTGAGTCATCATGCCATGTAATTAATTACACGCGATAGAATTCAAGCCTTAGTGACATTACAAAATTTGCCTCTTATGTATTCTCAGTTGCTGGCCAGTCTTTGGACCAAGGATACGTGAAGATCTTGGCTTGTCGCTTACAGAGACTAATGCGATATGGTCGGCAGCAGTAGTTGGACAATATGCCTCATCGGCATTTATGGGAAGTGTTAGCGATAATTACGGGCCTCGGCCTCTATCACTCCTGGCTGCTCTACTTTTTGGCGCTGGTTACTTCCTCATGGCAAAGACGGAAGTTGGCGCCATGCTTTCCGATGCTTCAAACACTGTTGTACAACCTCATAACACGGCATTTGTCGCAATGGCCGTCTTCTTTGTCCTTGTTGGTGCAGGTGTAGCAGCAAGGTGAGCCTTATTCTCATGATGGAAAACTTCAACTAATTCTTCTTTTGTCTACATAGTTTGTTCTCTGCCTTGTGTTCTTCTTCAGCTCACTTCAAATCACATCCTGGATTAGCCTTGTCGATACCCCTAACGCTATTTAGCCTTTCGTCACTCTTTTTATCCTCGATTGCCTCTTTATCATTCTTCACCAATCCTCAGACAGGAGACTTGGATAGTCCTCGTTGGTTGGCCACACTTGGGGCTGGCTTAATGCTAGTTAACGTGTTCTCTGCCTTTGGTCTTTCTCTTCCCATGACGGATAATGATGTTGGTCAAGATGCTGCTAACTCTATACACACAGCAATACAATCAGATGAAACAACACCTTTATTACCTGGGCCACCCGCAACTGTATCAGATGCCCTTCTCGAATATTCAACACCCGCTCAATACAGCCTTTCACAAGAATCGGGGACAACTCTACCTAATTTGACTCTGCCCGAGTTCTTACAAACGCCATCAGCCTGGATACTTGGCTTTGTGCTCTTTGCTGCTGTTGGAGGTTCTGAGATGATAATGAGTAGCATTGGAAGCATGGTGTACAGTCTACAATCCGTAGGTGTATCACTGCAAGATGGAGAAGAGATTGGAAGAGACACATTGATCATTCGAACAAGACAAGTTCAGCTTATTGCCATAGCCAACACTGCTTCACGTCTTTTTGTTGGAGTTACGTCGGATATTCTCTCACCATCTCGTAGTAAACATCATTACGACGAAGCGTGGAAGGATCGTTTATTTAATCTTCGAGTGAGCAGGCTTACTCTTCTACTACTTGGTTTGGCTTTACTTGCCCTCACTTTCTTGACGGCAGCCCTAACCTTGAATAGTGTCAACTATCTATGGATGGTCAGTATATCGACAGGTCTTGGGTATGGTCTCATCTTCACTTTGATTCCTACTCTGATTATGAGAGCCTGGCCTCGCCAATTTGGTCGAAATTTTGGCATTCTAAATTATGCAGCTGCTTTGGGAAGTCTCTGCTTCTCTATGCTATTTGCTTTTGTCAATGACTATGTGGCTTTACACAGCTCATCGATCATGGAAACTAGTACAGCAACGTGCCGTTTTGGTCGTCGTTGCTTTGCTCCAAGTTTCCTCATTGCTTCAATTACCTTAGCACTAGCTTTTCTTATCACTCTACCTCTCTGGAAAGCATGGAGGCACATGGTCTAGAGAGTATTCCCACATCGCATGTCCTGCTACTAATACAATTAATTCAATACCTACTATAACACAACAGAAAACTTTGACGCTCCCTGTGTCTGATTGATACCTTCCTTATTTATGACCTTCCAGCTTGGTGAGACCAACGAGCAGGGCGAACGTACATGCGTGGATCTGGAGGTGGGCCTGGTCGACTATGCTGATGTGGTTGGTTTTTATAGTCGGACCGATCAAATCTTGATCTTTCAGATTCGGTATGAGAGCTGGAAGAATCAACAGATTCTTCTTGAAATTTCTTACGACTGAAATTGTCTAATTCTTCGGCCTGCCGTTTCTTTGATAATTCAGCCTCTTGTTTGGCTAGTCTTTTATTTGCTTTTGCTAATTTTCTACGGCTTCCCCACCACTCAGAATCATCTTCACATATCTTGTCTATATCATCCTCATTGAGGTCACTCAAATTTTCCCAGACGTAGTCGAATTCCACATCAAGTGCATCTATGGATGTCGTTTGGCTTATGTTGACTTGAACTTGTGAAACATTTATAGGTGCTAAATTTGTTCGAGCTGGTGCACTAGATCGCACTGCAGGCATAGAATCAAAGAATGATTTTGCAGGCAGAATCCAAGCTCGTTCTCTAAGCCTCTTTTGTCTTTCTCGATCCTCTTCAAGTCGTCTAAGAACATCTTGCTTTGAAAATTCAGTTTTTTCGAAGGGTTGTAATTTTCTTAATTTTGTCCTACGATCTTGCAATTCGGCCACAATACGATTCAAAGCGGTATGATCAAAGATGTTGAGTCGCTTCCATGAAGTCAAGACCTGTTTCAAGGTCAAAGTGAGAGAGGTTCTACCTTTTGTGTAAAATTCGTTTACTCACCTTTTCAGTACTGGTAGCATTGAGACGTATTGCATCCCAATTGCTACCTGGAACTACGCCTTGTAAGATCATCTTTTCCATATCGCGAGCAGCAAGACCAAGGTAGGCCATCGCAGCTTGTGCTAGATTAGCGACAGATAGAGATGAGGATGAAGCACTTCCACTAGCTGCAGAAGAAGAGAATCCAACAGGATCTACGATATGTAACAGCAAAGCATCTAAGAAAAACAAAATATTAAGTCGAGCGTTTAGTGATGTTTTGGTACATTCAGACATGATGCAATCCCATATATCATCAGAAGCTGATGTTGCATGTCTGATAGCATAATTGACTACTTTGGATATTGACTGTTGTGATGCTGACAGACGTCTTAATAAGCCAAGAAATTCTAGTCGGATTTGAAAAGGATCCATGATCCGACACTTTTTATATTGTGAACTCTGCCTAATGCCACGTATTGTCAAAAAGATACTATATCAAAAAGCCACTGGCATTTCCAAAAGATTTGCTGTCATGTGCAATGCTACTTGGTATTTGTAATGAGTCGACTGGTGTGCTGGCACTATAATTTAGATGACGAGATTCACTGGTGAGAGTCGAGCTGACTGGCGCAGGATAGTTATGACAAGTTGAATCTGGCGATACTGTATAGCAGAATACAGGCTTTAATGGAAGGGCGGTCGTTCCGAAATATCAAGTAGAGGATATGACGCCAACACCGGTGGAGAAGGAAAGAGGAAGACAAAAGCCAGGCACAATCACTGTTCTTTTTGAAAGGAGTTTGCGCCTTTTGGAGGTTGTATCAAGCTACGTCACTAAATTTCCCTCAAAGGGTGCTACAATTTCCTTTGGCGGTCAAGGGGCGTAGGTTGATGGGCGTGATGTGGCGTCGAGCTCTGCCTCAAAAAGGACAGTCTAAGGAAGGATGTACAGGTACAAGACCTTTTGCAAGAAAGTAATAGATCTGACTGCAAAATTATAAGCAAAAAATAAAATAGAATAAAAAAAAGTCTAAAAGCGGGTCCTGAACCTTCTAATCTGTATGCCGGACGTCCAAGCTTTATTATTCAAAAACGTTGTAATTGACTTCTTCTACCCTGCCTTGCCTCTTGCATCTCTCCAAATACCCTCTCGCACGCTCTTGCCTCACTCTTTTTGTTTCCTACTAGTCACCAGTTTGATTGCTCTGTTCTGGTTGTCTTTGCAACAAGTGCTTGTTTTCTGCTTTTGTCACTGTCGCTTTGCATCACAGAGCATCAATCTACTACCAACAAATCATATACTATCGTTTGCAAACTCAGAGCAGATCTTGAATTTGATCAATTATACTCACTACAAACTCACTCTCTACGAAAAGAACGACAATTGATCTACAACATCCGCATTTGCAACACTGCCGTCGTTGAGACTGGCTTGAAGAATAGGATTTGGGCTGAAAACCTGTTCAATATGTCTTTGGGCAATGCTGTCGAAGCAGCACCGCAGCAGATTGAACTAATAGCGCCTCACTATTCTTGGGATACTGGCAACTTTGCATCCTCCATATACCATTCTCCTGTCAATTGGGGACGCGATGAAGAAGAAGGCAGTAGACCTCTCGGAGAGCAAGAAGAACAACCTGAACGATTGGCAGCTTACTTTATTGAATCATTACTGGCTAGAGTTAGAAATGTGGGTTATTCTATTGTGGCACCCGAGAGCGTTCAGAAAGCAGTGAGATCAATACGGAAACGGAAAACACTGGTGCCTGCTCCAAATATAGTCAGAAAGAGAGGTATGGACTTGAACAAGAGAACAGAGGATGCACTGCGGGCACGAGGTCCAGCTCCTGCAACTGTAGATGCTGCAGCCAACTTACTTGATGAATATCGAGGTGTTGGACCTCATGCTCGAGTACAAGCGCCAGGTTTTATCAATGCAGCCGTTTCAATAGGTACAGCAGCCTCTGGAGGATTACGAGTAAAAAATGAATCTCCTTTACAAGAGCCATTTTCTGTCTTTCTCCCACCTCCATTTCGAATTATTTTTTTAATTGCCTTGGGTTTGCTATGTTGGTCGGCCAATTTACGAGGGTTGAGGCGCTTGGGGCTGGACGCGGAAGGTCTAATGTCTTCAGAGGCAAAAATAAGAGTACTACCACATCATCGAAGTCGGCAAGAGCATTTAAATGCTTCTACTATTCCAACAAATAGTCAAGGTTCTCTCTTTTCTTCATCACGAACACTGGTAGGTTCGGTCAATACTGAATTGGCCGTTTACTTCCGTTTACCTGGTCCACAAGAAACTGCAGCATTTCATCTTGGATTGTTATGCCTGATATGGGCAAGTGTTTGTTGGATTAGCTACCGACTTTATGCTTTTCGCACTATTTTCTTTGGAGGAGATCAAGTTGGTGGCTTTGCTCATGCTCGAGGTCGACATGCTCAAGCTCTACAAAGCATTGCCGTCTTTGGTGTATTTGTTGTTTCAATTTGGCCAGGAGATGTCATGTATAGATCTATGAGGAGAGCATTAGGTCGCCAATTATCTCTCGTTTGTTGGCCTTCTTTCTATCAGCATATTCACTTTTCTCATGTTCTATTTGCCGATATTTTGACATCATTTGCTAGAGTATTTGGTGATCTTTGGCTAACAATGTGCTTCTTGTGGCCAAAATCAGACACTCCAGCTTGGTGGAATGGTAAAGGTAGTATTGCTGTTCCAATCTTGGTTAGTTTACCATATGCTATTCGACTTCGTCAATGTCTTTCAGAGTACAACGTTTCACTACCTAAACCTGGTACAAATGAAAAACCAATGAAGCCGCTCTATAATGCAGCAAAGTACGCCAGCGCATTTCCTGTCATTTGGTTGAGTGTCATGCAAGGAAATAACAAAGCACAAGATGAAACTGCTTCTAATAGCTCAGCATTCTTTTATTTGTGGGTTACGTCAGTCTTAATAAATAGTTTCTTCTCATTCTGGTGGGACGTCACTCATGATTGGGGTTTAGAAATGCTGAGATGGGAGACGTGGACAAGTACATCAAAAATGGTAGCACAAGGGGTCAAGTCTTTTCATAAGAAAAGTTTCTCTTCCATGCCAACCGTTCTTGGCAAACCGTCAATAAATGGTGATTCAGGTAGACGATCACCTCCACCAGGAATTGGAGGAGGAGGAGCAGCAGCAGCAGCTGGTAATGGAAACGGAAATGGAAATGTCAACACTCATTTGCGTCCACATCACATGTTAGGTGGATCTCATAATACACCTCCGAATGGAGGAGGAGGAGGACCTCAAAGTGGACATTCTCGTAATCGTAGTCAGTTTCTTAGAGCACCGGAGCATGTGATGCTATTTCCTCCAATTGTTTATCAATTGGCAGTAACTTGTGATTTGATTTTACGTTTTGCATGGTCACTTAAATTATCAAGTCATTTGCATCATATCATTGAATTGGAATCTACTGCATTTTACTTAGAAGCCATGGAAATCATAAGAAGATGGGCATGGACATTTTTACGCCTTGAATGGGAAGCTTGCAAAATGAAATCATGGGAAGCAGAGGATAGTATGGAAAGTTTGACTTTATCTACCTTGAGATCTGATAATCAAGCAAATCGAGAAGATGTGAGTACTCTACTTGGAAAGAAGTACTAATGCGACACGAGAAGACGACAATACTAATACCAGCTTATTATCTTTAAAATAGTGATATCACAATCTAGATAGAAGACATTTCTAATGTATAACAGACTCCTGAGCGACCACTTTGGGGAACACGATTTTTATTTTTGTTTTCATCAAAGTTTGTGGTTATTATAAGAAAATTGTTTGATAGTTTAGCAAATGTACGATTCGTACGTCTTTGCATGTATGAGCAATCTTCTTCAACCAACGAGAGGAGCTCTTTCTTCATCAGTGCCGCTTGCAGAAGTGTTGCGACCTTGAATGGCAGCAATAGCAGCTCGCAAGACTGCAATGAGAGAAATAATGAAGAATGCGAGAGCGGAAAAGTGAATAAAAGCACCTGCTCGAGCAGCTGATTGGTGTTGAAAAATAGCTAGAAGTGAAAGACTGATGACAGCTGCTCCGACTACGTCACCATGTCCAGCGAAAACGTAGGCAGCTGCTGTTCCTTCGAGAAGCAAGAGAGCAATAAAGACAAAGATTTTGGTAAAGATGCCAGCTGGTTTAGTGCTTGCATCTACACCGAGAACAGAGAATCCAGCAACGAAAAGAAGAACGACTGAGAATCCGTGGAAGAGACTAAAGGGAATATGAACAAAGACAGTGTCGAGTACTGTATAAAATGCCTTATTAACTTTCGACAGCTCTACATGTCCGTCCGTTATTCTTCACTCACAATTTTTTGGTGGGTGGTGTAACTTGATGGAGCGGTAGATATGACTAACAGTTGCGCCCACAAAAATAATGGTCACAAAGGCCAGGATAGATAAAATCAAAGATGTGGTAGAGTGATTGGAGCTCGAGTTGGCCAAACTAGAAAAGATGGCTGTCAAGACGCAAAGCATAGGAAATCTCCAACCGATACCTTCCACTACAGTGTGGTAACCAGTCTCAGTGAATTGGTAGACCAACATTCCGATCAATAACAGGTGGATGATACCCCATGTTCCAAAAATCCAAGCTGTCAAGAATTGGAGAATAAAGCAAATTTTTAAGACTATGCCCCTCTAATTACTCTAGAACCATAAAGAGACGTAAAACTCACGTTCAGGTGTTAGATAGGTAGGGTGGGGTCCACTAAAGAATGGAGGAAGAGCACCATAAGTGTTTGATCCAGTAAAGAGGATGAATGCTACAATGTTGCTCAATTTCAGCGCTAGATGATCTTTCCAGTGAGCCATGTTGATAATTTACGTAGATGTGGTGAAAAAGGTGAAAGCGCAGCACCGAATTCGTCCCACAGGGCAGGATTAATTTGACTTTGGATACTATGACGGCATTGAATGCCTTGGCGTGACATCTAAGAACCACGTGTTTCGATGCGAGGCGTGTTTTTCCTTGTCAACATTTTTTGTTGTTTTTAAAGCGCGTCTTTGAATGAAGAGCAACACCATCCATTAAAAGGACTAACAACCAATAATTTAATCCAAGATGCCGAAAGTGACGTCTCTTGCAAGCTCATCAACAAATAAAGAAAATATTGTACCATCATCTAAATCGAGAAAAGCAAAAAACAATGTCAGATCTCAATACAATATTGCTGTTGATGATGAAGGCGAAATGGATGAAGAGGTAGAGCGTGAGGTAATTGGGCAGAAGCAAGCAAGGAACAACACAATATCAAAGATGTCAATCAAACAATCCACAAAATCAAGTAGAGAAGCTGCAGATGAGTCTAGTTTGCGAGTACATGGCTCATCAAGCACAATTGCTCCAACAAGGCGAAGGAGAGGGTCCGAAGAAATTCAATCTTCAAATCAGAACGAGCAGAAGAGCAGGAGAGAGCAAATGCTGGAAGAAAGGCTAGCCTTGGTGAGGGAGACTAGACAAGGTAGAGTGTGATATATGCTACTTAGTGACTAATCGATTAATTTTTCTTTCTCATAGATTATGCAAGAAAGAGATCAATTGCAGACACAATTCGATGAACTTAGGGAGACAAGGTATACTGAACCCGAGAGGTTGTTATCTGAGTGGAAGAAATTATCAGATCAGCGAGACCAGCAAGCAGAAGAATACATTACGAAATTAAAAAGCCACATCAAGTCAATGGAAGGGAGAAAAGATAAATTGAGCAGTAGCAGTGATAACTCTCAATATCGTGGTCTCGAAGGACCTACTGATGATTGGGTAACAAGAGAAAGAAAATTAAAGGATGAGATAGCTCGATTAAATCAAGAATTATCAACATCATCAATGGCAATGAAAATTGGAGTTGGATCAGGCAGTATGGGATATAGTGATGAAAAAGCTGTGCGAAGGCTGTACGAAGATCTCACAGGTTTAGTCATTAATAAAGTTGAGCAAGTTTCAGACAAAGACAAGAGCACATTTCGATCATACCATGCCATCTTTGCTAGTTTGGGTTTCTACAGTAAGTAATACAAGCATGATGGATATCCTTAGACTTGAATTGAAAAATTTTAACTCTTTTACCCTTTATAGATCTAGAAATGAAAATCGAAGAGTCCGAGTCAAACATGCCAAGTAGTGAGGGCAATACTGGCCTGCGTCAAGACCTCATTTATATTCCTGCACTTGATCCAGATCGTGATGCTGATGTTCTCACTAATGGAAACCTGCCAAATTACCTCAGCGAGTCTTTACGATTCGAGCGAGCGGCAGCAGTCCGCTTCATGAACACTCTTCACAAGAAGCTTGATCGACAAAGTAAAAGGTCAAAGTAGAAGGTTTACTTTTCAAAATGTAAATACTTGTACAATAATTATAATCACTTAATTTGATACGGTTGTATCACTTTCCATTGGTCGTGGTCGAGGTTTAGGTCCATAGTCTGGATCCAGCTTGACGGACAAAAACTTAGGTACAATTGTTCCATGAGTTGGTAGACCATACATGCGATCGAAAAGTAATTGTACCCAGGCTTTACTGGAGGATTGACAAGCTGACATGATTGTAGTAGTAGTTGGGGGGTTCGGTCCACTACTTTCTAGCTCTCTAAGATGTCTCCATATGATTGATGGTTGAGGAGGTCCATATTTGAATGCATTTGCATATTGACTTCTCCATCTATCATGTAACATTCTAGCACAATGTTGAGGATCAGGACAAGCAGCGTGACATTCATAATCTCGAGCTGGATTAGCCAATCCTAATTTGAGTAAACGTTCTAAAAACCAAGTTCTCTTTCGTTCTAATTTTAGTAGAGTTTCGCTACTTAAAATTTCCAATTCTTCTGGTTCCCATGAAGGCATGTTTTCTAAAACATGACGACTTGCTTCTCGATATACGTCTTCTAAGCCATGTCTCTCTCCCAATGCCATTGCTTCAATTGGACGACCAGCTAGAGCAGCTCGAAGAAAAGTAATGCAAGATCTTCGAAGATGTGGAACTTCAAATTTGTCCGAAAAGGCAAAGAGCGGAAAGATATTATACCAAGTAACCAACAAATCTAAATCTTATTTTTTGAGATAGAAATGGTCAGCACAACAAAGTAAGCTTGTTTTTTTTTCTTTTCTTGATGACTTACTAGGGTAAACGAGGCAAAGAAAGTCTTGAAAAGTACTGGCTTCCTCTTCAGTGAGATCTATTATTGCTACTACATCCTTCTTTTGCTTTCTAGCTTTTCTTTCTCTTTTTAACTGTACTTTTTCAACCTTTTGAAATGCATTGCTGCAAATCGTAGAGTTCTCTAAAAGAATATTCTGAGCTGATTCAGGAGGTGGTGGAGTAGCTAACCTTTTTAGTCTTCCTGTCATTTCATTGTCAATCTCTTTGCCTGCTTTACACTCTTCATGCATCTTCTCATCTTCTATACTTTGCAAATTCTGCCTTTTCAATTCTTCCGACTCGTCTTCTTTAATTATGTTGGACCTCGTTCTTATCTTTGCTATTGAGGTTGGGGAAGCCGAAAAGCTACAAGATGATTCTGGTTGATCAAAAGTATAGTGAGCAGTGTAAAATGAGGCTCGAGGAGAGGTAGGTATTTTCATCGATTCCAATTTATTCTCCAATGATTCGATATCAAACTTTTCTTCTTCACCTCGTATCGATTCCAAACTACTCTTACCATCTTCGGTATCTGACAGAGTGTATAAAGAAGGGTGTGTTTCTTTCCAATCACCCTCTAGCATAGCTCGAAAGAATGGTGATGCAAAGTAGAGAATACTGAGGAATGAAGAGTGTACGTATTTTCACTACAGAACGTTCTTGAACATACTTTGATGTAGATTCTACTCACGCTCGATGAACAAAGAAATCAGAACCAGTACATCGCACCAGTACATCACCTGAAAAGTCTGCTTCTGATCTGAATTGTGGCAGGATTTCAAAATCGGCATTATAGTTTTCAATTTTATTCTTTTGCTTATTCAAATCATTTTTACTTTTTGAGCGTTGCATTGCCACTTCATCAAGTCCATAAGAAGCTGAATTGCTGCCCCTCCGATTTGTCACACCCCAGCTACTATCAAGTCCTGATCTACTGACCTGTCCATGTACTCTCTGACGAGGAGGATTTGGCCCATATGCAGAAAATCGAGCTGCAGGTGGTGATGCATTAATATTGAGAGCCTGAGTTGGAGTGGGCTGACTGGCTCGATGAATTAATTGCCTGGGCCTTGAGTGATGATTGACAGAGCTCGAGAAATCAGAAGATGTAGTAGCATTTCCTGTCGCAGTAGCAGATGGAGCCAAATTGACTGTAGAATGACCTTGATGTGAAGTAGAAGTAGTTGTCAATCTTGGTGCTAAAGGAAGAGGAGGTCGAGTAGAAGCTACCAAAGCACTCGCTGGATTATTGTTTGCATTGCTACTTATGATATTACTACTAAAATCGTGGTTGGTCCCGCTACTATTGCTCATCATCAGAGGGTTCACGATGAGTTTTCTTCTTCTTCACAATTTGACGATAGATCCAACAAGTTTAAAAAAATGCGATCTCCTTTCCTCGCACGGTCACTGGCCGGCGGCAATGAGGATGGGGAGGGGCGTCTATTAAGTATTGAAGCTAAGAAGATTATAATATGTGAAAGCTTACGTACGTATCATGCAGTATCAAAGTACAAAGATTAAAAGAAAACTAAAAGAAAAAAGAAAAGGACAAAATAAAAATAAAAATAAAAATTCCAAGCTTCATCCTTCGGAATTTTGTCCGTGGCTCCTATCTTACCGTTGAAGGTTCTAAACGAAAGAAAGGTAGGTGACTCGACACGAAACACACTTTCTTCTTCTTTTCATCTTTCCCATTCATTATCGGTCATAAAAAACACAATTCTTTACCCGCGGAGTTGGAGTCATTAGGACGACTGTGACAGCTTCTCCTATTTTTGCTTTTGCTTAGGCGGAGGGGCCGAGTAGAAAGGTAAATTTGTGAAGGAATGCACCAGGCTAGAAGATAAAAATGTTAGTACTAAAGTAGAGTGGAAGACGGAAAGATGAGGTGAAGTCAGCTCACCATTCAATATTTTTGTTTAGATTAAGCACCTTTCGTCATGTCTCTCATCAATTTGCCTTGTAAAGGCCCAATGTGGGATGGTTCAGATTGGTCTAAATGCTATCAGGAAGAGGTTCTCAATAAGCTTTTACCACTACTTGCCCTCCTTGTCTCGTTGATCTTACTCATATTTCAAAAGACTTTTTCAAATAGGCGGCATACGAAGAATGCTCAACGTGTTGCTCAATTGGATCCGGCATCTTCTAATCTCCATGTCGAAGATCCATCCATACAAAAATCATCACCTGGATTACTTGAAAGGTTACTTCCCACAATTATGCCTTGGAATGGACCCAATGTGACTGCTACTTTAATTAGTATATTCGCACCTAGAAAAAATTCGATACATTCAAGGAGAGAACGATCTTTTTCATCAGATGGGAGAATTGTACCCAAGCAGAGTACTACTTCAGCAGCTTCAGCTATTTTTCATACTGAAAATGCAGTCATCCTGAATGAAGTCCACAAAATCATTGAAGAGAGAATGCACAACCCACTCGATTTCAACAGTATAGCCAACGATAATCCTCGAAGTCTGTCTCCCAAAGCAGTAGAGAAAATCAAAAGGATATGGGAGGTAGCCGGTTCACTTTCTTCCGCTGGAGCAAGTGCTGTTGCTATTGGATTAGGCCAAAATCACTACATGTGGCTGGGCCTGTGGACCTACCTTTCCTGTTTATGTGCTTACACACTCACCTTCAAGTCATCATTTTTTTCTCACAAGACCATTCTCTTTGCATCTGCTTTCGTCTATTACATCTTTCACATGAGAACCTTGATTTTACAAGAGATTGACAAGACGCACGTCATATTAGCAGCTCTTCAACTGGCTCTAGCGACCTTTACACTTATCCCAAGTGTCTTCTTTCCACTGCATACCAAGATTCCACTTCGTATCCGAGTCATTCAGAAGACTATGAAAGCGCAACGAATATACGGAGAAGCAAGAACCGCTATTCCGACGCCTCGAAGAAATCGTTCACCAGCACCCTCTATTGGAGATGGGAATAGCAGCACTCGCAACGCAAACGTCAACATTATCTCTGATGCTGAAAAGAATTATCGAAATCTTATACCCTTTCCAGAAAATGACGCCTCTTTATGGTCAAGAGCTTCCTTTGGATTCGTCAATACTTTCCTATTTCGTCACTACAAAACACAATTTACAATGGATGCAGTACCTGATTTACCACCGGGAAGCCATGCTGCTTCAGTAGTCGCAGCATTTAGATCTTCTAGTGGTAGCCTTGTCGATCAAAAGGGATGGAAAACTGAAGAGAATAATGACGAAGACGAGGACCATGATGACGCTACAAGTACAGAGAATACACCACTCTTATCTAGTCAACCAAAGCAAGAGCGACTAGCGCCATCGAAGAGGTCACTCAGCGTCAGATTATTCATACACTTTCTCCCATTGCTCGGTTTTCAAGCTTTTTGGGCTTTTGTTTCGGCCGTCAGTCTCCTCACACCACCTATCTTTCTTCGACTGATATTAAATTACATTGCCGAACGTTCTAGAGGAAAGCACGATATCCCTCCTCATATGGCTATTACTTATGCATTAGGACTTGCCTTGGGTCAATTGATTGCTTCTATTAGTGCATCACAGGCCTTGTTCGCTGGGCGAACAATTTGTATTCGCTTGAGGGCCATCCTACTGTTTGAAATTGTCAACAAAGCTCTCAGAAGGAGGGATACAGGAGGATTGACAAAGGATGAAAAGGCAGAAAATGCAGAAAAGCCATCAAGAGAAGGTGAAGAAATTAATAAAAGAACATCTGATGGAGAATTAAATAATCTTGTTGCCATTGACGTCTTTCGGGTGGCGGAAATAGGAGCTTACTTGCACTTTATATTCCCAGATACACCTACAGAAATAGCCATTTGCATCTATCTTCTCATCAAATTACTAGGTGTCTCTGCTGTAGCCGGTCTTGCTGTTCTTCTATTTTCGATACCCTTACAAACACTTACAGCTAAAATATTTGCTAAAGTTCAAAAGATGCTTCTGAAAGCGACCGACAATCGACTTAATTTAACCAACGAGGTATTAAATTGCATCAAAACCGTCAAATTCTTTGCATGGGAGAAACCTTTTGAGAAGCGATTGAACGAGGCTAGGGAGAGGGAACTGCGCGTCTTGGTCTATCGTACTGGTGCATGGTTGTTACAAGCTTCCATTTACTTAGGTTTACCAATGACTGTCACTTTAATCACTTTTGCTTTTCATACAAAGGTTTTTCATCGACCTCTACCAGCAGAGACTGCCTTTACTGCTCTTGCTCTATTCAATGCGCTTCGTCAACCTTTAGATGCTTTACCAGATATGTTCGTCAATGCTCTCACTGCCAAAGTATCACTCAATCGTATCGACAAATTCTTAGCTGAGGAAGAGACGACAAAGTATGAACAATTACTCTCACCACCACCAATGTCCAATGCCACTATTGGATTTCAGAATGCCACTTTTACATACAGTGAAGATGACGATGAGATTGCATCTGGTCAAGCATTTTGTTTACGTGATCTCAATTTGACATTTCCTCAAGGTAAATTATCAGTCATTGCTGGACCAGTAGGGTCAGGTAAAACAACACTACTCATGAGTTTATTAGGGGAAACTCGTCAACTTTCCGGTCAAACTTATATGCCTTGCGTTGTAGCCAGAGCTTTGTTGGACGTGGACCCAAGAACAGGATTGTCGGAAAGTGTTGCTTATTGCTCTCAATCGCCTTGGCTCTTGGGAGCTACAGTGAAAGAGAATATTCTATTTGGACAATTCTACGATGAAAAAAGATACAAGGCTGTCATCCGTGCATGTGCATTAGAGGTAGATTTAGACATTCTCGAGTATCATGACGAAACAGAAGTTGGTGAAAAGGGAACTTCTCTATCTGGTGGTCAAAAGGCAAGATTGGCTCTCGCTCGAGCTCTATACTCTCCTGCCAAGTATTTACTCATTGATGACGCTCTAAGTGCGGTAGATGTACACACTGCCAAGCATCTTTTTCGTTACTATTTCAAAGGCCCTTTGATAAAAGACCGAACAGTTATTCTCGTTACACATGCAACTAGTCTTTGTCTACCTAGCGCCGGTTTTGCAGTGGCGATGAAGGAAGGGAAGGTAGTCACTTCTGGAACTCCATCCGAGGTTCTAGCTACTGGGATCTTTGATCACAATGGTCAGGCCTCTGGAACTCATACACCAAATCGCCCTTCTGCTGTCTCATCATCTTCTTCTAGTACTGCTACATCCCAAGATGGAAAGGAAGAGGCAGAACCAACAGTTGAAGAGTTAGACGAAGGATCTCGAGCTGTGGAACAAGCAGAAATCAAAAAGAGACAAGATAAAAAGGCACAATTTGCCAATGAAGAGACATATGGAAAGGGTAGCATTGGATTCAAGTCTTACAAACTATACCTTTCTAGCTTTGCATCTTCCAGATTGGGTTTAATTGGATTTTGGATGTTTGGTATTGCGCTGTTTTCTTCCAGTCGAGGCATAGATGTTGTCAATGCTGCTTGGTTGAGAGAATGGGCTAGTACGTATGATCATGTCCAAAGCTCTCTTTTGACATTTTTCACCATTTCGGCACCTCGACAGGCTCAATCGCTGACACATTTCTTAATTCTTTCTGGACAAGATGTGATGGGTAAATGGTCACCATCGATAGATGAGAGATTGGAGGAGCCTAATGACCCAAACGATAGAACGCGCTACTACTTGACTGTGTATGGACTTTTGGTCATTACCTATGTCACTTTGAGTGTATTACGAGATGCTTTGGGTCTTTATGGAGCTATACAAGCATCTAGAGCAATCTACAAAAGATTAATGAAGACAATTATCCAAGCAAAGCCTCAATGGTTTGATCGTACGCCTATTGGAAGGATAATGAATAGACTAAGTAAAGATATTGAAACGATTGATCAAGATTTATCGCCTCAATTAGTCTTTTTTGTGGATGTTACCCTGCAAACAATTGTAATCTTGCTGGTTGCATGCTATGCTGTTCCCGCTTTTACAGTTGTCGCCATCTTGGTCGTTCTTATATACTGGTTGATTGGAGCCTTATATGTGGTATCTTCTCGAGATCTAAAGAGACTAGAAAGTGTCAGTAGATCTCCAATTTTTACATTAGTTGGTGAGGTGTTGAGTGGTGCAGTTGTCATTCGTGCTTATGGAGATGCTAGTCGATTCACAAGACATTGTTTACGTCTTATCGATAAGACGAATCGACCATTTTACTTTTTATGGGCAGAGAATCGATGGTTATCGATTCGAGTTGATTTTGTGGCTATGATTGTTTCACTTTTGATGAGTCTATTTTTAATTTTAACACCATCTGTGGACGCACCTTTGGCTGGATTTGCCCTTTCATTTACAATTCAGCTAGTAGATTCAATTCTTTGGGTACTTCGAATGTATACCATGATTGAAATAAATGCCAATAGTGTGGAAAGAGTGGCAGAATATTTGGATGTAGAACCAGAAGATCAAACCGGTATGGTTGCACCAGCAGCTTGGCCAACCAAATCCGGATCACTAATTGTGGAAAAGTTGGCAGTTCGTTACTCTACCGAATTACCCCTCGTACTTAAAAATATTTCATTTACTGTAGAACCTGGTGAAAAGGTTGGAATTTGTGGAAGAACAGGTAGTGGAAAAAGTAGTTTGGCTTTGGCACTTTTCAGATTTTTGGAAGCAGAGAGTGGTAGAGTCATCATTGATGGTTTAGACATTAGTAAAGTACGAATTGAAGATCTTCGTAGTCGATTGACAGTAATTCCTCAAGAAGCTCAATTATTTTCAGGTACTATTCGATCCAATCTAGACCCCTTTGGTATTTGTAGCGATGAACAATTATGGGATGCACTGGAAAGATGCCAATTGGCCATCAAAGGAGCAGGAGGAAGGCCATCCACTCTAGAACTTTCGACAGAACGCTTGGAAATTACTACAAGAAGTAGAACATCTGACGCTGCTGCTGAACACAATAACACGGCTAGTGCTGTAGTTTCATCTTTGGATATGCCAGTAGAACAAGGAGGCAAGAATTTTTCAGCAGGTCAAAAGCAATTACTTGCTTTAGCTCGAGGGCTACTCAAGATTAGTAATAGTAACATTGTCATCTTGGATGAAAGTACGGCAAGTTTAGATCAAGCTAGTGAAGAAAAGATTCAAAAGACTATTCAATCCGAAATGAAGGAAGCAACAATGTTGACAATTGCCCATCGATTACGTGGTATAATTGGTTTTGACAAGGTTTTAGTTTTAGATATGGGTAATATTGTCGAATATGATCGACCAAGTACGCTGTTGAATCGTCCGGGTAGTGCTTTTAGAGAATTATGTGCTCGTAGTGAAGAGTTTGATGTCTTGCTAGAGATGGCTCAAGAGGCGGATCTTGAAAGGGAAAAGAAAAAGAAAAAGATGAAGAATTAATCAAACGCCAATTGGGGTGATTTACCAACTGTATAAAAGTTAGAACTACCAAAATCTAATGGTGATAATTCACAATTCTCTCCTTTCAGCGCTCTTCGTTCGTGTTTTCTTTCTGTAGTCCAGCAGCCAAGGTCATGATGTGTCATTCATTAAAAGGTATCTAAGGCCTAGGCCGAGGAGCCAAGACGGAGCGTGAATGTTAATTAGAAAAGTAGGGTGATTGAACAAGTCAAGCGATTTGTGTATGTAATGTTGGTATAAGAAGTAGAAAGGGATTTTGATGGTTGCCTTTTCTTTATGATGTCTTGGCATCGTTTGCCTCTTCGATCATAGTACCTGTTCCTGTACTACCGTTTGCATCTGATTCGCTGGGTGCAGTGTCTACGATTTTCTCTACCTTTTTTGTTGTAGTTGACGATGCTGCCATCTTCTTCTTTCGCATATCAAGAGTAACGCTTCGAACAGTTGAATCGGAAAGAGATCGTCCCATCCAACTCATGATTCGATTACCCCATGCATGAGGACCATAAGGAATAATGACTGGTGCAGGTTTTGAGGAAAAGAGACCAGGTGCCAAAGATGAGATTGCTTTCTTTACCCAGACTTCAGACAGGGGCATCTAGAGAAGGCAGAAGAAGAGAAAAACAATATCAGTCAGGTTGTTGAAGCGTACTGCTCAAGATATAAATATACACACCATTGTAGTAGGAGGTCCTTCGTTCATTCCACTGACCACTTGCCCAGGTGCCATGGCAACTACATCTACTTGAGCGTTCTCACAGGCCATTTCGTTGTACAGTGAGTGGGAGAATTTGAGATTGTATGATTTGGCGCCAGAGTATGGTGTCAAACTGTAAGATCAAGTAAGGGTAAAAGAAAATTAGTATTCATTATTGTATAAATGAACTTTGGTGCCTCTGCTACACTCACTATGGTGTGGGTGCCCAGGCTCCCAAACTAGTAACATTAACCATTAAACTAGGCTGATTTCTTTTTAAAAGTGGTAAAGACTTTTGAGCCACTAAAGTTGGAAATAGAGCATTGGTGGCAATTTGTGACATGAGCTCTGCTTCGGGCACTTCTTCTAGTAATGGATATGATTGTGAAACTACACCAATATTATTGATGACAACTGTTAATTTCAAATCACTTTTTGGATCAAGAATATCTCGTAGTTGATCTAGGTTTGGTGGACATGCACCTGCATCAGCAATGGCCGTCTTTACTTGGATACCTTTATTCTTGGATTCTATTTTGGATTTCATAGATGCCAGCTTACTTTCGCTTCGACCATGTATAATGACATTGAAACCAAGACCAGCAAGTTGAGTAGCCCACTCTTCTCCCATTCCTCCAGTGGCTCCGGTGACTAGAGCCCAATTGCCGGAACCATGAGCATACCGCTTTAGTGGATGTGACGGCATTTTCAATTAACGATACTTATATAGAAAGGCGGGGACGAAGATGGAAGAGGAGAGAGAGAGATAGGTTAAGAGAAAAGAGGGAAGGTGTTGATATATTGTTGCTAGAAAAGAAAGAGACAAAAGAAGTAGAAATCTAATGCATTAAATTTAGGAATGAAGTGATCTGATCTCTCCCTCACCTCATACTCAAAATGTGTGTCTGTATGCGTTCTTGGGCTCAAGTTGGATCGAAGTGGTACCACGCCAAAAATTAAAAAAAAATCAATTTGATGAGAGAATATAATAGAATAAGGAGACTGCTAAAAATGTATATAAATAAAGGGAAAAGAATCCATCCGTACTATTATTATTGTACACATGTATCTAGAAAAGTCATACGATCCATCGATCTCCACTTTTCAAATCTCGTGTGTTTTATCATAATTGACACTTAATAGCTGTAGTGAAAATCTTTTTCCATCCGCCGCAATTGCGCGGCTTTTGCTTTGCCGCCAAAGTGCCCGAAGATAAATAAAATTAAAGACAGCTGCACCTCAAGAGGCTAAAACAAGTAAAAAAGGGTCCCCCATCCTCTCCTTCTCCTCTCCTGCATTGTATCATATAGCGCTCTTTTAGACGACGCCCACGGTGACAATACATCTAAAAATGGGACTGACTTGATTTTCAGCCGATCCAATTTTGTTTTCCGACAAGTAGACAGCTCCTAATAAAGAACTACTCTTCCAACCCCAACTTTGACTTAAGCTGAAATTATCAGGTCTAGAACTGAATTTAGTAAGACTTGTACCAAGGGGAGATGGGCAATGAACAGAAAAGTAAGCTCGTAATATTCTCCTTTGATCATGATATTGAGTTTGCTGATTGTTGGTTACTATACAATTGCTGATTGGTGAAGGTGTTAGTGAAAATTGCTTATTGTGCTGATGTTGCTGATTGTTAGGAGTGAGATTGGATCTTGTTCGAACTTCGGAAGCTGGTAATTGTTGTTGCCTTGACGTTGTTGATTGCACTGGAGTGCTATCACCACCACCTTCCTGTTGTTGATTGCCGTGATTACTGGCTGCTGGACTACTACTGTTGTAAAAAACGCTACCAATTGTGTTGATTGTTGGATTGCGTCGAGGAGTTTGAGGTTCATTGTCGGTATTGTCATGGAGAGGAGGAGATGAAAGGGTAGAAGTAGAAGGAGTTAGGGTGGCAACATTGTCACTGTTAGTCATATCAGAAGGAAGGCTAGGATTAGGGAGTGTATCATTGCAATTCTGTCGATGAAGATAGATACCCAATTGCAATCCTTTTGGCTTCTTGATGATTTGCAGATATAAATTCCAAATACTACCAGCATAGAAGAAACTTGGACTATACATTCGCTCTTTTTCTTTTAATCGATCAACTCCGAAAAATTCAACCCCAAGTCTCATTGGTTCATAGCCCGTCCAGTCTTTTTGTGACCCATTGCTAGGTGATGTACTACTACCGCCAACACCATTTAGCATTGACTTTATCCTGGCATACTCTTGACCAAGGGTACGACCACTCTTTACTGAGTTCTGTACGCCAAAATGCTCCTTGATTGTTGCTCGTTTTGCATCGTGAGCAATGTTCAGTGTTTGACTATCCATTACGGCTGCAATTCCACTTGGTCCACCGCCATTTTCTTCCGCTTCTCTAATGGCTTTGCCAGCTTGAATGGCATCAACACCATTATTATTGACTAGACTTGACATATTCTCACCAATTCTAATCGTGTCATCCGAAGGTACTGCAAAGAAGCGTTTATCTAGAAGATTTTCCAAAGCTCGCGCTTTCGATGAGGTTCCGAAGAGCATCAGTGGTCGCATTCCACCAAGAATTGTGTTCGCTTGGACACTCGACTGACTAGATGAATCACTCGACATCATGCTGGAATTGGAACGACTATTTCTACCCTTTCTTTGGAGACTTATATACGCATTTGCAAATTCTGCTTCACTACTGACCAATCCAAGTTCTCGTTCATGATGTATTTGCTTACTACTTGGTCGCTTGGTTTGAGGAGCTAGCTCTTCTACTTCCTCTTCATCGTCGTTGGACGCGATTTTGACAGAATCTGGAGTTGACCTATCTTTGTTGATAATCATTCCCTTCAGCTCAGACTGAGCCCAGAGGGCACTTTGAAGGACAGTCATTGGAACGTAGGTACTGCCTGTTGTTGGACATATCTGATTGGATATGGCTGACAATTCTTCAAAAGTCATATGAGTGTAATATATTCCTTCGGAGAAAAGTTGAGAATACTCCACTTCGTCTACATCATCTTCGCTGTCTGTTCTACTCGTCTCACTACTCTCCTTTGGAGGAGGGTGCACTACAGGCGATTTTGCCTTCTTGCCGCCTTTAATAATGAATGAAGGTGAAATATTTGCTGATTCGCAATCAACGACGTCGATATTTTCATAATCTTTCCTTCGCGTCTTTGCTTCATCTGCATCATCCTCCTCCTCCTCATCATCATCCTCGCTGAACTTTTCATCAGCCTCAACGAAATTTTCCAAATGCTCTCTTCGCATGGATACTACTCTTCGAGCGACATCATAACGATCCCACTCACTTCGGATCCAGAAGCTGTCACTGGAGATGATGATCCGAGCCCAGTTGGAAGGGATTCCACCAAGTCTTTGATGGCACCATACAGTTGGATGAGGTGGATCCAATGTAGTCGCTACATTAAAATAGACATCACCAGTCGCATGTAGATGGGGTAAAGGGAGTTCATTATGAGGTAATCTGAAAGCAGAGCTGTAGGTCGAAAAACCTTGATCATCATTCTCACTGGCATTTGGATCCTCATCCTCTTCTTCTTTGTCCAGGTTCATTTGTTCTTCGGCTAAGAGTACATCCGCTCCCCATCGAAGTAACCAGCATGAGCACGCTTCACCAATTTTATCAGACTGTGCCCCGTAGTAGAATCGGCCTTTATAGTTCAGATTTTCCCCATCCGAAATAAATGAGGGTAAAAATGATTCAGCACTGCTTTCCTTTCCTCCTCGTATTGAGGGCGATGATCTATTTGACTGATCACTTCCCGCTTTCCCTTCATAATCATCGTCGTCATCATCATCTACAGATAATCCCTGGGTACGCTCGAGTAGTGTAGAAAAGGAGGGCGAATTCGACTTGCACTCCCTCGAAAGCCCTTCTAGACCCCATGCAGGCCCTTCCAATTCCCAATCCCAATCTTTATTATTTCTACACTCCTGTCGATTCTTTGCTTCTTGAGCGCCCAGAATGCCAGAGCCCAGGGCAAAGCGAAGGTATTGAGACACAGTATATGGAGTGATGGAGCAAAGTATCAGGGTCACAGCTTGCGAGCTAACGGAAGGGATTCCAAGATATGTTGCAGTTGCTATTAGGGAGAGTAGAAAGCGTGGAGTGGCCGGATGCTGGGCAGTCTCTGATCGCTCGGCTGGTGAAGTCGAGGAGAAAGTGGGTGATTTGATAGAAGTACTAGATGATGAATTTACTTTAAAGTGAGAAGTAAGTGGGAAATCTGGACTTGGACATGACCAAGAAGGAAGAACAAGCGTAGGTGCAGCACCATATAATGTTGCTAAACAATACTCAAAGGCTGGTCTAGTAATGTTTGGGTCGTCGAAATAAAGTTCAACTGCATTATCTTCCTCTTCACCATCGATGCTCATCTCTCCTTTGGAAGCAGATGCTTTTCCTACTTCTTCTCGCTTCCATACACCCTTTCTATCTTTCGCTTCCTTGAAATCTCCGTTTAATAATGAATTAAAGAAGGTGGATTGAACAAGAAAAATTCGATGAAGTGAATATAATCGATTAAATGCCTTTAGTTGAATGTCGGGGCAAACTGGTTTTAAGAGTGCATTGGTGAGATGTCGATGTAGAGCAATTAGCTGAGAAGAAGATATATTGTGAGATCTACGAGTCTGTTGAGATACTGACTGTAACAATGGTGCATCGTGCGTCGCCATCTTTGCAGCACAGCGCTGCCTTGAAAGGAAACGGAGAGAGCGACAGAGACACACACACAATAAACGAGAAGAGGCAATCCATATTTCGCGCTAGCTATAGTAGTTGCACTTGTACCAATATAAGTAGCGTAAAATAGACCTCCTAATCTCTCGCGTGGTGAAATCAATGTTTATATTGATAAATATACCGGTAACGGTGATGCATAAGTGAAAGCTAAATAATATTGTTTCACACATAGGAAAATCAGATCGATTAAAGAGTGAATTTCCACATCATAAAGCAGCAGATCACGGACAAAATAGACTGGTTCAATCATCGGATACAATTATTCTTTCATTACATACGCAACTCTAGAGTACACATCACTAAGCTCTAACGGTAGGCGATAGCATTAAAAACGACTCCAGGGACTGGCAAGTCGCCAGAAGTAAGGCAAGACTGACTGACTTACTGAATTTTCGCTTTAGAGAGCAATGTTCCACTCGGCAATGGAATTCATGCAGTATGCCTCTCAGCTTCTATTCATGCAAAAATTTCAACACTTTTCCAGATCAATGGGACAAACTCCTGTATATGTATTGCTACACAAGGCTTGCGAGGCGGTAAAAATATGTGATTCATGGTTGAATCTTGGCAACCATCATATGCCTAATTATCAATAATGTTAGTAGTACGGTAGTAAAAAATTGGCTCACGCTAGATCGCGTCAGCAGAAATTGGACGCGTTTGCCCTTCAACAACGTATATAGTAGTAATGTAGTGGGAAGAAATATAGAACAACACCTGTGATAGTCTGAGTCTGCTTTTTCTTTCTTTTTTTTTTTTTTTTTATTTTTTTCCTGCTCAGCCCTCCATCTAGTATATCAATAATGATTTTACCCACTTCTTCGACGGGTCAATCATATCCTACTGTGATGGGTTACCAGATAGCTCAGCAGATTGGCGGAGGCGGTTTCTCTAGGTGAGGTTTTTACTCCAGAGGAAATGAGCGAGAAGAGGTTTGGGCTGACAAATTATTTGTCAATAGAGTATTTCGAGCAATTAATCCCAAAGCACCCATCCACAGAGTTGCAGCTATCAAAGTTGTATCGTATGCTATACCTTCATCACAGTCAGTACGACCACAACACCCACCTGATCGACAGGCTTTACGCAAAGAAGTTCAAATTCACGCTGTTTTAAAGCATAAAAATGTCTTGGAATTCCTAGGCGTAGAGGAGCATTTGAAGGAAAGCTCAGGGAATTTTGTTCCTGGCTTATACATGGTACTCGAGTTGGGCGCAGGTGGTGATTTATTCGACAAAATAGGTGAGAATGGAATAGACTGAAAAAATCAAGTAGGACTAGCATGAATCTGACTGAGCTCTACTAATGTCATCTTCTTTAGCACCCGACGTCGGAGTTGACTCTGATTTGGCCCATTTTTACTTCTCTCAGCTTGTCAATGCGCTGGTGAGTGAGATCGTTGCTGGAGAAATGATTCAGAGCCTCTATTCACTCATCTGACCTTTCCGATTTTCCCGTCTTGAAAATAGGAGTACATACACAATCAGGGGATTGCTCATCGAGATATTAAACCGGAAAATTTGTTACTGGATGCAGAAGGAGCACTTAAATTGGCTGATTTTGGATTATGTAGTGTTTATCGATACAAGGGAAAGGAAAGAGAACTCAAGGGTGCGTGTGGAAGTTTGCCTTATATTGCACCAGAAGTGAGTCCTTCAAGATACATCTCGTAAGAATGTTTAACTCATAAATCTTTTTCACAGATGAATGGTAATCCTTATAGAGGCGAGCCAGCAGATGTTTGGAGTACAGGAGTGGTCTTATTTGCCTTGTTGGTTGGTAGTGAGTGTTGTATGTTGATTATCGAAATTTTCTTGTTACAAGCTGATTTCTCGTTGTACCCAGATACACCTTGGGATGAGCCCACAAAGAGAAGTCCAGAATTTGTAGCCTACTTTCAAGGCCAGTCATACGATCCATGGCCTAGGATCGAAGGAGATGCTCTATCATTATTGCATCAGATGATGTGTATAAATCCTAGCAAGCGAATATCTATTCAGAATATCAAACAGCATAAGTGGTTCACTCGCAAGAATCCACTATTGATAGATGGACAAGCACCCGATGCTACTAGTCTGGCGGAAAGACTTTTACATGGTCTTGTTGTCTCTGGTGATTTAGATTTCAATTTACACTCGGATGGAAAGAGAGCGGCCGTGCCAGAGAGTATTTCTCTAACTCAACCTGAATCATTCGGACCTGGTCTTGATCTCAATTTTAGTCGTTTACCACCTTCATCTGCAGTTGCTGCTTTTAAGACAACGGATGCTAGAAAAATTGCTCTATCACAGCAAATCAGCGCTCGTAAAAGTAATGTGCCTAGTGCTAGCTTGGATGGTCGTGGTACAGCTGCTGGGGCAGCAGGAAGTCAATTTACTCAAGCTCTCAATCATATGGTGAGCAAAAGCTAAGCAGATTTGACACGCTGCAAAATTTTAACATGCTGATCCTCTGCCTTTATACACTTTACAGACTCAATGGTCAAATTTGGCTGGAGGAGCTGCCAGATTCTCACCTCATCTCACTCGATTATTCTGTAATGCGGCGGGACCAGTCGTAGCTTCTCTTGTCATACAAGCACTCAATACACTTTCAATCACACACGCTGTACGACCTCTTGGACAAGATCAAGGATTTCCACTTTCACCTAGTGCATCACTTACTCAAATAGACGAGGAGGAGCAAGATCCAATGGACATCGACATTGAGATGGGAGATGATACTGCGGAAAAAAACAAATGCAAAGTTAAGGGAAGTAGAGGCGCTCGTATTAGAGTCTCTACAATGGATCGACGTAAATGCGCTTTAAAGGGTGAGATTTGGGTTGAAACTATTGCAGTAGATGATGAAAGTATAGAAGACGATAGCAATGTCAACCCTGATGATGCTACCGACGGAAGAAGACGTCCCAGGACCCTAGTTTTGATGAGTAGAAGTAAAGGAGATCCACTCGAATGGCGAAGACTATTCCGAGCCATTGCAACCTTTGATGGTGTGAAAGAGTTGATTACAACTGCTTAATCATTTTACCTCAACTCAATCTTTAATTCTTGTACTAATCTCGAGGTCACCTGGGCATGCAAATTGTTGACTTCTTCATTTTCCAAATTTCTGTTTCAAGCAAACATTAGTGGACTCAAATCAATACAATATTCACATTTCAAGCTATTTCAAGCTATTCCGTCAAAGCATTTTTTTCGAACTCACCTGTCCATGCTTCGATAGTTGATCCTGTAACATTTACTTCTCCTTTGTGTTTTTGGATGTATGAAATCATCAATCTGTACCACATCCTCAATCAAATCACCAGCGACATCTCGAATGATTTCAAATAGATCATTTTCGTGAAAGAGACTTGGTAGCCAAAAGGAAACATCTTTGTAGCAGGGTGGAAATTTACTGTAAGGCTTGAAAGTAATGAGAGGTAATTTTGAATGTATAGAACCACCAGATGCTGATACTCCTGCATGGGAACTTTGTTTTTCACCTTGGGCTTCACTTTTCATTGGAGACCAAGCAGAAAATTGTGACAAGAAGCGAGGGTCCTTTGTCCAGAATAAACGAATATCAGGAATTTGAAATAATACCATTGCAATACGCTCAAGACCCAAACCAAAGGCCCAACCGACTTTATTTGAAACATGAGCCTCAATCAAGGTCTTTTCCATCACCACACCAGAACCTAAGATTTCCAACCACTTTCCTCGAAACCATACTTCGACTTCAAAGCTAGGCGTAGTAAAAGGGAATTCAGCAGCTATCCATCGAACTTTGAGAGGTTCTTGATCTCCTCCCTTTGAGTCAAATTCATGTCGATGACCAAACAGATCCAAGACGAGGTTATTAAGTGTACCTTTTAGATGACGCATTGCTAATTGTGCAGCTCTTAATTTTGCAATTTCTTTTTCATGTGATGGTTGATAACCACCAGCTTCGAGGATATCGACCTTGTCTTCAATTTTAATTCTTGCGTTATCAAGTCTACTTTCCATTTCTTCGCATTCCTTTTGCACTCTTCCACCTTCTTTGTATTCTTCAACATCATAAATACAAGCTCCTTCCATTTGATGAAAGATGGGATAATGGCTTGCATCAATTTCATCCCTTCTGAAAACATCAGCAGTTAAAATCCATTTGGTGATACCCTTTGCAAATGTCTGAACCTCATGAGCACTGGTATGTGTTCGGAGGCAGTATTGTCGATTCAAATAATAGGTATCACTTGGGTTTCTTCCAGGGTGATCTTCGGCAATTCCCAATTGTCCAAAATTCTCTTCTACAGTGACGATAGGTGAAGGTGCTTTGATGACTTTGAATTCACCTAGAGATTGATGTATTTGCTTATTCAAGATGTATAGCGGATGAGAATTCATATTTGGAAGCTGAGGTTCTTGACTGATCCTCGAAAGGATGGAAGACGATAAATTTGTGTAGTCATCACCAATGTAGTCTGAATCTAGTACTCGAAGAGATGGCTTTGCAGATTGGAATAAAGGACAAGAAGTGCTATAGGTTCGAAAGTTGCTCGCCAATTGTCCGTCATTGCAGTGTTTATTACCTTGCTCTCGCTGAGCCTGTAAAAATCGTCCTCGGCTAATTCCAATTAGGCGTACTGGAGATGATGAGGCTGGCTGACGACAACATCGAGCGCAGATAGCCCTGCTACAGCTCGCCGTCACGCTCATCTTATAGGTGTAATTAACAAAGATACCAAAATAGTTAGAATCTTCTCAACCTAGACTTACCGGTAACCTTTTTTTTTTTTTTTTTTTTTTTTTTTTTTTTTTTTTTTTTGGTTCCTTTAGTCTCTTTTCTTATATATAAATCACGTTTTACTTGTCTTGTCATTCGCACCTTGATACTTATTTCTTTTTCTTTTGTCGGTACCTTGCAAACTCCCGCTCGGACCATATGCAACAATTACACTTACTCTGAGAACTGAATAGGAGTTCATACGATACATGGCAAGCCGAGGAAGTTTCAAGGCCGATAATGTCGTATCCTTCTACCTCCAAAATCACATTGGAAATGCAGAATCTGCCGTGGATGGGCAATAGTATGGCTCCAGAGAATGATTTTGGCGAGGATAGAATCGATCAAGAAAATACCTTTCATGAAGATGATTTGGAGAAAGATAGCGACGGGTTTGTAACTCCTCCCTTACCGCCAACTCGTCAACGCTATGGTACACCTCCGACCGTGTTACATCTATCACCTGTTTTACACGAATCTGCTGCATATTCAACTTTCGTGGATATTCGTTCACCTGCATCAGATTCTCGAGAGAGTCTTTTCGAAGCAGCATCATCATCATCATCATCATCACCATCACCATCACTAGATTATGAGCCACCCAAAGTCGATGAAACCTGTGAAATAGTACAGAGAGATTCAATTAGGGTGCAAAAGCGAAGAGGAAAGTCGAAAGGATCAAAAAGTAAATTTAAAATTGTGCAAATTAGCTCTGAAGCTTTACTCGCTTCTTCTTCTACTCTAGAAATCTCATTACCACAAAAGGTAAATGAACATTTTTACGACTTACCACATAAAGACGGCGAAGAAACACCAAGACAAATTTTTGTAAAGGAAGAGAATGAAGTAGACCAATCCTTGAGTGAGCCAATTGAATCGGATATAGAAAACGAGAAAGAGGTATTTCAGCAAGTAGAGGAACGTTCAGAGGCTCTCCTTCCTGATTTTGTATTTGAACCACCCGACGAGTCAATGTTTGCCGAATTAAGGAAATTTTTAGATAGACAAGAAGATGATGACAGTAATTCACCATCGAGCGAAGAAGAACAAGAAGGTCTTGAAATGACTGAAAAAGATTACGAAGAACGACGACTTCGAAAATTACGAGCAAATGAAGCCATCCTCTCCAAACTTGGCCTTGGGATTTCTACGTCAAATTCGGGTGTGGAAGAGAAGAAGCAATATAGTGAAGAAGGAGACAACGACAAGAAACAACAACAGCAACCGCGACAGGCACGCCTTCAACAAGTAGCGAAGAAGAGTGGACCTATGAAAACACCTAAATTGCACAGAACAACCTTAAAATTGGACTTGGATGGAACTACAACCTCGCTACCATTACCAGGATGTACAACAGAGGTGGCCTATGTTGATGTACCATCACTACGCGATCGAATACGACTTCAACATCTTTACTTTGACAATGTTGAAATTATAATACCGGAGCAAGTTGTAAATCAGCCAGAGGTAGATGAGGGCAATAATGAAGCTGGAATTGAGGAAGAGGTTGGAATGATGACGAGAAAGCGTGCCAGAAATAGCATGCTTGGTGACTACGAGGTCGTAGCAACACCCCTCAAGAAACAAAGAGGCAGAAAGAAGAGAGAAACATTTGGTCATCGATATGGCCCTGGTGGTGAAGCAGTGAGTTTTGATATGAGGTGAATGGCATCAGATGGTGCAGGAATTGAAATTCTCTCTTATTTAACTTTTACAGGTAGAAGGAGCGGGAACCACATGCCACCAATGTCGACGCAAAACCGAGGATGAGAAGATGCGATGTCGATTTCACGAGAATGGTATGGTATGTACCCTTTACTATTGTAGAAGGTGCCTTGACACACGTTATGGAATTGAATGGGACCCTGAGAGTCGAACATTTGAATGCCCTCGTTGCTTGGCCTATTGTAATTGCTCGTAAGTGTAAGTGTGAGAATAGAGGTAAGAAGACACTAACAGTATAATTATTCTTTTCAGTATATGTCTTCGTCGTGCCGGAATGAGCAAATTCGTACCAGAGTCCATAAATATGAATTTGGCAAGAAATTTGGTCGATGATGAAGGAAATCGATTATACGCCAGTGTAAAGCACTATATTGAAGCCAAGGTTGGTAGAAGTGTCAAGATTGGAACAGGTGGCTTGAATCGCATCTCCAAAACGCCAAAGAAGGAAAGAAAAGAAAAAGAGAAAAGGATCAAGGAGAGGAAGATTAAGACCACCAAGCCAAAAGTCGTGAGGATAAAGAAGACCAAGGAAGTTCCCGTAGACGAAAGTGCTAAGAAGACAAGAGCACTGAGAGCCAAGAAAGTGAAACAAGCAGACGCGGAAGAAAATGGTGCTGCAAAGAAGAAGAGAGGAAATGTAATACAACCTGCCAAGGTAACTTCAGAAGGCTTCTCTAAGAAGGTACTCTTAACCTGGAAAGGTAAGAAGGGAACCCAGCAGCTTACTAAAATCGGAAGCAAGGAGACAAAGCAAACATTATTAGTTGGAGCTATTCCAAAGCAAAAGGCGAGACAAAATAGAAGCAAAGGTTTCCAATTGCAAACGACGGAAAATAATAACATTTGGGTTCGTAGCAAGGCCGATGAGGTGCAATCCTCAGAGTCGAGTTCTCAAGATTCTACCTTGACTACCTTGTCTGAATTAGAAGACGAGGAAGAAGCAAAGGATGGCCGCAGCGTTGGATTTGGAGAAGACACGCCATTATACAGTGATATGAATAGTGATACTGACATGCCAAGTGAAGCTTTAGAAGACGACGATGACCCTGGAGAAGAAATTATGATGCAGACATCGAGTCCTGCTGCTGGTCAAGTCGAGTATTCGACGCATCTGCCCTTTATGGTATCCTCTGATGAAGTTCTTCCTCCATCAAGCACTATCGATTCACAATATACTGCTGCCCAGTCGAGTGATTCATTTCCAATAGGTTTAGATAGTCTAGTAGATACTTTACCTTTCCACAGTAGTCAAGAAATGGCCGTCATCATGAACCAGCTAAGAGAAGCGGGTTACGTTTAAGATGTAGTGAATCACACGGACTTTTAGAAAAACTCCTATCCAATTCTGTAAACGCAACCTCCCTATTTAGTAATTACTTGACACATTAGAAATCAGCATACCACCCAACTTGAAATACCACTGCTCATAACGATCTATTTGAAGGATCATTGTCAATAGTGAAGCAGAGAGAGAAAGAAAGGGAGAGGAAGATAAATATATTCCTCGCTCAATTAAGTTCGCTTGATAAAAGATATTGAGTCTATTTTAGAGTGTTAAATGTACGACGTGCTTTGAAAATTGCGTGCACCAATTTTCGACATTCTCATCATCATCATACTCGCTCTATTTGGGCTCAATTGGACATCGTTGGAACCTAAAGTTGTGGCTCTTTAGCTGCGAATATTGACATAATTATTAGCATTAGACCATAATCAGGTCAGCATGTCATGCTCCGTTGCCTCAACTTCTAATTTGCAAATTTCAATCGAACCATCGCAATCTTCCTTCTTTGCAGGCGAAGAATTCAGTTGCGTCATTACTTTCACGAATACATTGATACCAACACCACAAAGTGTTCCATTACCCTCTACAGCTACTTTTGATGCAAACGATATAGATCGAAGGGTAGTATCTCTGGGTCCCAACTCGATAACCGAATCAAGCAGTCCTTTACATCTCTCACCATTTGTCAATAAAAATGCAAATCCAACCAGTGTGCTGAATGCACATCGACGAAAGCATAGCAAATCACAAAGCGTTGACATTCGAACTTTTGCAAGACAAAATCAATTACAGCCTTTTGAAATAGAGGGAGGAGGGGAAGGAGGAGATGAAGAGCAAGGTAGTGATGAAAAGTATTACAGAAAGGCGGCAGAAGAGAAAGGCGCTGAAGGTTGGAATAACATTTTTCAGCGAGACCTTTTGCAAAATCTGCCAAGTCGTAAAAAAGTCATTGGAAAAGAATTGGATCACTTCGTGGAAAGCAACGGTGTGCACCCTTCGAGAATGAAATACAAGGTGCCCAGCTTCAGCACACCAAATAAGAAACACAACAAAGCCTTCTCAATTGCAGTCCCTAGTCAGCATCAACAGCAACAGCATCAGCAGCAAAGTCTAGGTTTTGGAATGCCGACTTCTGAGTCGAATTTTGCAAGCGTCCCTAGGGCAGTATCGCAACATGTCATCCTCCAAGCTAATGCACCTTCTCCAATGGCATCCCGCAACGCCAGCTCCTCTCTGAGACAGCCTAGCGGGCCAATTTCATCAAGTCACCCTCATAGTCGAAAGAAGAGTGTGGCGCAAGTTCAAGCAGAAGACTTGAGTGCAACTTTTGAGCTAGAAGGAAGCTCAATAGGAGCAGACAACACACCGACAGACTCAGGATCAATCACTCCTCGTGAATCTTTAGATCTAAGATCGAAACCAAATGAGGATGCTACTAGTAATTTCTATGGTTTAGGCGAGAATTCTACCATGGAGAGTGTTCTAAGGGAAGATTTCACACAATGGAGCAAATCTGGGGCAAGCAAAACTCGTGGTCGAAGTGATAGTATGGCATTATCAACGACGACTTCTTCAAGTAAGATGGGATCAAATGGTGGATATTCCGATTCCAAAGGCAATTCCTTACCAGGTACAGAAACGATGTTGTGGACATTTGCACAATTTGGAGGTACCTTCCAAATCAATGAGAGCCTTATCAAGCCAGGAGAATTTGAGCAAGTCAAGGAGAAGTTGGCAGGTGGATTAGGAACACCTGGAGCAATGAAAGCAAGTTCTCTCGCTTCGCCTGTGGGAGGAGGAGAATTTGGGGGCATCTCTGAGGGAGGAGAAGATCGTCCAGTAGAAGGTTGGGGATCTTACCTCAGAGGAGCACTCTCTTTCGGCGGTGGGGGAAAGCGAAGCTCATTGACAGCTGGAGCATTTCATCGCAGGACTGGTTCAACTCTCGGCGATACACGAGCCAAGACTTTGACAAGCAAGAGTATACCAATCTTTTCAAATCCTCCGAGTATGATTGCCGTCGATCTAAATTTGGCTCCGGGTGAGAGTCGGAGCTACTCGTTTCGAATTGACCTGCCGCCCGATTTACCACCTTCTTATACTGGTCAATCAATCTCTTTTACTTACACTCTCACGTTAGGCACAAATCGACTGGCAAGAAACAAAAGAGGTATAATGGAGCAAAAGAGTAGAATTGTTCGAATTCCACTACGGATTTACAATCTAGTCAGCATTACTGGTATTACATCATTCTTTGACCTTACAAATCCAATCGTGAATTTAAAGGATGTGTCGGAGACAAAGGAGGAGCAAGATATACTGGAACAGTTGGAGATTCCTATGCAAACAAATACGAATACTAATGGCAATCGACGAGGATCAAATAATCAAACAGATGCAAGTTCCATTGCTTTATATCAATATACCCAACAACTAATAGCTTCTTGCAAAGAAGAAGAGGAAGATGATGTCCCAACAGATGTAGAGGTAGCTACTGAATTGGCTCGAAAGCAGTATAGGACAGATGGTGATGGTAACAATATAACTTCACCAATTACAAGGCCTCATCTTCAACTTTTACCAGATATCATAGCATTAAAGTCTGCCGTTATGGGAAGGGCTCCTTCTCTTATGGATTCAAGAGCAGGACTAGGTCTTATGGGAGATGAAGATGATTTACCCAAGAATAGTTTACAAGCAGTCGAAGTACTTAGTCGGAATTCTCAAAAGGTATCATATGATATTTCTAAAGATGGTCAAATAGCAGCTGTTTTAACATTAGTCAAATCCAAGTATCGATTGGGTGATACAGTAAATGGAGTAGTGACCATCAATACTTCAGATTCGATTGCTAGAGTCGTTCGAATAGCTGCCACTCTAGAAACTCATGAAGAAATTGAGTCGACCTTGTGCACTTTGCCCGCGACTAGAGCACAAAAGTTGACAAGAAAAGTTCATGCTGAATTTCATGAAAATACTCTAGACACTGGTCAAGCTTGTTTCTCTTTACCTATTCCAAGTGGAGCTACACCAGACTTTGTGACGAGTGCAGTCAAATTATGTTGGACTGTTAGAATGTCATTCTTAATGCTTTCGGCTGTTTGTCAAACAAAAGAAGGAAATCGTCCAACACCACCTGTTCATCTTGTTCCAGGCATTGATGATGGCTTTTCTACTTATCATTACGCTCTGAAAGCTTCGCCAGCTTTGGCAGGACCTACAGCTATGGGTCAATCAATTGAACAATTTGAAGAAGGCAAGCTTGAAGTTGTTGAGTGTGCAGTTCCCCTGACTGTCTTAGCGCATTCGACTCGTTTTACTGCTGGTGAAGTTGCCTTTATGGCATAATATATTGTATACCTTTATTCACATGGAATGCATTCATTTTATTTTTACATTGTTATCCAACCTCCTTGATCAATGACCTGTGAAGTAAGAGAAAAAAAAAAAAAAAAAAAAAAAAAAAAGAAGACAGATTAGCAAAAGAAATCGTATCAATAAACTTGTTTTAGCAAATCTCACCGCTTCAATCTTTCTCGTGATGATGTTTGCGAATCCATGATTCAACCACTGTTTTCTCAATTCATCAAATCGCACAGTATGTAAAAATTGAATCTTTCCTTTTTTCAATCCAATATCAATTTCTCCATGAGTATCCAAGTATGGTGAATAGGTATAACAACCATTGCCTTGATATAAGAGAATTACGATGTTCGACTTCACTCTGAAGAAAAGTCCCGAAGAATGACCACACTCTTCAACATGTCGATTACATTCCCCTTTACCATCTAATTGACCTTGACAACAAAAAGATTGAAAACAGAGCAATTCACCGCATTCCAAGCAAATTGCCGGTTCGGGTGGTAGGTTTCCACATCGTTTACAACGCAAGACTTGACATTGCATTAAAAGCATAGTAAGATCAGAAGGTAGTCGTATCAATTCATAAATATGAGGATGTTCTAATTGCAAGGTCGGATGATGATGTTGATGATTAGAATTGTTCTTCAAGGTTGATATTGACGAGGATAAGGGTGATGGTTGAATGGGTAAAGGTCGAAAGATGGAAGCTAATTGCGGGTAGGCATGCTTGATCCAACCTTCTACCAATCCAGCAATTGCCGTTTGTCTAGTTGATTGGAGAGGCAGCGCTTCTTTTGGCAGTGGAATGTCTAGCAAAGTCATCAATCGTAAAAATTCACCCTTTTCTTCCATTTCACCATCAATGTCGGACATTTTGGCGTCTGAAGTTTCACTTTTCCTTACTTCACGAAGTACACCCATACTTTTTTGAAGAATAGTAGCTCTACGCAAGAAGGGTAAGCAGTAAGTGCAAATGATCTTTGCCAAACTAAGATCGTCTAAATTATCCACACCAAGGGTAATATTGCCTCTAGCATATCCTACAAGTTGAATAATATTCCCTACAGTAGCTCGGACGTCATCAAAGCAAGTATCGAGAACATCCATATCATGCTTGCTAAATGCTTCATTATCAGCTGTTGTTGGAGTACCACTACCAGCCATACTACCCTTCCAACTTGAATTCTTGCCACCTCTAGAAAGATGAGCATGACTATTTTGAGGCCAGATGCTAGGTTGTGCTAAACCAAAGACGACTTGTATAAGTTGCACATAAAACATGAGAATTGTAATTTGAGGCAAATGTTCAGGTGCAATGATGGAAGCCTCTACCAAAATGGTAAGAGGATCTCGCAATAGTAATGGAGACCGAACAGTATCATGTCCACCCCAATGAGGTAATAATCTCATGAGTAATCCATGTCGCATTAAGCTTTGATAGTTGTCATTGTGCATCTTGGCTATGTCCCGCAATGAGAGAATGAGTGATTGAACCAATTCACGAGTATGAATATTAACTCCCAATGCTACGTGCAAAGTTTCTTGTGCTAAAGGATTTTTAGTATCGACTTCATCCTTTCTAATCGGTGTAATCCCTCTTTGAGATATTTCTAACATGGCAATCGTATAACCAATTACTTCTTCTGGAATGTACATTTTCCTACTTGGTGGAGCAAGAATTGTTCGAGCTTGATACGCTGATCTCATATTTCTACTTTTATTCGACAGTGGCCTCAAGACTCGAATCAATCTTTCCAATAATTGTCCTGTGGCAAGAGGAATATTGCTTTTACTTTGATTGGGATTTGTAAGCCAAGTTTCCATAAGTGCTTGAGCATCTTCTGCATACCAAGGCAAGAAACTTCCTGTTCCATGCTCATTTTCTTGCATTTGAATATTTTGTGAAAGTGTAGACGTCTTTAAGATATCGATGTTGATCTTTCTAATCCAATCAGAAATGGAAGTTTGATCCACTTGCAAGGTACCAGCATTTGCCATAAGATTGGTTTTGGGAACAGGCAAAATAACATTGCCGAGACTCTTACAAAGTGGACAAACGAATTCCGAACGAGAGAGATCTTCTGGATGGTTCCTAGCAATTTGCTGAGCATGTCGTAATTCAACATTGCGGCAATAATTATCAAAACAATTCAAATGCATCAAATGACCGCAAGTAGATGCATAAAAGCCAAATCTATGATCTTCATTAGGAAAGCCTTCCCATTTGCCTTTTGAACTATTTTGTTGTCTATCAAAAGTGTGAATGGTAGTATCACCTCGAACTCGTCGACCTTTTGCTTCATTTCGATCCAAGGTAAGTGGCGTTTGTAGACTTTGTTGAAGGCTAAATGCATCATGACGGGGTGTAGTTCTCATCACTCTGCTACTTTGAATGTGTGCTAAACTACCAAAAACTTCATTGCGATCCAATTGCTCTTGACAAAAAATGCATGTACCCAATGGTCTCAGTGATTCCTGTTGAGCTTCATATGGTAATTCCATTATGGCATCACCATCGTCATCACCACCTACGAACTCATAGTCTCCTCCTTCTTCTTCTTCTTCCTCTTCGTTCTCTAGCATTTCTAGTAGATTCTTTTGCTGAGCTGAAAATTGCTGCATAATTGCTGCTTGTCGAGCTTTTGCTGCCGCTCGCTTTTTGTCCTCTGATGATGATACATCTACTGGGACTTTATCTTTTATCCTCTGTTGCTTTTCATCCGTTTCTGATACTATTAACTGACAATCTTCGTTGAGACGCGCAGATGTAGCAATAATCCAATCAATCTTTGCCTTAAAACTTTTAAATTTCTCATTATCTTGACGAATGCTGATAAGGAAAATTAGAATAGAAGTTTCACCGTAAATTGACTTATGCATTTCTTTTGCGAATTCACTTTCTTGTTCTATTAAACCCATCATTAACAATTGCAAAGCACTATCCACCAGATTATCGGCAGTTTCTTCAATTCGATGTTGAGCATTATATAGTGCAAAGAAGATGATGTGATGCAAGACGGGACTAGAGAATACCTGCTTCAATTCGTCAATAATAGCGGCCTGTCCTGAAAATAGTCGTTTTTCGGGAACAACAACGAAATTGCCTGATTCTACTGATGAAATTTTCTTCTTTTTTCTCTCCTTAAGAACCTCTTCTGCCTTTTCTCTTTGATTACGAGTATAATGAAAAAAGTATGGCTGTACTTCATCAAAGTATTCATCCTTTAATTCAAATATTCCAAGATCATGTGTACCATCAGGGGCTCTAAAAGAGCTGATAGAAGCCAAAATACGATCAAAGCTAGAGTGCTCTTTTAATCTCTCACTAATATGTCTTGTCAATTCTGAATATGTCCCTTGACTGAGTGCTAAAAAGTGAATAACTTCGCGACGAACTTGCTTTTCCATACTCCAATTTATTGCAATGGAAGTCTCTGATAGCAAATGAACCAGAAGTAATAGGAATTCTTCAGCCAAAGAAAGGCATTGACTTTTATCTAAACTTTCATGCTCTGTCTTCCCTTGTAGCCAATTAAGTAGAGAAAATCGTTGAGCCATCGTAACGAGCATTCGACTGGGTGGTACAAATACCAAACTTGTTTGAAGCAAGTAAAAATCTTGATCGTACATTAAATCTCTCATGCTATTGTCACGATAGTGATGTGCTTGAGATCGAATACCGAAACCATTACGTACCCACATACCAGATCGAATTTGTGCCAACTTGACCACCACTCGAAGAGGAAATTCAAATACGACTAGTAAACCATTCTCTCCAATATCTTCTGTAATAAGATCTCGTAAGAGGGGTCTAGTCAATTGCTGAAGGTAATCATGGTCAATCTTGTGGATGTGTTTCAACATCTCAGCCAGCAACCAATGCATAGGATGATGGAAAGAAACACCTAAAGTCTCGACTGCAAAGTCGATTATTTGATAATTTCGATCACCAAAATAGCTATTCTTGAAAGTGATTGGGGAATGAGATTCAGGATCATTTTGATGCAAAATAGAAGAGCTTTGTAGTGTCTTTGATAAAGCTAGATTAAGACCTCGATCAAGTTCACGAGGGTTGGCTCTAACATAAGCTTCTCCAAATAATTTTGATGATCGCGCCAGATTCGTGGCAATGTGGAAGATCTGTACCCAGACTTCTGACTCAAATTCAATGTGTTCGGTGACTGCACGACGATCAGGTGTAATTGCATTGAATAAAGAAAGAAAATCGAGAAAGTAGGCGAGATGGCGACTTTGATGAACAATTTGTATTTGTACGCCTTGAGCACTGAGCAAGTAACGCATGTCATAAAAAATGTGATAACACCTATTTTGACGCATAAAGAGTGAGGAAGGCGTAGCTCGCATTTTAGGTGGTGCAGTAGGTGGAAGAGTGAGAGCTTCTGTAGTTAGCTGACCTGTAAAGACCGATTGTAAGATTTGAGTCATTAAATAGAGAAGATCCAATTCAGCTACCAATTCAGAGGCAATGGATGGTACACTGAAAAGTTGAACCGTTACAATTCGAATCGAATGATCTGGCTCTCTATCATGAATGATAAAGATCTCGACCAATTTGGAATACATTTTGGCGAATCGATACGCCAATGCTCGTTTCACCTCGCGAGGGCCCAATAGAGCCATATAGACACCTCGACAGGTGACTCTTGCCGATTTCCACATCCGGTTGTCTAGCAATAGTAGTCCATCTAATTGTAACAAAGACCGATTATCGAAATACTCCGAAGTCATTTGACCTCCCAACACTGATTTTCGATGCTGCCAAGGTTCAAAAATTGCTCTTCCAATCAGAGCTCTCATAGTTGCTGCACTAGGTACCAATCGGTCTAAAGGATGAGTCGGAGTCAATTGAGTAGAAGCAGCAGGTGTAGCAACAAAAAGTGACGCATTGGTTAGGTCGAGAAGAAAGTCAAGGACATGACCTGCTATTTCTTCTGCAAATATATCATATGCTGGTCTGACAGTGACAGCAAGATCAATTTGACTCAACTTGTGAGCCAGCATATACATCTTCTTGACTTCTCCCGAGATTTCGATTATATCTCGACCATGTTTGTCTACTTTCTCTGCAATTCCTTTGGCCACGTATTCCGTCTTTTCGGTAGCTTCAGAGACTGTATCAATTACCTCCTTGAAGCTGTGCTTTTCATCGTTCCATAATACTACCGCGTATATTCTATTATGCTTTGAATAGTCGAATGAATAAGAACCCACCAAGTTTGAAGTCAACTCGTGGTCGTTTTCTTCTGAAACAGGTTCCAATGTAGGCTGCGATTTGATCTTCTCAATTACATCTGGTCCTTGTGGAAGCTTCATATCCATTGGTGCATGTTCCATCGTATCGAGAACGTAAGCTACCAGGGTAGTGACATTAGAGATTATACAATCTCTGACGTCTGCTGGAATATTGATCAGGAGACTTTCGATTTGCTGAAGGTGATGGCTCCTTGAATCAGAAACTTTCTTTTCAGGTTCTTTACCTTTTGCCTGTACATAGTCGTGATTCTTAAATTCTTCTTCATCCTTCTCCATCTCGACATCTTCACCTGTACCACTTGGTCCCGTTATAATGTCAAGGTTTTGCTCGTTGTCACTGACATCGTGGTATTTGCAGCAAATACGAGTCGTCCAAGCTTCTTCATCGCCACAGTCACAGCATCCTCCGCTCGATGTGCTTACACTGAACACAATGTCATGCCCTTCATGATTCGAGGAATTAAAGCAAGGAGCACAGAGGACGCAGGTATCATCCAAAGCACAATCACTAAATTTACAAATTGCATAAATTTTAAATTCTCAAATATCTTTCAACATTACTCTCACTCACCGACATCGATAAATTGCCTCACCCTTTCGGAATACGTGCCCACATGGCATCCCTCTTCGTTCTTCACCGTATTCAGGGCCCATGTCATCATTGATGGATGCACCAGGCGGAGGAGTAGCTGATCGGGGTGGTACGAATTTGCCCTTTACATTTCTGTTATTCTGAGTGGATGTTACACTAGTGGTAGAAGACGATGATGAAGCAGATGATGCTACGCCTCCTAGTCTTTCCCTTCTCCTTTCATTTAATTCTACGATAGCTCGTCGCTGAGCATCACAAAGCTTCCAATCACATCTCTCCAAGAAGACCAGAGCATGAATCATGGTAGGTGCAATTTCTCTAGGCAAGAAGTGAGAGGGTGAGATTTGAGAAAGAATGGAAGTCCATAGCGATCGATTTAGCTGAGAAACAACGGCGTTGTTCACCTTGTAAAATGTCGATTGAGGATCAATTTGAACCTGCTGTAGAAATGAGCTTGTTGATGGAGTGACATTACGACCAGAATCATGACCAGTCAAGGCCTGCATAATGTAAAATGAAACCTATATAGTAGATGAATTCTAAAGGTACAACAATAAAAAGAAGGATGGATGGTCTCTGTTTATTATAGATGATCAAAAAAAAAAGATTACTGAACACTTCCGTCTTGCCTCGAAAGCATGATCTGTGCACTCCTCAATACACGTGAGCAACACAAGAAAATCCAATTTCATGGTGAATAAAAGCTACTTTTACTTGGAGGTGTTCTAGGTTCATCTACAAGTATGATATCCCACCGAATTTTAATCTTCAGAAGGCCTATAAGGGTTGATGAGGAATTTCTGAATGGCAGAAGAACAAAAAGTTTTCAGCTAAAATTAGTGAACGATGACATTCACTAAAATTGTACTCACTGAAAAGTTTTCAATTTTCTCTACACCTCGTACTTCCTCTGTCAAAAGTGGGCACTTGATGATATGAAACTTTTGGGAGTGAAATAGAACATTCAGCTTGCAGTATACAACGAACTTTGAGAGATATACTCACATCTTCTGCATATAGGTCCATCATTTCGGCAATGTACTTTTCCTGCATTGCCTTTCGAACTCGACAATGTTCACAATTTGAGTCTATCAAATGAAGAAAGTAAAGAATGGACAAACAAGTTCAGCAATCCAATCATATGAATACTTCAATGGTATGCCACTCACTTTTTTTGGGGAACAGGAGCTGATTGCAAACAATGACGTGTGTATCAATTTCGTATTGTGTCAACTCTTGAATTAGGCGCTCCGTCTCATATAACGACAGGAATTCCGCAATGCAGACACAAACAAAAGTTGTCTTGTCAGGATCCTTAAATTGTGTGTTGACTTCATTGATGACAGCTCGCATTGACTCCAACTTAGCAAACATATCCTCTTGGTTGCCTTGACCTCCTCCCATCATGCTAGTCATCTGTACGAAGGAGAATGCATTCATAGGTGTCAGCCCTTCAACATTCAAGTACGATCAGATTCTAGCCATTCACTTGATTTAGCATTGGTCCGAAACTTCTACCAAGTGTCGAAAATTTAGCTAGAGCTTTTTCTAGAACAGTTGGGAAGCTCAAGAAACGAAGTGTGTGACCAGTTGGAGCGGTATCGAAGATGATGACACTGTACTGCATGCTCTTTACATGCTTCATAATTTCAGCGAAGCCCATGGCTTCATCGACACCAGGGATCGCAAAAGCCAGGTCTTGCATCATGGATGACATCGCTCCACCACCTCCCTGTGCATCAGCTGTACCGTTTTACCGAATCGACATTATTTAGTAACAATTTCTAATAAGAGAATGATTGCACAATTCAAACTCACACTGCTCAATCATCTCTTGTATACTACTCGTGGGGTCAATCTCCATGGCACTCAAATTGTCAAATCCATTCACTTTCGTTGCTTCTTTACCAAACTTTTGACCAAATGCATCACTAAGATTATGAGCAGGATCCGTGCTGATGAGAAGGACACTCTCGCGAACTTTTGACATCTGAACTGCTAAAGAGCATGAAGTTGTTGTTTTACCGACACCCCCTTTTCCTCCGCAGAAGATCCATTTCAATGTTTTTTGATCTAAAACATTCTGTATCGTGGCTGGAAGGACGTCTTCCACCAAAGCTGTCGAAGTCATGGTGCTGTGTGATGGAAGGCTAGATTTAGAAAGAGCGGTGTCGTACGCTTCTTTCAGCATTGAAAGACTTCAAGATCAACTCCACGTCAATCACGTGAAGGCTTTTATCCATCAATATCGATAAGATAGAATAGCTCGATACAACTTAGTGGGAGTCTGAGAATGACTCTTCTTTAATATTTTCCAACTACAAAAAAAGCAACCGCCCATGGCGGCTACTCATGCAAGCAAGGCTAGCTTGGCTTCTAGTAAGAAAGTGTCATTAGAGTCTACTGACAGAGAAAGAGAACTGCGCTCGAAATTGGATCAACAGCGTTTGAGAAGGAATCACGATGATGATGAAAGTTCCAATCAAGCTGACAGAAGAGAAGGAGAGCCTAGTAGAGAGGTAAGGGAACCATTCAGTAGAAGGAACAGGCATTCTTTACCTTCGTACAATTATCAAAGCGATGACATGAATCACTACAGAAGGGAAGCACCACCGCCACCTAGATACTTCGATCAATATGAACAACCACCTCACATGCGACCAAGATTTCCTCCTCCTGGATGGCAACCTAATCCTGATGACCAGCAAAATTATGGTGTTCCGCCACCAGGAGCATGGGGGAGAAGGCAAGATGGCGGAAGAAATACACCTTTGATGGAAGGAGGATTTATGGAAAGCCGAGACGCGCAGAGGAAAGCAACCAATTTATCCATTTGGCCTCCTTCTCCAACTTCGCCCTACCGATCCTCTGAAGAGGAAGATCGAAGAAAGAGAAAATCGTCACACAAGCCCAAGAGTAGCTTGAAGAGACGTAGCCATAGATCGCATAAATCCGATAGATACTATAGCGATGAAGATAGCGATGAAGAGGAAAGAAGAAGGAGAAAGAGACGTGAAAAGGAGCGCGAGAGATATAATAAAATAGATAGTGAGGAGGAAGAAGAAGAAAGGCGAAGACGTCGAAGGAGGAGAAAGGAGAAGGATGGTGTTGAGTATAATATTCCTCGCCAAGAATCTCGGTCTAACAAACACAGCAATAGAGGGGAAACCTTTGATGAGAGTAATGACCGCAAAGATAGGAATAGCAGAGAGAAGAGCAAAGAAAGGGAGAGTCAGTCAAGACTGGACAAGTCACCAGAAAGATCCTCCACTACTGCCTTTGTTCCAGCTCATGACAATACAAGAGAATTGTCTGAGTCAGCAAGAGGAAGTGCAGATGAGGCAACAGGTCGTAAAGTAGTAAAAATTGGACCCCAATTGCCCCAGATGAATGCTGATAGCGGTGATCAAGATCACGACAGAAGAATAGGAGGAGCTACGGATAGTCGAGCATATGGTAAAGCTCTTTTGCCAGGGGAAGGGTCAGCAATGGCTAATTTTGTTCAAGAGGGTAAACGTATTCCTCGTCGTGGTGAGATTGGATTGTCAAGTGATCAAATTGAAGATTTTGAAAAGCAAGGTTATGTCATGAGTGGTAGTAGGCATCAAAGAATGAATGCTGTTCGAATGAGAAAAGAAAATCAAATTATCAGTGCTGAAGAACAACGTAGCATTCTCAAGATGAGAGCAGAAGAAAAACAAAAGAAAGAAGCAGAAATTGTTGCACAGGTGAGTTGGAATGATTATACCACAGATTTAAATAAAACAATACCTTGACACTTCAATTTACTTGTGCAGTTCAAGGAAATGGTTGCTTCAATGGGCGATTAGTAAATCTTTGCTTGCTATTTCCTTGCTTCGTTGTCTAGTACCCCATGTCATATTCTATCCTTTTTCTTCATTCTCTTTTTAAGTGTCTTTAGCGCGCGTGTCGACATGCAGATTTCTTATGCGGTAAAAGAGTTGCCATCCGGTTGAAAAGTTGAAACAAGCTACCGTTAGACACTTCTCGCTGATCTTCCATTACCCGAGTCTAGATCATTTGCTACGCACTCTTCTCTCTTTAAAATATAACCCGCTTTTAATTGTATGCTTCGATTGTTTGCAACTAATTCTGTGAAATCAATTACAAGACATCATCTATCGTCAAATACCTATAATCTTTCCCCTGCTTCACAAGTGGTAGTGCTACCTGCATTCATAGCCCACAACATGTCTACGCAACAAGCTGACAGTAAAGCATCTTCAGCTACCAGACCATTCGCCCTTGCAAATAGTATCAATGAATCGACCAGAAAGGAAGAGCCAGTTCAATTTGTAGCTATCAGTCGATCCGTTCACATTTACAAACCAAAAATAGAAAAACCAGCAACTGCAATTGTCAAAGCGAGAGAAGCAAAAGAAGCATCATCTATTTTGTATCCAATTCAAACCAACTCTGGAAAACATCCAAGTGCTGTTGTTATAATGGGTTGGATGGACGCACCATTACGAATCGTTACCAAATATGCTGCTCCCTACACAAAATTATTTCCAGAAGCTACCATCATAATTAAGCTATCGAATGGTATGGCATTCATGGCAGGCAAAGAAGCTAGAGAAGCAGCCTTACAGGGTGTTCTTAAAGCTTTAGAAGAGGTTGAAACAAGTTCGGAAGCAAGAAGTCAACTACAAGATCAAGTTGCTGAACTTCACAAAAGCTCAAAGCAGGCTGGTTTACGAATGGATGTAGATTCACAAAAACGACTTAAAGATGAGGCTAATAATGAGGAACAGAAGTCTGAAGATTTCTCAAGTCAAAACAGCAGTAATATTGTAATTCATAGCTGTAAGTCTGTAAAGGAGGGAGAGAGCTCTGACAAATTAGACAAGGTGCTTACAACGTATCTCATTGTCAGTCTCGGACGGTGGTGCCAACAACACTTCACAACTTTTGCGTCTTTTCCACAATAGAAATATACCACCCACCTCAGCTGTCATCCTTGATTGCTCACCTGGAAAGGCAACTCCAACATCTGGAAGTACTGCTTTCACTGTACCACTAGCCAATCGACCTTATATACGATTTTTCGTACGAAGCATTCTCTACCTTTATCTTCGCCTCCTCTACCTTTTCCGGTACATCGTAGGTAAAAAATCCTGGAGTGTGCTAATGCGAGAGTACTTGAACAACCCCAAAGCATGGAAATATTCGAAAAAGCCTATTCAAGAAGAAGTAGCAAAACAGCAGATTATTCCACCTAGAATGTATTTGTATAGTAAAGCGGATGCATTGATTGACTACAGGGCTGTTGAAGAGCATGCAAATGAAGCAGCCGAGCTACAAGGATTATCTAAACCAATTCAACTTGGTGATTTGGCTTCCAAGACTGCAGACAAGTCAAGAGGTATTATTGCTGTGAGGCGATGGGAAACTGCAAAACATTGCGATTTAGGTCGTGCTGATTTCGATGGGTATTGGACTGCTGTTCGGTCTTTCCTCGAAGCTGCTCTATAGCCTGCTAAATGTAATCAATACTTAATAATAATTTCATTTTTTTTTTGCTATACGAACTGCTGCAGATATTGTCGCATTTGTTGGCTTGATTATACATGTATCAGATATACATGGAAGTATCTCCGCTGAGGGAAGGAATCTGATTTGCCTTAACACTGATGCCTATCATGTGTCTTCCTGGAATCATAATCATTCCAAACCACCTCTTTCCATCACCATGAGAATTCTGATACTCGTGAGCACCTTGGAGGATAACATTGCAATCATGATCTACACAAACGAATTGACCTTGAAAATATCGACCATCTGTCACTTGTACCAAGACTTGCTTGTTGAGGAATGTGTGAGTGATCTTGTATGTTGCTTTTGCTGAAGCTCTTGTTTCTTGGTAATGAGGTGGCTGAAACATGCCAACGAGGTCATCGGTAAGGATGGACTAAATCTTCTGAGAACACCTGATTATATTAAATCAAACAAGATCTTCCCAAGAAACCAATTCTGCAAGTGATCGGGCCGCGCAGCTTCCTCACGCGCGTCGCACAGGCAATTTGTAGGCCAAGCTCACACACACATTTTGAACTCTGTCATCACTTACCAATTTGTTGCTGTCATACCTTGCTTTCAAACCTACAGTCGTCATGTCAGCTTTACTTCAACAGCCTTCGACGAGCGGATTTGACTTTGGACTTCACAATCGGAATGCCCACCTTAGTACACAAAAGGGTCTACATCTACCAAAAGCAACAAGTACAGGAACAACAATTGTTGGTTGCATCTACAAAGATGGTATTGTCTTGGGAGCTGATACAAGAGCTACAGAAGGACCGATCGTAGCCGATAAGAATTGTGAAAAGATTCATTACATCACCGATAATATTCGATGTTGTGGTGCTGGCACAGCAGCCGATACGGAGTTTGTCACTGCTTTGATTTCTAGTAACATGCAACTGCATGAATTCCATACCGGTAGAAAGGCGAGGGTAGTGACGGCCATGACTATGTTGAAGCAAAGACTATTCCAGTGAGTTAAGCTTGCATGCTTTTCATATAAGACAGGTCAACTTAGAAGCTTACTTCGATTAATTTATGCCACTTCAGATATCAAGGCCAAATTGGAGCAGCACTAGTACTTGGTGGATTTGACGAAACTGGCCCCAATCTTTTCACAGTAGCACCTCATGGTTCAACAGACAAGCTCCCCTACGTAACGATGGGAAGTGGTAGTCTGGCAGCCATGGCAGTCTTTGAGACCGGTTGGGTGAAAGACATGGATGTGAGTACCTGAAAAAAGGCAAGAAGTAATTTATACTTGACTTTCGCTAATGCCTATTATATCCGAGTTGTAGAGAGAAGCAGCAGTTTCATTAGTAGCAGCGGCAATTTCTTCTGGTATTTTCAATGATTTGGGATCTGGTTCAAATGTTGACGTCTGCGTTATTACAAAGGATAAGACTGATATGTACAGAGGTTACGATAAGCCAAATGAACGTGGTGTCAAGGAGCAAAAGTATGGATTCGACAAAGGAACAACGCCTTGGACAAGAGAAAAGCTCAGAGATATGATTGTTCGCGATGATGTTCTTGAGGTGGGCAAAGTTAATACACGTGCAACTCCAACGGCTGACATGATGGATACAAGCGAATCATGATGTAGATTTAAACAAACTTCAGCTTGTAGTACTCATTCTAGCAATGGCATAACAGTAAAGTACTACAGCAATAAAGATTATTGAAACAAACATATGGATGGTAGCTAATACAATGGATACGATACAAAAAAAAGAGAGTAATCCTGTTTACCAGCCCCAATTTCCGTCCTCATCGGTTTCGGCCTTTGTGACATCTTGACGTGGTGCTACATTGGCAGATTGTTTGGTTGCTTGCATGTTGATTTTCTTGTCCCTACTAGTGCTTTGATTTATACTTGTCCTCTTCTTATCTTCCTCTACAACTTTTTTGACCGCCATTCTAGTCTTACTCTGTCCACTACTATGTTTTCGGTGGTGATTTCCATTCTGGCTCAAATTGCCTTCATGAGTACTACCCTCTACCTTTTCAAATCCCATTGTTGTACTCAACAAGGAGAAGAAATTAGTCGAATCCCTCTTGTTATCCTCTTCATTCATGGTACTTGTCGAGGTGGAACCCAATGAAGGTGAAATTGGCCAATTCGTCGTATTGGTCGTACTGTGGGAAGTATTGGAAGCTCGTCTACTAGCTCGACTACTAGTTGAAGCAGATCGATTTAACGTATGATCCAATTCTCCCAGATTTTGACTACTTTGAGGCTCTTTGCCTCCCAAGGAAGGTGACTTGCTCGTTATAACTCTATCTGTTGTCCCACTCATATTGATCCCTGCCAAGCTATTAAGCCAACTCAATTCTGCTAATGCTGCCTTTTCACGATCGTTCTCTTCGCTCAAGTCTAATAGATTCGCAGTAGAATTGTGTGTTCCTCGATTCGAACTTTTACTATTTGTTTTGGAAGAAGAAGAAGATCCTGCGTCAGGTGTTAGAAATTCATCCATCGTAAGCGCTTGCCCTAATTTTGCTTCAGCTTTTGCAAGTAAACCGGTTGCATTCTCCCTAGCTTCTTTGAGCCGTTTTTGCCATCCACTCCATCCTCCAACATCATTGCCAGATGATTCAGCTGTAGGGTTCTTTTCGCTTGCGCCAAATTGCATCTCTACTTGCTTTTGCAAAGCAGCCATAGAAGTGCCGAACATCGACGTTCTCTTTGATACTGATATGGTATTTGAGGCTTTAGGAGGTGGTGGTGGTAAAGCTTCTTTCTTCTTCTGCGTTGATTCTGGTTCCTCTGTTTCTTCTTCTAGAACATCCAATCCAGTACCAACACTGCTCTGCTTTACCTTTTCTTCGGACTTTGATTCTTCGACGAATTGATCAATTAGAGCATTGAGTTGACTACCAGCACCTGATATTCTAGCAGAGAGAGCTTTCCACCCTTCTGCAATTGGAGCTTGACTTACGTCTTTAGATTTGGTACCACTGGCAAAAGCTTCTTGCCCTCGAGATGCTTCTACCGGAAAGATGGAAGAATGGACAGAGCTAGGTTTCACAACGTTAGATGTTTCAGCACCAGGCTCTTGCTTGTTTGCCATTTCTCGGTGAATACTTTTCTGCCACTCCTTCTGAAGATGTTTTAGCTCAGTTTCTTCTTTCTCCAAAATCTCCTTTATCTCGAGAATCTTTCTCTCCTTTTCCGCAATACGACCGAGTAGATTACTGTGTTGTGTCATCACTGAATCTCCTGCCTCTTTTTTCTCTGCACGTACAGCTTTTAAATCTGAAATAGCTGATGTAGTGAGGGCGTTTGAAAATCCATGTGCGTTGGGTGGTGCACTGGTTGAGAAAGTACCATTCGCTGCTCTTGAAAAGTTGTTGCCATTGACCGAAATAAAAGCAGATGGAGTTCTTGATGTAGAGGGTGTATTTGAATCGTAATTTAAGACACCACTCGTAGTAGACATAGGTTTACTAGAAACAGGACTGGGAATATAGCTTAGGCTCATCCTTTTCTTATTGTGAATACTTCGAGCAGGTGTAGATCCAGTAAGATTGATACTCTGACTTGGAGTCGCAAATCTAGTATTTGTAGGTGAAGACGAAGGAGATGGTGTTGGCTTTGGCCCAAAGATACTACCAGTAAGGAGACTCAACCTCTTATCTCCACTTCTCATACTTGTTGGTGTAGGTGTTTCGTTGTTGCTACCACTCCTACTAGGTGTCATGACGCCAGAATGTGGTGTAGTTGGCGATCTTGATCTGGTCGGTGATGCATTGCTATGTGATAAGTCGGACCGCTTCGATGGAAGTAAAGGTAATTGACTCACTTGAGCTTCTTTTGGTGGAAGCTCTGGTGGTCCTTGACTTGTAGAATCTGAATCGGCTTGACTTTCAGACTCTTCCTGGAATAAATCGAGTTCAGTTCTAGTCGTGGCTCCTGCCATCGATTCAATTGAATCATTAGATATCGAATTAAATTCAGCATCATTAAACGTCGAGTGTCTCATCTCAGGAGATTCTGTGCTAATGTAAAGGCTTCTCATCCGCCCTTCATCATCTGGATGTTTTTCTGGATATGGCGAACCGAGAGAAAAGTAATCCTGTGAGGGTGGTTGATACGCAAATTGATTAGTTTGTGACTGTTCAGCATCAATTGTTGCACTCATATCCTCTTGAGCCTCCGAAGGTGATGATAAATTGTTTGCCTTCTTCGACTGATACGATGTCCGCCTACTGTGGGTAGCAAAAAATGAATTGGGACTGAGTGAACGATAGGGTGGATCTACATTATAGCTTAGTGAATTGTCTTGCACATCGTAATCCACATTAGAAAGGCTTGTCCGCTTCTTTACAGATACACTAGATCTCTGTCTCTGATGTCTAGATGAATTTGAATTGGCAAGGGTAGTAGAACTCGACATGCTGTATTGTATATGGACGTGTCGTATTATAGCTCCACTGCCTGTTGTTAAATCATAGAAATATGAGGGAGATGAAAAGCATTTAATTAGAAAGCACAATAAATAGGACGACGGAGAACGGAATCAAGTCAGGAGAAGTTGTAGCGTTAAGCCGATCAAGACTCAGTCCGACGACCCCTTCAGATTAAGTCAGGAGCAACCTTTAGAGTAGATGGGTACCGCAAAAAACTGAATATGCGGCTGGTCGTGCATTCTAAAATTCAATGGTCAAAAATATCTTTGTGGCGCATCTTATTGTCGCGTGAGTCTATTCTGCGAGGAAGAGTATGATAAATGGAGTGAGCGGTATTAATCAAAAAATTTAAAGTTGGAAAATCTTCTTGTCGTCTGTGCACCTTTTAAAGCATACATACTACTTGAAGGAAAAGATGGGTGAGTACAGGATTCCATGCTTGAAGTTGAGCTCATAAGTATTAAAATTAAAAGAACTGTAATAGATGAAAGAAAAATCCTTATTCTCTATTGCGGAGGGACGCTGGGTATGGTCAGGCATCCTACACAGGGATACGTTCCTTATCCTGGATTTCTTACTGGTAAGCTATCTTGATAAGAGGTTAAAAGTCACTTCGTATTTTCAATTCGATTTGTCTATCTACAGAAACCTTACGTACACAGAGCAGATTTCATGACCCCAATGGTGATTCAATTTTTAGCTGGAGTGATACGACAGAGCGCTACAAGGCGGTGAGTATGAGTAGATATACAGGGAGCGACAAATGTATTTTCGAGCTAACGTGTTCATCAATCATTGTCGCAGTGGACTGAAGCATACAGCAGACCTTCTAGTGGCTCGACGACGCCTATCAATCAACCTTCTTCTTCATCTTACAGCAATCAAAAGGAGGTTGGTAATTTTTTAGGTGTAGCAGACAGTACCAACTCTCCAAGCGCCACATCTCATTTGCAAGCCTTTTGTCCACCCATCAAAGTTCTTTCGTCTTCACCATCGGGTACTTTTACCAAGAATGCAATTAAGCATAGCATTAATGAAAAAGGTCAGCTTGAGCTACTTCTGCCTACAATGGTAACACCCATTGTCACTGAAGGTGGTAAGAGGAGGACGAGGTATACAGTGCTAGAGTATGATCCGGTAAGTTAGTCGCAATGCAATTCTTTCAAATAGGATTCACAATAATAGAGGATTTCTTTGTACAGCTACTTGACTCCAGTAATATGGAGACTAAAGATTGGCTTCGACTTGTGGCCGATATAGATTTAAATTACAGATCATTTGTGAGTCTACGTTGCCTTATCCCAGAAGAAATATGGCTCAAGGTAAAACGTTGTTCATTCAGGATGCTTTCATCATACTACACGGTACCGACACAATGAGCTACACATCTTCGGCCATCAGTATGTTGTTGGAGAATTTAGGCAAACCTGTAATCCTTACGGGTGCACAAGTACCTCTTTCTGAACTTCGAAACGATGCTATCGAGAATGTTTTGGGAGCGCTAATTTTGGCATCATCACATCCAATTCCAGAAGTTACACTCTTCTTTGCTTCAACGTTATATCGAGGCAATAGGGTATCCAAATTATCAAATTCATCACTAGAAGCGTTTGACTCCCCAAACTTTTCACCTCTAGCAAAAGCAGGCATTTCAATCGAAATTAATGAAGCACTGATACGAAAGCCAACTTATTTACTACCCTTTCGAGCACACAATCAAATGTCTCAACAAGTTGTCCTTCTTCGATTATTTCCAGGCTTACAGGTTGAAACCATCAAAAACTTTTTCAGTCCACCAATAAAAGGTGTCATTTTGCATAGCTTTGGTGCAGGAAATGCACCTACTCGATCTGATCTTTTGCGAGAGTTTGAAGTTGCAACAAAAGAAAAAGGAATCGTCATAGTCAATATCAGTCAGTGCATACGAGGAGAAGTTAGTTCAATATATGAAGTTGGTAAAAAATTAGAAAGGGTTGGAGTAGTGGCAGGTGGAGATATGACACCGGAAAGTGCTCTGACAAAATTGGAATATTTGCTGGGAAAGGAAGAATTAAGCATTGAACAAGTAAGAATCTTGATGGGAAAAAATCTTAGAGGGGAATTGACTGAGAGGAGAAAATTGGTAAATGAAAATCAAGGAGAGGAAAAAGGTGGAAATGCAAAATCATTGCTGGAAAGAATTGTAGTTGAGCATGATAGTAATCATGCCATAATATATGACGAGAACTTGGACAATTTGGCTTTAGACGCAGAAATAGCGCTCTTACCCTGTAAGTTACCGACTATTAATGAGCAATTACATCTTTGGCTGATATTGTTACTATTGAGCAGATCTGATACAGCAAGCGGCGCAAAAGAATGACGAGCCTGCCCTCGTTGTTCACCTTCGTCGTCAGCAACAAATAACATCAAGTAAATCATCAAGTCAAAGAATATTAAATCGAGTCACTAATTCGACAATAAGCCCACTTCATATAGCATCCGCATTGGGACACAATGTCATTGTTCGAAGATTATTAGAATCAGGTCATATTGTTCATACAAGGGATTACAGCAATCATACTCCTCTCTTTGTAGCAGCAAGGAACAATCACGCAAGCACAGTCACTTTACTACGATCAGCGGGAGCTCACCTTTCTTCAGACGAAGTCGACTTGGCTCGTTATTACCTAACTCGGTCAATTGGTCAGCGAGATCAAACTAAAATCATTCAATTGTGGACAGATGCTGGAGTACCACTTCAATAACCTTTGTCGGTAAAGTCAATAATTGTATCCTCACAAAATACTCTTGTAAGCCTATACTCATGTGAATTTACGCAAATAGAAAATAGAGAGAAGAAGGGTAGACAGAAATCGAGGGAGAAGGGTGAAAAAAGGGGGTAGACGATGATGACTGTTATAGAAGAAACTACAAGGAGAGAAGAAAAATGAAAAAAAATAGCGTAAAGCAAGCTATAGTTGGGAAAATATAGCTTAGATAGCGGTGAGACTTGCTTATTTTGCTTTGAATGAGTGAATTGTGACAAAGTCCTTGACGCTTACCTCTCTTGAGTGTCTAATAAGATCTCTTGAACTTTCTTTGCCAAACTACTTATCTCTGCCTCTGCATCACCACCATCTTCACTACCTTCGATTTCACTTGATGGTCTTCCTGCACTACCATCACCTTCTTGTTGAGCCAACGTTCTGATGAGTGGCAACAGCTTTTCACTCTTGCGAACATTTTCTTCCAGAGTAGCGTCGCCTGATTCCAACAATTGAACAATAGTCCAAACGGCAATGTGTTGGAATGTTTGATCATTTGATTCGAGGAATCGAACGAGATAGCCATGCAAACCTCCATCTGGTTCCATCCATACATTGTTGAAACTTTCATAGTCGTCCGATTTTGATGAAAGATTTCCAATGGCTGCTGCACTATTTCCTTGCACTTCCACGCTGGGGCTGAGTGTCAACGGAATTAGGACTTCGCAAATCCCCATTTCAAGCAATTGAGGTTTCAAGTCTTCACTGAGAGCCAAGACTGCCAAACAAGCTGTCATTTCACTTTGAACACTTAAAGGCACACTCAAAACTAATTCCTTGATCCTTTCTACTGCACCAGCTTCTACGATTGCAGTCTTGTTCCTCTCCGAAGATGCCGCCAAGTTTCGAAGTGTTGAGATGGCATGACATTGAATCTCTTCGTTATCTTCGTGGCTGAGTAAATCGATCAAAGGGTGAAGAAAGCCAGCATCAATGATTGGGCTTTCGTTTAGTGGATGAATGGAAACGTTTCGAACGCAAGCAGCTGCAGAAAGGATCAATGGTAGGAAACTCGATCGAAGCAATCGAAGTAAAGGTGGTAAACCTCCGGATCGAACGATTTCGGTTTGGTACTTTTCGTCGCTGGCCAAGTTTCGAAGTGCGAGAGCTGATTGACACTGCACTTTTAGACTTGAGCTGTCCATAAGACCAATGAGATTCTGAACCAATTTTGGTTCAGTTTGTGCTAGCTTCTTTCGATTCATGCCATCGACGGCGATGTTGCTCAGCGCGGTAGTGCAATAGTATTGAACATCAGTGTCAGAGCTTCCCAGAAGACCTACCAGAACGGGAATAGCTCCTGCATTGACTAATTGTTGTCTATTCTCATCGCTGTGTGTCATGTTGAGAAGAGCCCCAGTTGCATTTCGCTGTACTCTCATATCCTTTGAGCGAGCCAGTCTTGTCAAAGGAACCAGTGCTCCTGATTTTGCGATCTTAGTTTTGTTGTCATCTATAGAAGGATGGCCGAAGGTAAGCTAAGCTAATCGCTTCCTCTCCACATGCTACCTCTTCATACGAACCGTGTGTGGCCAGATTGGTAATGCAGCCCACTGCATTACATTGTACCTCTACATTTGGGCTCAGCATTTGACGAATGAGCGGCTCCAGTCCTCCTAATTTTACAATCAACAGCTTATTTTCCGCTGTGTATGCGTCAAAAATAGTCAATTTCACTTAATTTCAAATGAGAATTCTCGTCTTACTCACAGTTGACAGCCAAATTGCCCAAGGCGGCACTTGCAGCCCTCTGCACTTCAACATCGTGGCTCTGTAAGAGGAACATGATTGGCTCTAATGTATCCCTTCCCACCTCTCTCACTTCCTTTTCTGTAATTTCTGCAAATGCAAGGGCAGCAGATCGTTGCAAATCGACATTATCGCTAAATGAGAGAGTGCTGAGACTTCGAAGAGGATCGCCAGTGAAAAAATTTGTCTCAGAACGGTCTTTAATAAAGATTGAACGACAACAGTCAGTCATTATAAGCTTATCCATCGCATTCTCCTCCCCTAAACTCACTTTCGAGGTATTGAAGTAGATCAGCTACAGCGTCACGTTCATTGTCTAGCAGTAGAGGCTCATACTGAGCGCTGCGTGATCGGCCACCTGAAATAAATGTTGTTGAGTGGTTTAGAAGCCTCGTAACCACTCCATTTATCGGCAAGTATCTACTCACAGCAACTACAGAGGTTACCCATTATATCAGCGTCGTTGCAAAATCAATACTTTCAGGCTTTATTCTTTAGTCGTAAAATGTCGTCTTCTGATAATGCGATGCTACTCTAGCGTTGTGTCTTTTGGATTTCGAGCAAGATTGCGCTCCACTTCTCTTGTCAGTACCTTCCGTTTCTTGGGCAAACGTCAAAAGCGAGGCTAATAGACGAGAAAGATGAGCTTAGACCGATGAGAAAGAGGCACAAACAGGGGGAGTTTGTAATTAATCCCATCACCAAGCCAAGGTTCAACTGACGCGGATAAACACGTGGGCTTCTCCACACGATCACCGTCATTTAAAATAAGGAGCTCCCCCATTATCCATTGAGTAAAGTAATGGCGGGCGAGTAAATCGCTGCAGCAGAAGGAAGATGCTGAGTTCAATCGACGGCACTGTGTGTCAGCCAATCTTTGTTAAATTCAGTTAAGATGTTCAAAAAAAAATTTATCTTTTTGTTCGCTCTCTTGTACCTGACTAAGGAAAGATGACTTGCATCGTCACCTCGAAAGTTGCCGCTTGCCTTGAATTTTTTGATGTCAAGGAGACGAGGTATACCAATCTCGATTCAAAAAAATTGCAAGGGGGCATAGTTATCTCACCAATTAATGCGGAAATTTCGACTTTGCTAGGAGGAGATCACTTTTGGTCCAAATCTGGCCTTCAAAAAAATGCAAAGACGACATCTACAATCAATCTACATCGGCATGATTTTGTCTGTCTACAACCAAATACCGTCAGCGTAGTGAGTGTCGAGTAGCATGTATCATACAGTTCTTATTTTTGAACTATATTATTATTGCAGCTCTACACAATTGCTCAAGTTCTTAGGATTGCTATTTGCAACGGGGAGACCGAAGTATTGGTCCAGGACTTCACTCGATTGAAAGATAGAGAAAAAGCACTAAAGGAATCTTCTACAACTAGATGGATCAACATTAATTCTATCAAAAGGACTTGTTGGGTAGAGCAGCCTCATCTAAGAGGTGGCGACTTCACGTCTCAGACACCTATTTACCAATGCAAAGAATGTTCAAGAAAGCGTGAAACATACCAAAATGCACTGGAAAGAATTCGTCGCTTACGTTGCCTTTCTCTGTTCAGCGGAGCCGGTGGCATGGATATAGGCTTATCTTATTCTTATTTTCGAACAAATTGGGCAATTGACATGTGTGCCAATGCCTGTGAGACTTTTCGGCACCACCATCCCGCTGCGAAGATAATCACAGAAGACATCAATTCATGTTTGAAAAAGATTGGCGAAACAAATATACTACCAAGTCCTGGAGAGGTAGATACAATTGTCATGGGTCCACCATGCCAATCATTTAGTAAAATGGTGAGTCTTGCATTGAGACTATTGTGTACTGGGATAGCTGAACACAAGCCATTATAGAATAGGCAAAGTGTTCAAGACAGGGAAAATGACCCTAGGACGTTATGTGTGGCAACAGGTCTTTCTTACGTAGAGAAATACTTGCCATCGTACGGAATGATCGAGAACGTTTGTGGTATTCTTGAAAATGGAGGTTTAGGCAATTCTCCCAAGAATGGCGTTGTCAAATTCATTCTTACCACTTTAGCAACCCTGGTAAGTAGTACTGGTAGTGCTTACTTTCGCTTTTTGCTATTACTGACCCTGACCCCTTTTTACAGCACTATAATATTCGAATGGCAATTGTAGACTGTGCCGGTTTCGGTATACCTCAAAGCCGAAAAAGGGTCATTTTCCTGTTTGCAAAGGACGAGATCACCCTTCCACCTATGCCACTTCCAACACATGGCACAGTCTCGAATACATCGTTTTATCCATCCGTCACAGTAATGGATGCCACCTCGGATCTGCCAAGGTGGGACATTAGGAATAATTACACTTATTCTTCTCAAAACGATTCACTGAAGGGATTTCGAACAATAGTATCAAAAGCATTTACAATTTCAAAAGGTGGAAGGATGGATGTTCCAGATGAGGCCGCTTACACCTGCCCTTCAATCAATGCTTTTCAAAGGAAAGTACGCCTTCCAGGGGCAAGATACGTCACTCAACACTATACTCTCCCTCCGATTAAGAATCTTGAGTTGACAGTGGAACGAATCTGGAATATACCCTGCGTACCTAGTGCCAATCATCTCGCTCTGCAAAAATTCCCGCTTCTAGCCATGCCAGAATTGTTAACGACAAAAGATGATTTGGTCTTCCGAAACGCTTATAGCCGATTAGATGCAGTGAGTCCTTTAGAATCGAGCCATTAAAAAGTCAGCAAGCTAATTTAAAAGTGTTTCAGGATGGACAATTTTCCATAGTTCTGACAAAGATTGCTTTGAAGAGCAAAGTTGGTCGGTAGGTACTTCTTCCATTTGGTTTTTGCCTTTTGATTTGTCTTACCTTATTCTTTTCATACTTCGTAGAGTGCTCATGCCAGATCAGCAGCGTATTCCATCGATTAGAGAGCTGGCTCGGGCTCAAGGCTTCCCCGATGGTATTCACTTCACTGGCTCTCCTCAAGAAATAATGAGTCAAATTGGAAATGCTGTTCCCATACCTCTGGCGACAGCCCTAGGTGACAGCATCACAGAATCTCTTACCAAGGACTTTCTTCAAGGCGACACAAGATTCGCTCGTAGACAGACAGTCGGACAATAGACGCAGGTTGACATGGAAGAAAATGTATTACCAAACTAGACTCTCTAATTACATGTCTCCTTGTCTTTGACATTCTCATGCATCGCCCGACACCTTAGCAGAAGGTGATTCTTTCTGCGCTGCACCTCCACCACTTTCCTTTTCTAGTCCCGAACCACCACTTGCTTTCCTTCTCTCCTGACTGAAACTTCCACCTCCTCGATTTGATCCACCTCTTCCACCCCTACCACCCCGTCCGACTCCTCTTCCTCCTCTTCCACCACCCCTTCCACCTTCCTTGTCCTTCTTTTCCTTGTCATCGCTTTCTTCTGCAGCCTCTCTCGCTTTTGTTATCGATGGAACAGTCGCTTTTGCTTCGCTATCATCTCCACTTTTATCAGTCTCACTCTTACTTGTGAAACCACTGCCACTTTTTTTGCGATTTGATTTGGACTTGTTGGATTTGAAAGATTGATTAGATGCTGAAGCCGGCAAGCCACTTTCTACCTGACCAACCTCTTTTGAGACTCTTCCAACAGTACCAGTTTGAATTGCAGAGCCGTTTGCAGCTGCCTCTCCTGCGTTTTCCTTCTTTGGCTCCTTCACTTCTGTCGGCCTCTGCCCCTTCGATGATGCCGGTCTTGATTGGCTATTGCCTTGTGAATTACCACTAGTATATTGAGATGATTGTTGATTGTAAGTCGGCGTTTGTGTTCGGTTGTGGCTTCGAGGGCTCTTTGGCGCCGGCTTGTTAGTATACAATGCAGCTCCTCCTGCTGTTGCACCTGGTCCCTTTGCTGGTCCTGTCGGTAATCCACGAGCAGGGCCCATAGGAGGAGTAGTAGCAGCAGCAGATGTTGTCACAGCTGCGATAGGTGTTGGCGAAGGGAAAGCACCATTGTTCGCAAGGGGAGTAGGAGACAAAGCAGCAGTGCTAGCCACTGCATTGCTTCTTCGGTAGGCAAAGTTAAAACCGACGCTGATCATCTCTGAACTGATCTTGCCTTCTTTAATATCCAAGACCATATGCCCGTAAGCTGCATCAGGTAAGTTCCAGTTCCAAGTATTCTTCCAAGCTGGCTCTTCATTGACAGCGCCAGTGGCAGTAGTGGCGCTAGGAACCCGATTGGTGACGGCCAACCCATTGTTCAACAAAACCCTCTGTTGGTCATCAATAACATCTTCGACCTGACTTCGAACGCTGTCCCAAACTTCTCCAAATGCAGACTTCGATTGGAGTAACTTACGTCGAAATTGCTCAGTATCACTCTGAACGCTAAATTCATTATACGAAACTCCATACCTGAAGTGCAATCCAGCCGAAATAGTAAGATCTGCTTTTAGAGCTAAGGCCAATTGCATCAACAGTCCTTCTCTACCAGGTGAGGCGTGAGTGATCAAGACTCGTGTCTCTGAAGGATCATAGGACTGATGATTGGCATAAAAAATATTGGTAAGCACAATTGCCGATATTCCTCTCTATCGTCACTCACTTTTTGGGCAGTATCAACCAACTCCCCAATTTGTAAGATTGTAGTCCACATTGTCCCTTGACCGCCAGCAATTGTTGCAGCTCCTTCTCCATTATCAAAGAGTTTATGTAAAACGACAGCACCTCCCAAACCCAACAATCTTAATCGAATTCCACCAACATCAATAGCAGCAGTTGAAGCTTCATCCAATACATAAAGATTGTCAATGACATATTCGTTTGTACGAATCTTCTCCAATATTCGCACATCTTCACAAGCACCCCACACAGTATATACTGGAACTTTAAGCTTCAGCGCACCAGATAGCAGTAGCGGAAACTGTGTTAAGAGCGGGCTATCAGGATGTGAAAGAATTTGGGACCGCATCTCTTTGCAAGATGTTGTTGGAGGTGGAAGTGGCTGCGAACCTGGAGTAGAGACTCCTTGTCTGCCTCCGGGGGCATCAGCTGAGAGTAGTTGTGTTCGTAGTGATGCAGGAATTAATGTTGAATATTGCACAAGATGTCTCAGTGTTCGATCACTAATACGCCCAAAGCTCTCCGATTCATAAAATCCAAAGTCACCAGTGTGAATGATAGCTTTAGCTCCGCATGTAGATGCCAAAGTGTTGAAAGTTTCCAGGTTACCTAATCGAAGAACAAACATATAAGAAAAGTCTGGACTATTTCCTAGTCGTCCTGCTCACTCACCTCGAACATCTGCAACACATAGCACTCTGCCTCCTGGTCCATCAATTACCTTGACATCAGGGAATTCAGCAATGGATGGTGATTGAGCGATGTGCGGTGCGGGTCCACCTCTTCGATATGCATGTGCAGAATGATGGTTGTTAGAACTTCGATTTAAAGCTGTATCGCCACCCGCATATGGTCCACTGCTTCGTGATCCTGGTCCAAATGTTGCAGCAGTCGAATGAGAGGTAGCAGATGACGGTGAAGGGGAAGTGGCAATTGTCGAAGAGGGTGCAGTCAGATGGGGAGACACCATTTCTATGAAGACCGCTTTCTTGTACTTTTTGAGCTGAGCAGATCAAGGTTGTGTATAGGTGATATTGGCAGCAATATTAGTATAAATGTAGAGATGTCTTCACTAAATAGGGGCCTCTTTTTAATAATTGTTACCGAAAGGTTGAGAGCGATTAAAAGTAGAAGCTCAAGGCTCGTCTCGCTTTTCTACGAATTATAGAGTTTGGTAAATGCTACTCTTAATTGAGATCTGTAGAGAAATTGAGACTATCAAGCCTTGTTCAAAAAGGACAGTAGTGTGCTATAAAGAGCAACAGACGGCCAACTAGTAAAATGTGGTATCTGAGGAAAAGAAAAGTGACAGCATCTGACCCACGTGGAGATTCACATCAACGCGAACTTTAGAGCCAGACAGACCCTAGGTGAGTTCATCACTTTCAATCATATCTTCATTTATATCGGAGAGAGGAAAGTAAGATAGCACCACTAGAAATTACAAGAAAGTTAAATTTTTTTGAGCAGAGACCCGAATCAGCAGCATTTGATCTTCTCTAACAGAAACGAAAAGAACACTTGAGGAATGGCAATGACCACCATTACGCTTCAAGCAAGCGCAAGCGTGATGACTAAGTAGTAGAACAAGAATTCTTATTAAATTTATTGAAACACCACTCGCACAGATCTCTGTCTGCATGGGCTCTTCCTTTTTTCTTGCTGGTGTAAGGGAACTGAGAAAGAATAGTTTTTAATGACGGGATCCTTCTCACAAGTCTATTCACCCTCTGTCACAGATTTTTTGCTAGAGTGTCATATATGCAAGCAGCAATATACAAAAGGAAGTGAAACCGTCTCAGAAAGGCATTTCATGCTCACAAAACGGAAACATGTAAGGCATATAAGAATTCCAGTATCAGCGGACCGAGCGGTGGTTTTCCTTAGGCAAGAAAGGGGCGTCTACCTTTGTAATTAATGAGCGACGTGATGGATTTGCTCCGATCTGCTACAAAGAGGTGGGCGCCATATACGAAAAAAAGTAAGTAAAGAATTGAAAAAGGAAACACTGTGATATTGACAGAAATCTAGAAACAAAGTTTTCTTTTTTTCAGCTGCTTATTTAGCTGAGATTGAGGTATTTCATTCTGTCTCTGTCCTACCCTATTGAAAGCTCCACTCTTCACTCCTTCTCCCTCCCTTTTCTTTCCATTACACCACTGTCATTACCCATTCAAGCCCTTTTTAGCCTTCTTATTTCTGCTACATCCCGACCTTCAGGGCGCGCAATTTCGATTAAAATAGGTAACGTTACGGCTCGACTGATCAAGTCAAATCAGTACCCTTCGACTTGATCTTTTTTCAACCTCTCCTTTTCTGCAGTCCCAACATACTCTCACCCAACGACAACACACTCGTTTTAAGCAATTCTCTTGCAGAATAATCTCTCGCTGCGCCAATCTATACAAGAAAAAATAATTAACAAAAAAAGCCACATCACTATCACCAAGGCCGCTCTTCAAATCATCTCTCATTTGTCTTTCTCCTTCCTGGTATAATATCGAGCATACTTTATCAAGCTGACAAAATTTACAATCACCCAGTATGCAATCTCGTCTTACTAGGGTGGTGCTGGTCATCATGTTTATATTGCTGCAATACATCGGAGCGGCCTTGCATACCCCTCTTGTTGGACGAGGTCACCGGCCAAACAAAATGAAAGCAATCCGATCACTTTACTCGGAAAGAGGATCAATAGACGATCTTGAAGGCTCTTTGCAGAATTCAATTTCTTCGAAAGGGTTTGAAATGACTATCGCTAGTAAGCGACTGATAGGAGGAATTCTAAATGCTCTTGTGGACAATCAAAGCGATAGCAATAATGACGAGCAGGTTTCAAGTGATTCTGTTCGGACCGCACAGCTCGCCAATGATCAGAATAGCAATAGAGCCTCACAGTCCCAAATGAATGTCACAAAGCAAAGTGATGATGATTCTGTAACAACTTCTCTGGTAGATTCTCAAGGTGGCGTAAAGAGTACCGAAAATTATTCCAAAAATGAGAGTGGATCTGACAAATTCAGCACAAAGACTATTGACGGCTCAAATATCACACATTCTTCAAATAATTTGGACAAATCTGCACATCCAACTACGTCAGATTCAAGTAGAGCGACTAGACCGAGCGATAAATCAGGCAGCCTGCTAAATCAGGAAGGTGACAATGTAGAAAGCCAGAAATCATCATCAAAGACAAGCACAGGGCAAAAATCGTCGGTGATTTCTGGTTTCAATACGAATAATAAAGCCGATGGTGGTAGTGGTGAGACTCAAATTCTCAATTACTCTACCAATAATAAAACAGATATTCAAGGGTCAGATGGAGAGACAACTGCTACCTCAATTGGCAGCAGCGTTGGTGGTCTATTGGCTTCAATCACGAGGGGTACTGAGACTGCAAATCAAGAAACCAATACCAAACAAGCTTCGATCAATCAAAGTAAGATCAGCGAGGAAAAATCAAGTGACTCGTTCAGCAATGAGCAAAGTCCTTCAACTGCGACAATCGCCTTATCTCCTTCAGAGTCTAGACAGAAGAATTCATCACAGTCCAACTCGAGCGGTATCAAGTCATCCAGTAAGACCAAGAGTGACGATAGCTCTTCGATCGCAAACGGTGAACTGGATGACGATGACGACGATAGTACGAGTGATACTGGATCCATTGATGCAAATTCGACAGGAAAAGATAAATTGGATGATGCTAATAAAACCAGCGATAGCAAAGTGAGCGAAAGTTCTGGAGAGGCCACTGCCGAAAAGACCACCTATGCTATTCCTACAGAGACGAGCAAGACTCAATTAATAGGACAATCCACCAAAAGTAGTCAAACATCTAGCTCACCTCAAACGAATACTTCAGCTGCTGCTGTCGCTATCAATAAAGGCGATCAAAATAAAAATGATGGTGGTCTAGCTGGGGTCAACATTGGTAGTGGTACGGAAAGCTCGACAGCACTAGTCACTTCCTCCACTTCTCAAGGTGTAGCAAGTGGTACCAGCAGTACTTTCTCGGGTATTCCTAGCCAAACGGGTACTACTACGAGCGATCAAGATGGGCAAGATAAGTCTACACCCTCGAAGAGCACCCAAGCTGCTTCGATCACTACTGCACAAAATACAAGTGAAACAGCGACCTCGATTGGACAGATATCCTCTAGTCCTACAAGTGAATCATTTGCATCGACTGTAGTAGGCAACAAGGAAAGTGATATTCCTACGAGTACTGGCTTTAGTATTTCTGATCCAAATATTACAGCACCCACGACTGCTTCAGTTAAAGCTACTGATTTTGCTCAAACAATGATAGATCAAGATACATCAACTACACCTTCAACAACAAAAAATGGTGTAAGTTCTTCTAGCCAATCTACATTGGCAACAAAGATTTCTTCTTCCGAAAGTGAAACTGCTTTCAGCTATGCCGATCGGGTAAAACTCATACTTCCAGATGATGAATCAAACAGGTCAGGCTCCAAAAATACATCTGCAAAAGTCAGCGTAGGCGCTGGAAACGAGGATGATGCAAATAACATTTCCCCAAAGGCTACCACTATCGTACCGAAAGGAGCAGCCGCTACGCAATTGGATGGGACCACAATGGTGGCAATCTTGTTCAAGCCTGTCATGAGTTGGGATTTTTTGGCATCTTCACCGGATACCGTTGCCCAAATCTTCCTTTACATGCCCATTTTGCTATCCGAGGTAAGTTAAAGAGTGCATCTTTTTTTTTCCGTCTTTAAGATACTTATTCTTCTTACCCGTACAGGTGGCTGGTCTCAATTCGACAGAAGTTATGACGATTCGATTACAGAGCTACGTGGCGGCTCATGAAACGGGCATCTCTCGTAGGCAAGAAAGTCAATATTCGAATCAATCATCGTTGTATCTTGCTTATTTGCCAACATCTTCAGCAATTCAGATACAGGAAGCAGTAAAGAACACTTCATCACCATTTTATACCTTGCCTGGCAACTCAGTAGCCAAAGCCTTGGCCTTGAATGTCGATCCAACTTATGATATTCTCAAAATGCAATCTGTCAATACAGCCAATTTGGTAGCTTCCAAGCAAGGCAGTAACGATGATAAGAGCAGTGATAGGCTGAGGAATGCTTTAATTGGTGTCGGAACTACTTTAGCAGCTTGTATTGTAGCGTTCTTGGCGTGGCGATTCTGGAGAAAAAACAGGAAGCAAAGTCGTCGAGCAGCAAGACAGAGTACAATGGCAGGAGGACTTGGACATAGAGGTACCATTCACTCTTTTGGTACTGGTAACAATTTAAGAGAAACTTGGGCACCTAGTGTCCATGAACAAGAAAGAGTTTTACACGGACAACTGGCAGAAACATGGGAGCACAATGATGCTTCAAATCAGCAACTTCAGATGATGGAAATTGACCTTCATCAACCTCCTTCTCATCTACAAGATATGGCTTTTGCTTATTCAACTGCTCGCGTTTCTTCTTCTGAAGGACATTCTGATCCATTTCGAGATATCGTTAAGAATTGTGGTAGCCAAGATATTGAGCGGTCAAGTGGAGACAATCCTTTACGTAATACATTGCTATCGCACTTGAATACTTTTGATCATAATGAAAACAATGGTACTCTAGCCTCTGGTCTTACGGAAGCACAGAAAATTCAGCAAGATTATATCGAAATTAGCTCCACTACAAAGCAGATGGAATGTAGCGGACTTTCTAGTGACGCCATTTACCAAGATGTCTATGATCGACCTCAACAATTTACATCGAGTCACGCTTTTGGACCGAGAGTCGTAGCTAATTCAAGTCGAAGACGAATGAGCAAAGGTAGTATTTCATCTAGCTCTATTGGACGACCCGAAATGCAAGGTAATAGTATGTTGGTATAGAATTGTGCTTTGAACTGCTTCATAATAATTGAATATATACCTTTTGTGTACCTTTCGCTTCCTCTCCTCTGTCATCTTTTCATCTTACCTCGAATCCTTGATGTTTTTGTCTACTTGTGTTTATTCAGTCACCATAACATGCTAAAGCCAGCTTGAAATATATGCGATCATAGCTAAAATTGAGATAGAAAGATGGTGTGTTGAAATTATTATGTTATGGGCAGAAAATGAAATTTTAAGTTCTGTTCTCTCTTCCTCGGACGCTATATATATATTTTGATTTGGTGACTGACGCGCGCGCCATCTCATCTTGACCTTCGATCCAACTTGCTACCCTCACCTTGACTGCGCCAAGGAAATAGCATCATGTCTTCTTCCACTAGTGGAGCTCATCCGAATCGACCTTACTATAATCCTACGGACGATAATGCTTCCTTTGTTGCTAGAGTCCCACTTTTCAGTCCCAATTCTTCATCTGGTGCAAATGCAGGCAGCACTCAACGTTCAACTCCACCTGGGAGTATACCAATACCACCTACTTCGAATAGATATATTTCATCTTCTGTTGATGAAGTAGACACAGAAAATTTCAGCTATTCTGGTCAGTTATCTGTTGCAGGAAAAGCTCTATTTTTATCAGCTGCCTTTCAATATACTTCTACTTGTCTTGCTATGCCGTTTGAAGTTGGAAAATTACTTTTACAAGTACAGTGGGTCCCTAAAGATGAAGTTTGGATTGCCTTTGGAGAATTGGAAAGGGAAGATGAGATGAAGCAATTAAGCGATAGAAGGAGTTCAAGGCGAAGTGGTGCTAGAGATTCAATTCATGGACAAACGCCAATTGGTAGAAATGAATGGAATGAAGGTGATGAAGATGAAGATAGCCCTCAAGATCTTGCTCGTTCAGAAAGGGATGAATGGTTAGATGATGACGATGAAGGGCTAGAGGAAGGAGGAAATCCAGATTTTGGTGGAGAGAATGATGAGTTATCAGATGAAGAAGAAGCGGAAGCATATTTCAAAGACCTTTCCAATACATCGTCTAGACCTTCTAATTTGAATCTCGGTACAAGCAAAAAGAGGAGGAAAGCTACAGATTCATACGGTTATGTTATGCGGAGAAGTATACATGAAGATGTGACAAGACCAGAATTTGTGATGCCAGTGGTAGTTAGAGGTGGTGTTTGGGAGATGATCAAAGCAGTTGGAAGAGGCAAGGAAGGTTGGTTGGGATTGTGGAAAGGTGAGTGTAATAAATAAGAGCTTTGAGAAAATCAAAAGGAGATTTGACTTGAGCTTCATCATAAAATCAGGTACGTTCACTACCTTTGTGCTGGACGTCTCAACTTCGACGATTCAACCGATAATTTCTTCAATTCTCTCATTAGCGGCTCCCTCCGCCTTGACCTCGCTGCCACTACCATATGCTCCCCATCCATATCGGTCGCTAATGCTATTACTCAGCTCTCACCTCTTGACTGGTATTATTCTGTCCCCTCTGGACTTGGTAAGGACCCGTCTGATTGCTCAGTCTACCTTGCCACCTCATCGAAAGTATCAATCACCTAGAGATGCTCTTTCACAAATTGTCAAGGAAGAAGGTGGATGGCGAACAATTTATCTTCATCCAAATTTATTCATCCCAACGCTACTGGACTTCACCTTCCGACCATTACTCAGCTTGAGTGCTCCACTTTTGATTGAACACAATTTGCGACTTGATCCAATTACCAACCCTGTCAGCTACTCTCTCGCTGAGTTCTGCATTTCTAGCGCTAGTCTACTTATTACTTTACCTATAGAGACTGTCCGTCGCAGACTACAATTGCAAGCAAGGGCTGCTTGGGGAAAGCGCATTGCAAAAGTACATGGCAGTCGACCCAAACCCAATACACGTAGCTCATTCTCATCATCGACCAGCAGTGGTCAAGGGGGAGCCACAGATTTAGGTGCCGTCTTTGCCAGCGTAACGGGAGCTATCCCTCAGCCAATGTTTAGTAGACCACTACGAACGTGTGTGGAAACAAGGCCAAAGCCATACGAAGGAGTGTTGGAGGCGATTTGGCGTATTCTAACAGAAGAATCGAGTGCTTCACCTGTCAAGAAACTAAAGCAGAAGTCTTCTTCATCTTCTACAGATAGTCAAGCAATACCAGCAAGCATGCAAGACAGTGGCATCTTGGCAAAGCAAGGTCATTCTTCATTGGGAGGACTTTATAGTTTGTATCGAGGCTTTGGATTTGCTATTGGTGCCAACGCTCTCGTCTTTGTTCTCACAATTGTCACTGGCGAACGTGCTAATTCAACATCTGGTTGGGCAGAGATATAAATCTTTTCTTCTCTCTCTTTGTATAAGTGGGACCGACAAGCTCCCCTTCATGATACCACTCCTCCTATTACCTTAATCTTTCACTATATGCTACACACTAAGCGATGCATTGTAATTAATTTTGAGATCCTGCAATAATTATGGTATTGCTAACTCGTATCTGCGCTTCCAACGCATCAAGTTGGATTCTTTTTAGTAAATTACAGGTGCCTCCTGACGCTGTGCTTCCAAGGATTCCTTGAGAGCTGCAATGGACTCTTTGGCTTTTGCTATTTCCAAATTCATATTTGACACTTTGACGTTGCTGTAGTAGACAGTAAGAGCGAATCTAATGAAAAAGAAGCATATGATAGACGGTGTCAATTCTCGATATTGTAGGAGTAGCAAAGGAGGCGATAAAACTCACGCGAACATCATCAGAGTGAACACTAAAAAGGGAAAGTGAAAGGGAGGAAGTGAGAGCTACTTAGTATACTCGCAGCTGGCTGCTTTCATTTACACCCTGTACTCACTTCCTACTGCTACACTCCATTGTAATAGACCTTCATCACTTCTGACAGCTCCATTTTGATCAACCTCTTCAATGCACTTTTCAAATTCTTTACTCATAGTCTGTATCGAAAACAGATCTTTGGTCCTCTTCTTTGCATTGGTAGCAATCCGACTCCTTTGTTCGTCACTCAAGCAGAGTAAATCCAGTGTAGCCTTACCCCAGATCTTTGCATTGGGACGGCGTAGTAATCCCGTACCCTCCTCATTTGCAAGTGTGACTACTCCATTATTTTGATCTGCTGAATTTTGAATTGACAAGTCTACTACACTCTCCTTTGGTCCACCAGTATTAGTAGCGAGGACAGGTAGTCCTACAGCCATTGCCTCTAAAGGTACTATTCCAAAATGTTCTTCGGTGGGGGTGTAAAGAAGCGCCTTCGTATGTTGATTATCCAGAAGGGAGCAAAGCAGGGGCATTGGTATACTTGGCAGAAAGACAACTGTAGTAGCAAGCATTTCTTTGTATGGAGGTGAACTTGTAGGAGGTTCATAAGGGCTTGACCCATTGTAGAATAAGGTAAGGTGTGATAGTGAATTTGCCTCACACTGAGCTTGAAGTTCTCTCAGTGTAACCGCATTCTCCTGAAGTCTATAGTCATAACCTCCTGCTATGATCAGTTTCAGTCGAGAATTTTGTCCTAATGCTGCATACTCTTTTTGCACTTGCACAAATGTGTCAATAGCCAAAGCAATATTCTTTTTGGCTTCGAATCGATTGATGGATAGTAATGTAGGCCTGTCACTAAAAGGTAAAAATATGAGGTATCAGAAGCGGAACTAGATATGCTTTAAACTGAGAAGACTCACTTCATTGCAATAAGGGTTCTGATACCTTCTTTGACAGAGATGACGCCTTTTTCGTTTGGTGCCAGCGATGGCTGACCTTCTTTCGCTTCCAGTCTGCTAAACGCTTCCTTGATCTTTTGTGAATCGTATAACGACAGATCGATACCAGGATAGACTACTCTAGGAATCCGAGCAAGTCGGTAAAAAGTCTTTATGAATTGATTTGATGTAAATTCAGAATTGACAAGAATTTTATCCGAAGTGCCTGCATAAAAAGGCAGGAAGAAAGAGATGAATAAAATACTCACTAACTATTATTATCATGACATTATTACATGACTTACTAATGGTCATTTCCTCTAGCATGTCGAAAGGAATCCTATATAGTGTTCGCAACAATCCTGGACCAGATTGACCACGATCTATTGCCTTTTGTCTAGCAATACTATTACCAACCTCTTTGTCTGGATAATGACAGTAGAAGATTACTCGCGTAGTGGTAAAGATTCGAAGAGCTGGAACACATGCCGATAGCTGATCTACAATAAATATGTCAAAACTTTCCATCGGCGGAAGAACAGTAAGTTGACGATACAAGAAGCGTGGGACAGCTCCTGGAAATCGAAAGGCGAAAAGTGCAATTAATAGTTGAAAAAGAAGTGACATTTGTCGCAAGATGGCTAATGGTAAATTAAATGCCGAAAGGAAAGCTCGGGGAATTTTCGTCTTGACATGATGAACTTTCAGACTACCTGAAGAGAAAGGCCCTAGGTAAGTGAAACGATCTATAATGAACACTTATCTACGACGACTCACCATCTCGAGTTTGCTCAAAGCAGTGATTGGGATCATGCCATGAAGTAAAGATTTCCACATCATGACCTAAATCTTGCAGTCCAACAGCTGCGTCAACTATCAATCTCTCTGCACCTCCAATACCCAGGTCAGGATGTATGAAAGCGATTCGAAATGTTCTGTCCCTTGTGTCGGGACCTGGTCCTGACATACTCCTATTAGATGGTGATGTGGAAGGAAAGGGACGCCTAGCTAAACGCTATTTAGGCATAGGGTACTTTCTTCAGCTTTATAAATGAATCCTCGCGTCTCTCGGACGAGAGTTATACTTTCTTTAGCGCGTTTGAAGGCACTAGCCTCAGACATGGCACTGAATGGTGTTGTTCTTCTTTTATATCACTACTCTCTACCGAGGTATGGATTATATAGCAGGTCTTTTTACTACAAGGAAATGTACAACGTAACACTTGCTGTTGTAGGAGATAGGACAGGTCTATAAACAGATACAAGAGAAATTATATACAGAGAAATTACGAGGTTCAAAACGATACATCTAGGAAATTGCTGCTGCATTTCTCTCAACATCGTTCTTCCATTCAGCACTCTTCCTTTGGGGACCAGAAATGGTAGCTGCTGGTGAATTGGAACGAATTTCACCAATAGAATCGTTTTTGGGGTCAAATTCATCTCGTCCATGCATATAAACCAGGGGTAAAACCAAGAACGCGGCTCCAACTATGTTACCCAAAAAGGAGGCAATCATGCTCTTCCAGATGTACTCTCCTGTACCAAAATTGGTTTGTCCTGTCATGAGACCTTCTGGTATTAGGAACATGTTAGCTACAACGTGGTCAAACCCAGCAGAAACAAAAAAGAAGATCGGGATGTAAGCAGCAAAGATCTTGGAGACGATATCCTTTGCAAGTGATGCCATGAATACTGCGGCAACGACGGAAAAATTACATCCAATTCCACGAAGAAAAATTTCTCTAAAATTGACGGCTGATACCTTCATATCTGCTGCCATGGCAGCTCCAGTACTTGTTGAAGCTGAATAGATTCCACCAAAGTGAACAATGAGACCAGCATAAGCTAGAGCACCAGCCAAATTACCAATAAAAACAATAGTCCAATCAGGTATAAATGCCCAAATCGGAACCTTTCTTTTGGTTGTTGCCATGATCATGATAGCCATTTGAGTAGTTAGAAGATCGCATTGAAAGATTACGACCATGATTAAACCAACGGGGAAGACGGCACCTTGAATCATCTTGAGAAGACCAGGTGCATTAGTTGTAAGCCATGGATCAGCTGTCAAGATTTGAACTAGTGTACCCCCAAGTGACAAGAAGATACCTGCCAAGAAAGCTTTCATAAATCGTACACCAATTTCCATATTATGCTTCTTAGATCCTGCTTCAATCCAAGCCCAGGTGGCCTGCTCGAGGGTAATCATTTGTGGTCCAGACATGATGCAAGTCTGTGCTGGTAGGTAGTAGAGAATTGGTGAAGAGATCTTTTCAGCGAAACAAGGAAGAAGAAGCTATTGTCCAGGAAGGGGGCGGCGGCGGCGGCAAGTTGGCTATATGAGGAGATGACAAGTTTGACGTTTTTCTCTTATGGGGGGGCATGTGAGATGGGGGAGGGAGGGGAGGGGGGTTTGATTATATGCAATCTTACTTATCTCTTTTCGTTTTTTTTTTGTTGATGCCGTAGGCTGATCCCTCCTCTTCTCCCATGCACTGTCGTCATTGTTAACACTGATCTTTTATCCTTTCTTACTCTTTACATTAGAGGCATCTTTTCTTCTACTGAATTTTATACAAGCAAATGAGCAGTCAAGTAATCCCAAAAAGAAAAGAAAAAAAAAAGAACCAGGAGATTTCAACGTACGCATGTAATAGGTTTACATTAATATGTTCGACTAGCTCAGAAAGTGTATTGAAATCCTTATCTCAATGTTCGACCTCAACAGCCCCCACACAATTCCTCTCTCTTCTCCTTCCTCAAATATTATCATCCTTATCTATTCCAGTTGATAGTACACCGAGCTTCTCAAAATGATCTTCTTACAGAAGAAAAAGGGCACTTTTAGTGTCTAATCGCTTAAAATGTTTTTTCGTCTTAATTGAAATCGCCGTGATATTTTTTTATAGTGCGTTCGTCCGGGGACAAAAACGCTAAAAATGGTTTTATAGAAATTAGCTTGGGCATCATTCAATGACCAATGATAACCTCTTTTAATCTACTTTTTTTTTTTAATAAATTAAATTAATTAAGGATGGGTAATTAATTCATGCGTATCATTATAACAGTCGACTTTCTCCCAAAGCGCATGCTTCTTGAGCTTCTAAATGTTGGCAATGTACTTTTTGATGCAAAATCAAAGGAAGATTGTGTCAAATTCGACTCTCGCCAAAACATTTTCTTATCGGTAGAATGATGAAAACATTGGTAAAAAAAGACACCGAATCGTCATTTCAAACACCGGATAGCCTCTAGATAAGGAGATCCAACTATAGGTCAGGAATCACATGAAACTGTCATCACTTTCGGCTTCATCATCCTCTTCTTCTCCTTCCAATTGATTTCTTTCTTGCTTTTCTTGTGCCTTGACTCTCGCTAGTCTTTCTTTTTCTCTCTTTACAGCCTCCATGGCTTCAGTGGAGTATATACTACTATAATCCCTTGCTTCCTTTTCCTCTCTTCTTTTTCTGATTTCTGCCAATTCTTGATTTTTCTGTCAAAGTGAATCACACTCTATTGAGCTTTCTAACCACAACAGAGCTTTTGATTCATTCTTGCACATACCAGCTCATTGCCAACGGCTCTCTTTGCTTGATTTCGAATCTTTTGCCTTTCAATTCTTATCGCTTCATGATCAACCTTTTCTTCTCGCTTAGTCTTATTTAATCGATTCACGATCACGTTTTCTCTTGTCTTGACAAAATGCCGCTTAACCTGCAGACAAAGAAGAAGGTCAACATTAAGAAAATACTTCTTAAGCAGCCATACTAACTCGCACCTTTCGCTCGTTGTGAAACATGACTGTTCCAACTGCCAAATTACCCGTCTTTTTGATATTACTCCAAGGTGTATAGATGATTTGTTGATTATCTCTCTTATTTCCTTCAATGCTATTTGCTTTGACCAATTGACTGAGATCATCTAGTAATGCATTTGGAATGGTTTCCCAAGTCATATTTGGTAAGAGTCGTAAGTAGACATGTGCCGAAGAGAGCTGCAGAAGAAATGCAAAGGAATAAGTTCTATTCTTTATTTGACATATCGATATACGACTCCATGTATTTTACCTGCCTTGTCTACGTGAAACCAAACATCATCTTCATCTCCATATTTGATTAAATCTTCATTTTCAACTTTGTCTTTGCCCATATAAATCGTAGCTGGAGGATCCACGGCTATGTAGCAATTGAATACCTTCAAATAATTGAGATACTCTCTTTTTAAATACACTGCTTCTTTCACTACTCACCTGTCGACGTAAAAAAAAGCACCATTGAAGGTAAAAGCTATGCAGTATAAAAGTGTTGCTTCACATTACCTTTCAAGCTGGTGGTACCGGCCGGTACTTGAAAAATATTTTGGTGGCTTGCCTGGCTTCTCTTCCGCACGTGCCCATTCGCGCGCGACTCTAAAGATCAAAAATAAAGGCATTCGAGAACAACATCTAGGCTATGATACATTACAACTCCACCTACATCTCCTTCGATATACGCATCTCTCACATCGACGACTCGTTATATTATTTGACGGCAACAATGCCGGACGAAAATATCGCCAATGATTTTCAAAGATTGAGTGTGTCTAGCAAAATTGGCGCAGGACCTACTATAGGAGGGGCCAAACAGAGGTTTACATCAAATGAAACGCAACACAGAGATCCTCTGAAATTGGCGTTGAGCAATTTACAAGTTCAGCAAAATTCATCAACTCAACGAGCTCCCAGTATGCTAATAAGAAAAGCAAGCATGGATCGATCAAATCGGATACCAAGTGTGGTGCGAAAACCAAGTATAGATAGATTGAATAGCATACATGGGGGAATGGCAGGATCTAGTCAGAGAAAGGCCAGTGTAGATTTAAATAATCATGCTCCTACTTTGCTTAGAAAAGGTAGCTTGGATGGCCTGAGTGTCAACTTATCTTCGTCTAAGAGGGTAGTGAGCACTAATAATTCAAACAACAATAATAATGACAAAATCTCTCATACAGCCACTCGCAAAGTGGATATTGGGACTTACGATGGAAGTCTAGAAAGGGATGAAAAGAGGGGTAGGAGGTCAAATGATGTTCGAGGGGGACTTTTAGATCTCGACGCACGGCAGTGAGTTTCAGTTTGATTAAAAAAAAATTGGTGTAAATGTGCCTTTATACTCACTCTCTGTATACTCGTCACAGGCTAGCAGTAACTCAGCAAAAACAATGGTCACTTCATGATTTTGAACTTGGTCATCCTCTCGGAAAAGGTAAATTTGGTAGAGTTTTTGTAGCTAGAACAAAGGCTACACCTGGAGGAAATGAATCGAGTAAGCCAGGGTATATCATTGCACTAAAGGCGCTTTACAAAGATGAAATCAGAAAAGAAGGCCTGGAGCTTCAAGTAAGGAGAGAGTTAGAAATTCAAATGAATTTGAGGTGAGAGACTTTTTGCTAGCTTGCTTCAATTTTGAGTAAGAAAGCTGATTCAATCGATCTTGATCTAGACATCCTCATGTGCTGCGTTTACATGGCTTCTTTCATGATGAAGGTAGAATCTTTATGATGTTGGAATTTGCAGGAAAAGGAGAATTATACAAGATTATGAGCAAATTACCAGATTGTCACTTTGATGAACAAGAATCTGCAAAATTGACGGCTCAAATGACAGATGCATTGGCTTATTTACATCATAAAAATATTTTACATCGAGATATCAAACCTGAAAACCTTTTAATGGATCTTAAAGGTGATCTTAAAGTAGCCGATTTTGGTTGGAGTGTTCATGCTCCTAATACGAGAAGAACTACAATGTGTGGTACATTACAATATCTAGCACCAGAAATGGTAGAAAAGACGGAGCATGATGAAAGTGTTGATTTATGGTCTTTGGGTGTTCTCATCTATGAATTTCTTTATGGTTCTCCACCTTTTGAAGATCCAGATCCTGAAGAGCAAAAACAAAAAATTCGAAAGGTTCGTTATCAATTCCCAAAAGATCATAAAGGAAGGGAACAAATACCAATCTTGGCTCAAGAAGTCATTTCAGGTTTACTAAAATACAAAGGTTCTCAGCGACTTCCACTCAATCAAGTTCTCCTTTCAAATTGGATGCAAAAATGGCAACCAAATACCATAAAGCAAGCCATCGCAGGTGGTTACCTCTGGATGCCAGGTCAAGAACCTAAAAAGGAGAAGCTGTCCGTGACAAAATACCTCGGCCATCTGCGATGAGTGATTTGGTACTCAAATAGTCTTTTTCTTTCTCTCTTTGCCTCTCTTTTTTCCTCTCTCTCTCTCTCTCTGAATCTGGAATATTTCTCCCTTTCAATACAGTAATAATTTCTTTTATTATGAAACCTTTTCAAAAGAGTCGTGTACAATAATGATGTTCAAATGCATCCTCCTTCATATTCCTATAGTATCTACATTATATGACCGCTCTCTAGAGCATTAACATGCTTGTAAAAAGATACTGCACTTGCACCAGCTCCATTCTTGTAAATGAAGTCGGCTGCCAAAAAAGCGGCAAAAGCACTGGAAGCGTATGCTCTTGGAATACGATTGCAAAGCTCCTCCAGACCAACTTTTTCTACCAAAGTCTTTGGAAATACTTGAGCCATGACGGCAGCTCGAATACGAGGTTGATCAAATAAATCTGTTGCTTCTAATTCTTCACTGAGAATGTTGAGAGCTTGAGATAATTCAGTTGAAATGATTGATCTAGGCTTTCCAGTTTTTTGATGTTCAGCCCAAATGGCTTCAAATTCTTTTGCAGCATTGGCGCAGATGATATTTTGAATATCGGCTACATATGACAAGTAAAATGCTGGTGGTTTACCATCTTTAAAGGTCATGTTTTGAGTGTATTCATCATCGAGTAAACTTAAACCACAGAGTACTTCCAAACTACTGCTAGTCACTCCTCCCTTGTTTGCACTTGCATCGGGGAATAGTATAACTCCTCTTCTTTCCAATTCAATCCGAGCTTGCTTTGTAATAAACAAGTTGGCACCTTCTACAATGTATTTGAAATTGCACTTTCCTTCGGTATCAAATAATTTATTGACATTACTAATATTGATTGATTCTGGTCGACCTCCACAAGGAACAAAAATGTCACTCTTGAAAATTAGATGAGCACCATTTCGGAATGCTACACCATCAGGAATAACTTCACCACTAGGCAACTTGACATCATTCTCTTCTACCAAGACTCGATAACCGTCTTTGGATAGCTTACTTGCATCAAACTCAGAAATCATCTTTCTTGCCTTTGCTAAACGTACCAATTCTGGTCGATCAAGTCCAATTGGATCGTAAATGACACCTGAACCATCAATAATGGCGACTGTACGATCCTTTGATAGCAAAATTTCATTGGAACCTAAATCACCATCTGGACCACCTGTTTGAACTTTTGTCACCTCGGTTTCCTTAAGACCCAACTTACGATAAATACCCACTTCATATTGTCGCACCGACAGAGATGTCATACCCCACTTGTCATGAGGTACACCTCCCAACGTAGCAGCAGTCTTTCCAGTCGTAAATGATTTCCACCAAGGTGCTCCTCGTGCTCTTGCATGCTCAGCTCCCCAATCCATGTAATCAGCCGTTCCTTCATCAGGTCCCAAGAATAAAATTTCTTCTTTTCCAAGTAAATCAACAATTTCTTCTTTTACTCCTGGCGTCTCTCCCTTGATTAAAATGTCACAAATAGCATCGACGTATTTTTCAAATGCGAGTTTTGGATCAGCTTCCAGTGTTGGCAAAATTGTTCCTTTGGAGCCACCTTCTGGAATGTCTTTATTCTTCAGATGTTGAGTGCTTGCCAACGCATAATTTTCATCGAAAAGTGATCTTTGATTGACTGAATAAGCTTCACGATTTCGACTTCTAACGATTCGAATACCTCCTCTTGCTACATCACGAAATCGAACATGAAACCCTCTGAATTCCGAACCAACGACAAAGATGATACCATATGGCTTGAGAGGGTATTCTACGTCTGGTAAGAAGTTGGGATCCAAGCGGAAACTGAGAGCAACCTTTGTTGGTGTATAGAAGTTTGTTTTTAAAACTGCCTTGTTAAAAAACAAAAGAGCTTCCAATACTTGCCTCTCATGCTTGTTTCCTGCCACTTTACGAATTCGATCGTACATTTGATCATCAGTCAAGACCTCTTCTTTGACAAGTCTTTGGTAGCTGAGAGTGGGAACTAATTCTTGATCTCCTGCTCCTGGATAATGAATATTGGCAAAATGAACGTAGAGGAGTCGAACAATGTCTGGGTGAGATTGCATGACTTCCTGAATAGACTGACGTGTAAAGGTCTCTTCTCGAAATCGAAGCTTGATATCGTTTAAGATGGATTGATGTGCAGCGTCAGAATCATCAAGTACGTTTCGAAGAGCCTGGTAAGCTAGACCAAGACGATTACAAAAGTGTTGTGCAAATAGCCAACCGACATAGGCATAGGTTGCTTCCTGAACTGCATGTCCAGCTTCTGCTACTTCTGGTTGGAAGAAAGGATTGTCTGGAAGGACATACAGCAAGCTGGCTTCCTTGATAATTTGCCAGATGCTGTGCTCGATTGGTGGACTCTTTGAGGCGGGCATTGGATTGAGGTAGATGGAGATGATTGTAACATTATTACTATAAGAAAAATAGATAGGTAGTATCCCTGACATCATTAGCCTTAAGCAACTTTCCTTCGATTCAACATGCTTTTCTCACCTGAATTGCTCAACGTATTTACGAGAAGAGAAAAGACCATAAAAGTGGTACAAGTCAGAGAGAGCACTAAAGTAACTTGTTGTTGTCTCCATTCGATAACCAATGACTATTCTTCTTTCTCTACTGCCTTCTACTTCAAACATTTCTAGATGTAATTGGATATGATTTAGTCTCTCAGATTCCCGCTACGCAGCTGCTTTTCTCGACTTACCAATGACTGGACCTTGCCTATGCAAAACCTCGTCCATAACATCTTGATAGATTTGTAAAGTGTTCTCTGAAGCCTTGCTGAGGAAAGTATGATCACTTACCTTGCTGATCTCTCCCCATTCAGCTGACTCTGGCGCAGGTACAGGTTGTACAAATTGACACTTTGACACAAAGTAACATCGTAATTGTTGAGTCGACTTTGCGGATACAGAACCAGCAGCTCGATACGTTTCCAGTCGATATGCATTGGATGGTGATGATTTGTCCAAATATTTGGCATCAATACTAGCGAACCAGATGAGGAAATTTATTAGATAATTCACCCACCGGTATACTATTTCGACCTGCAAATCATGACTCACCGCTTCTCCCATTGCGGTCCTTCAATAGAGCTCTTGCCTGGTACACTCGAATGAATAAAGACGGCACCATTCTCGGTAGCGTGCTCCAAGTCAATGTCTAGACTATTGGAGTGCTTTGTAAAAGCCATAATTTTGGCGCCATAGAGAGCTAGGATGTGGTCGCAGATTGTCTTTGGAGTTTCCAAGGCAAAGTATGTATCTGAGATACCGAGGTTTCTGAATAAAGTGTATTGATCATATAAATTAATAGTCTCTATAATTGCATATACAATTAAAACTTACTGATAAAACCAATCAACTTCTCCTTCTGCGAGGTCAGGGGGGATAAAGCCTCTCTCCTTAAGCATAGTCTTGACTTGATTTGCTTGATCTGCCTTTCCTTCAAATACAGGATCAGTGTAGCCTCTGTCATTTTTATGTCAATAACTCAGACGAATAGAGACAGCATTTCAAAGCTACAAAGACACTTACGAATTGTTGGGAATTGACGGCGTATGAGGACGATTTGGTGTTCCCATTCCAGATGGAGGTGACAAGAGACTTGATTTGAGGTCAGACATCTTATTCAAACCCTGACCAGCGTCTCTCGATAGATGACCGACTACCATGATAATAGGTCGGATGTAGAAAAGAAGGAGGAAAACAAAGGTCGAATAATGAGGTTTGAGAAATAGTTATGAAGAATTTTACGCAGCCGAGATTCAATCTCTCTACGAGCAAAGTGTTGGTTGGGTTGTTGGGAGAAAAAAAGAGACCAAAAAAAAAAAAGAGTAAAGGCAAGTCCGTCTTTCTTTCTCAAATACTCTCTTTTTCAGATACTTTTTCGTTCCTTGGCTTCTTACCCCCTTTTAAGCTTTTTATTGTTTCTTGCAACTTTAGTCGTCGCTTGTGGGACACAATAAGCAAAAAGTCAAAAGTGTGGAGTCAGAGATTTACCTACTTGCGCCCAAAGGAGAAAAAAAGAAAAATAAGAAATAAAATAGAGAAATGCTGGCTGACGCCGCGCATCAACTTTATCTATCAGTATAACACTCTGTCATAGTACTGTATCAATAGTTTAAATTTATTATTAAAAATAGACATACTCGCATGTTGAGCGCGCCCATACCTAATAAAAAGAGAAAGAAAAATGTTAATAGTTGATTAAAGGAAGGGCACAGGGCCAAAAATAAAAAAAAGTAAAAAAGGCATCCCCATCCATCATCCATCCACTCTACATTCCTTTCCCTTCTCATACTCAATACAACCCTTTTCAAATATGAGAATTACGAAATGCTAATGAAATGCCGAGAGCTGTTCATATGGATCTTGTTCAGATGGACCCCAAGTAATTAAGTTCTGGTCCCCTATATCGCTAATGGACTTTGTTCTCTTCCTCTTGTTGTTTTTGTATGCATGACATGATCGCGCCTCACAAGCCAAGGCTTTTCTCTCTATCCCCCCCACTTTGAATAGCCCCCGTCCCTTCATATTTATTTCTAAATAATCGCTTACGCGTAACTGTGTACGCGCTCGGGGGTGGATGCCGCGGCATGAGTACCGATGAAAGTCGAGTTACTTTACTCCACTTAAATGATCAATAATGAAGGTAAAATTGGTTGATATGATATTCAAAGTATCCCATTACAACAACAACAACAACAACAGAAAGGGATACACGCAGATTAGTGTGCGTCGATGCTAATGACAAGAGGGTGGAAAGATTATATGGGAATACATATTTGCAACAAAAAGACAAGAAAGCTATAAGGGAGACATTTAGATCACCAAGGTCAAGGCCACGAAGGTATAGTAGAGGTTGAAATTGGTTGTTGTTGCGATTGCGAAGAAGTAATTGGATTGGAAGTGAGAGTATTAGTATTTGCACCACCATCATTGACAAATTCATGAGCAAATTCAAATAAGCCTGGTGTGCTCATCCAAGAGTAACCCATACCAGCACTAGGAGTACCAAGTGAGAATGCGCCATCAGAATTGGTACCGGTATTAGTGTTTGTGGAAGAGTGACCTTGAGCAAGTTGAGGAGTTTGACTTCGATTCAAATTATTTGGTGCAGTAGATGAAGAAAAGCTAGCCGAATCTTCCATCTGATTAGCTCCCTTGTTTACACTTCCTCCCCCTCCTGTCAAACTACGAGAAAATAAATCTTGAAATTGAGAGGCAATATTTTGACTATAAGTATTCTTAAATGCTTGAGCTTGAGTTTGTAATTCTGTAGAAGAAGCTGGATTACCACCTAAAGGAGCTTTAAGTTCTTCCGATGATACATTTGCATTCATATTTCCTTGATTCAAGATCCAATTCCAGAAACCGTCCAAACCAGTAGGTTGTTCTACTGTAGTAGGAGAAGTTCCTTGACCAGACACATAAGCAGGTAAAGTTGTTGAACCACTTGAAGTACCGGTGATAGTGGTAGGTTGGGAATCAATTCCTAATTGACTTCGACTACTACTATGACTAAGACGACCAGTACTACTGTTGTCCCGACCTCCATGTAAAGAACTATGACCACTATCACTGGCTCCACTACTCATAAATTGATCATAGTTGCCTCCTACACCACTACTTGCACTTTCCGGACTACTATTACTATCGCATTCTGCCAAGAATTTAGACAAATCAAATGGTTGACCATTATCATCAGAAGAAAACCCAAATGATTGAGAAAAATCAAGTCCATTGGGAGCAAACATGGTAACGGGTTGACTAAATGCATCATTTTGAAATCCAGTAGAAGAGAATGAGCTTGGTTCATCATATGTTGGCCTTCCTTTCATCAATTGTTCCATCAATTGCCTTGATTGCTCATCTTTGGAAGGTGAAGTTGCTCTCGCTGCTCTTTGACTATCACTCATAATGACATCTTTATTTCCATGCAAACTTTCCATTCCTATTTCTTCACCAGCATCACTAGGTTTGAATGGTTCTTGACCATTTGCTGCTTTTGCAACTCGGAGTGCTAGATTAAGTAGATTTTTCTTTTTGAGTTGGCCAGAGGAACCGTCACGCTTTCTCTTGACGCTATCCATCCTTTCACCACTTTGATTCCATCTTGCCTCTTCTTCTTCTAGCAAGGCTTCAATGACTCTAATATTATTCTCCGTGGCATGATGACTTGCACCTACATGTCTAAGGGCCTTTAAAGCTTCTGATACTTCACCTCGAACGATACTTCTCATCGAAGCAGTAGGAGGAGTTTGTAATAAATCCAAACAAAGTACTATAGCAGCAGAGAAAGACTGACCCAAGTTGAGGAATAGACGATCAACCACACTACATCGACTTCGAATTCTTCTTTGCATATCAAGTATACTTCTTGCCAAAAGAACGCAACTTGTTCTTGCACCAGCTTTACTACTCAATTGAGGTCGATGTAATCGTAATAATTTGTGAAATACTGATTGTTGGAATAACCATCTCTCCACTTCTGTATTTTCATTTTCCCCTTCATCTGATCCAATTCGATAAAAGGAGGGAGCTTGTTCCAATAATCCTCGATAACGTCCATCAAGAAAAGCAGTATCGGAACAATTGAGTCGAGCTGAATTCCCATCGGCTGCATTTTGCATATCTACATTTTCCCGATTAACGATAGCTACTTGTAATTGAGATAGAACAAAAGACATTTCAGTATGCTCTGAAGAAGGTCGAGGAGGAGGTAGTGGATAGGTGCATAGATCGATATCATTATAATTGCCTGGTAAAGGAGTATTGAATTGACTAGGATGAATTCGATAAACTCCATGATGCATACCTGCAGAGCACCAATCGGTAAAGACAAAATGATGCCATATCCTTTTGGCAATCTCTCTTCGAATTGAGATTCCAGAATTTTCACCAGGCTTTGGTTGCCTATCTTTGGAACCTAACTTGTGCAAACCCATTTCAATAGCATTTGTTATTGCCACATTCATTAAACCAAAATTTTCTTTTCCTGTTCCCATTGAGTGCAAATTGATAAGAATGATTGCTTGTAGTACGGCCATAGAAGTTGAAGATTGATAACGAGCTAATACTAAAGAAGTTTGAGCAGCAGATTTCCAAAGATGCAGTGTTCTCCCATCGAAAAAGTGCATGACAGATTCTGGTCTTTCACAAGGATGAAAGTGTAGTGAAAGAACAAGAACCATAAGGAAAAGAGCTAACCAACCTGGATCGACAAAGTTAATTACTCTAGCTCGCTTTTCAACGGTATCTAAATCGTAAAAAGCAGCCATTTCCCTCTTGAAAGTTGGTAAATGAATACAATTTCCAGTCAAGAATTTGACTCTACTCTCGAAAATATTGACGAGATGTTCTGCAGATGCTCTATCAGGTAAACTTCGAATGATTGCACGCAAGACAGCTTCTCTTTGCAAAGCACCTTTGCAACCAACAACTTCCGATACCTTCATCATATCTCCTGCTGCTTCTGCTGCCGGAAAAGCCCATCCCATTCCCCAACCAAGAAATGTTTCTGGTCCATAGACGAGATTGAAAAGAGAATTTTCATGTCTAGACAATAAAATGCAAACTCTCATAGCAGGTGGGATTCGCTTGCCATCAGGTCCAAATTCTGCATCCGGATCTTGCTTTAGCAAATCTGCTAGTTTTTCACAATCAATATTACGAACGCATTCGTTTGTACCATCATCAGATGGGCCATCTGTAGGGAGAGCACCTTGACTTATCTTGATCTTCTTTCCCTTTAAGCCCTTTGCTTCTGTACATGCTTCTTCTTCTTCTACCTTTTCGACATGCGTTACACTCATAATATCCTTGGTCTTGTCTTGTTCAACATAACCTTGAATGCTCATCAAAGGGGCTTTCTCGATAATATCTTGAACGTTCTGTGGTGGCTTTGACTTTTTACCACCACACTCTGCTCGACTTGCGCCCATGGCTAGTCCCTCCAATACAAGTGCTGCATCCTCCGTATCGCTATCTACCTCACCTCGATGAGCTGAGCTTCCAGCTACGCTAGCCGACTCTGAATTTGTACCAGACACACCTTCCTTGGCGAATGTGTTGAGGCTTGGTATGGGGAAAGAAGTTGTAGTATTGACCTCGGAACTATTAGCTCGATTTCTGATGCGATCAGACGAATTAAAGCCAAATGGTCCTATTCCCATTCCTCCGTTTGGGCTTGGTGTGTTGCCGATAGGGGGAAGTCTACCCACGATACTATCCCCTAAACCTCCCGCTTGAGAGAAGAAATTGGCTACCTTTGGAGATGGTTGCGAATTTGATGTGGAAGACGAGCGATGAGAGGCCATGAATTGTGGAGACTGATATTGTTCCGAATATTGATTGGCAGGACTAGTGGTAAAGGTAGGAAGATTGCCACTACTATTGTTGTTTGAATTAGACCAAGACATTCGTGAAGGTAAACCTGGTGGAATTAAACTGCTACCTGCTGGAGAAAAGTCGGAAGAAGAGTGAGTGCTGAAGCTTGGACTATTTTCCGATCCAGAGTTCTTCTGCGCCAAGGCATGTTCCAACTGAGCCAATCTTGCTTTGATTGCATCCACTTCTGCTGCACTTGAACTCGTTGACAGCGAGTTGAGCGAGTCTTTGTGGAAATCTCCACTTCCGTGGCTATGAGTATTATGTTGATGTAACTGAGATTGTCCTCTTTTGCCCTGGCCAGACTTTGCATTACTTTGAGGACCACGCTTATTTGGATCTAGATGGCAATACTCTGCATCACCTCTCTTGATACATTGTTGGCATGGTATTACTCTATCACATTTAACTTTGCGTTCTCTGCAGAGAGTGCAACTAAGGGCAGCCCTATTTCTCTTTTTGGGAGGCGGCCTTCCGGCACCGTTGCCACTGTGATTTTGAGCTGTACCTGAAGAGCTATCCGAGTCTTCACCTTCATCATGATCGTCTTTAAGCTCTCGTCGGATAGAATGACCGAGATTAGACATCGTAGAGTACTTTTTAGAAAGAAGGTAAAGTGTAGAATTCAAAGAGCGTAAGTTTTCGGGTTTTAGAGCGCTCCTTGGAGTATGAGAGCAATTAGATCACCAAAGCGTTCCTCTAGCTTCTTGTAGTGTAAATGACTTTGTCTTGAGATTGTTGAATGAGATAAATTATTGCTCCAAATTGTTGAACGCAATAGAAAGGATGGCCGGCTCCAAGAAGACGGCGTTAAGCGTGTCGTGCTGAAAGACACCGAATAGACAAATCTAAGAATTTTGGTCCCTGTGGGAATTCAAAGAAGATACTGTTTCTTCAAGCTTTTTGTTTTCTAAAGCTTAAGGTTAAATTGTCGTCGTTGCCACTACTGGTGGGTGAATGTTTGTATAAAGGTGTCAAGGAAGATGATAGATACCGAATGAGTCAAGCATGTGTGTGCCCCAGTCTCTCATCTAGTCAGTCTCACCCTGAGTCCATCCATTTCGAGGGTTTTCCTTTTTTTATTCTTTTTTTTTTTTTTTTTTTTTCAAAGAGGGAGAAGACACGTTAGTCCGCTGAGTCGAGGCAAAAGAACAGTATGATTTTAATAAAACCGTCCTATCTCCGGAGAAGTGAAAATAGTTTGATTCTCGATATATTATCATTTAAAAGAATAAATAAATTAATAAAAAGGTCTAAGCTACAGAATATTACAACTTTGACACACGTCAGGAAATACTGCTGTAAGCACAGATTGATTTTGGATATTATTGGCTAAATGACACTGTAGAGACTGCTGTGTGTGATATACTGATATCCTCTAGGTCATGACGTGCAAGCTCCATCTCGTCTCGATTTTTAAGGGCGTAAGATCAGCTTTTAAAATTTAGGTATATTGAAGATGCTTTAAGATGAAGAAGATGTTGTATTCGATGCGGTAGACTTTGCATCTGAGTTTGCCTTTACTTCTGATTTAACTTTTAACAGGATGAAGGATTGGCGTACTTGCACTGATTGGTGAAGTATCATCGTACAGATATGGTTGAGATCTTGATTCTGCCAGCTTGATCATTTCAAGTAGATGAATTGGAATGGTCCCTTCATCAAGCCTAAGCATTGATTCTTGGTAGATTATTGCTCCTTGCTGTTAAGATGAATACTAGTAAGGTGAGTCATCCATATACAATAATTTGTGGAAAGAGCTTACTTACTTGCATTCCCATGTTGCCAGATGGAATAGGTGTTGCCGCAGCAAATGAAATTATGGGAATGAAGAGATAAAGGCAGACCAGCTGAGAATCACAACATTTATTTGTAAAGAATTGCATGATGCGGGGGAAAAAAAAAGAAAAGAAAAAGAAAGAAACGTTTTTTTTTGTGTGGATCGGACAGAGATCAAACAACGAAGTAGAGAAAAAGGGGAACAAAACTCCCCGCTTTTAAAAGGGGATAAAAGCTTACGACACTATCTTTGTGGATCTTTTTTTCTTCATTTTTATTTTTAATCTTCAGCTGTGCTTATCTTGGCGCCATCCATCTCATCTTCGATTTGGAGAATTAAAATCTTTAAATTCTCCTGAAAATTACTTTCGCTGTCCTTTCGGATTGACAGAGGGACGTTCGACACCGAAAAGGGCGAGATTGTGGGGTCAAATTAGCCCATACTACGTATATATATATATATATATACCATAGTAAGACGGTGGGCGTTTGTTGATTCAAAAAAAAAAAAAAAAATTGCTCTTTTCTAGATGGACGAAACTTCTTCAAGCACCGGCCCCGAATCTATACCGAAAGATTTCGTTGTAAAGGTTTTAGTAGTAGGAAAGGTGTCTTATCTCTAAAGTACGCAATGAGGCGGTACTAATTCGGTCAAGAATAATTCCTAGCAATCGTCATCATCATCTTAAAAAAACAAATACAGTCTGTCACATCTTTTATCAAACTGAATCTATAGCTTTTCGTCTACTGCTATTATCTACAAAACATGTATATAAGTGGTGATAAATGAACCTTTTAGTCGACATCCATCTCAATGGGCTCTGCTTCTGCTTCTGCCTTTGCCTCTTCTTTTGGTACTTCTTCCTTAGCTGGTGCTTCTTGCTTGGGAGTCTCAGTTGTAGTTGGTGCTCTAGGCTTGGGCTTGTTGATGATAGGGTTGCAAGTGTAAAGAACATCGTCCCTTTGTTTGTTCATGTCTGCAACGGTAATCTTTGGGTTGACATTCTTTGGCTGTTCTTGGACTCGAATCAAATTGTCGCTCAACCACTTTTCAACAGTTGCACATTTTTCAATGACTTTGGTCTTATCATCATCAGTCAAGTGATCGTACTTGGCATCACCACCTTGGACTGCATTAGTGAACAATGCAATAGTGTCTCTAAGCGCGCTAGCTGCCTTTGGTCGATCTTCATTTTCCTTCCATCGTAGCATAATTGGGCCACCAATCTTGTGGAGACTGTCTAACCTTTGGACGTAATCAGACTTTTTGGCATCCTCTCCTTCGTCTGAGTATAACCATTCTTCTTGCTCATTGAGAGCAGCCAAGTACTTCTCCTTTTCTGACGCCTGAATGTAAGCCTTGTATCGCTCATCAACTTTTGATCGTTGATCATAGATGAATTCTTCCAAAGCATTCTTTCGGTCTTCTGTGTCGAGTACGAGCTTGTCGCTGGCATACATTTGACCTTCCTTTTCCTTATATTCAGCCACGATGCTGGAGTCTCGAGTGTTGAGACCAGCAACAACTGGCAAATCGCCTTTGCGTACCATCTTCTTGACCATTTTCTTTTCAGTCTTGGGGGCGGCACCATCATCACCATCAGTCTGCATTGCACTTGTGTCTGTTGTGACTGGCACTTCCTCTTCCTTTTCCACCTCTTCAACAATGTAGGCACTCTCAAAGTTGAGTACACCGTGCAAGTTCAAACGAGCCTTGATCTTGATAATGGAGTGGTCACCTTGTGCATTTGGTGTAACGCCTTTGATTTGGAATCTTCCGATCCATGGATTGACACCAGCTGGCAATTGCTCGGGATTGGCGTAATAAGCCTCAATTGCGAAAGGCTCCTTTCGGTAAAAGGTGAGAATCTTGGTAGAAGGAATTGGGTTATTTGGATTGAATACAACCAATTCTGTGTCTTCATCAACATCGGGTACCTTTTCCCATGTGACCTTGATGGGGTACATGTTTGAGTCGTGGACGTGGAATTCACGAACTCTAAAGACTGGAGACAATATAGCACAAGCCAAAGTACATCCTCGAGCAACAGCTTCATCTTGATTAGAAGTGAAAGAAAGAGGTTTGCCGAAAAATTCAGATACTCTTTCCTTCAAAGCAGGTACACGACTACTTCCTCCAACCATTTCAACACTGTGAATTTGATCTTTTGTGAGTCCAGCTTGTTCAAGGGCTTCTTGAAGAGGAACAGAAACCTTTTCGAGCAAGGGAGCAATCAAAGTCTCAAATTCTTCTCTCTTTAATTGTGAAGCAGCATCAATATCCTCCATTAAGCTCTCTACATTGAGAGGAGCAACTGCGTTAGCAGATAAAACTTTTTTCAACCTCTCGCAACCGGCAGCCAATCGGAACATGGCCTTGGGGTTGGAAAGAACGTCAACCTTATACTTTCCCTTAAATTCTTCAGCAAAGTGCTCGAGAAGAGCTCGGTCAAAGTTACGACCACCGAAATGTCGATCAGCTGCTGTACCCATGACAGTCAATTGACCCTTGGAGAAAGCAACGACGGCAACTTGGTATGACGAATGGCCAAAGTCGCAGAAAACAACATATCGGGGATCTTCAGCCTCTGGAAGATCAGTTTTTGTGATACCGTATCCAAGAGCGGCTGCTGTGGTGTCGTTCATCAATCGGAGAGGGTTAAGCCCTGCGATATCAGCAGCGTCTAGCATTGCTCTACGCTGTCCGTCGGTGAACCAACTGGGTACTGAAATGACAACATCGCTAACACCACTTCCTCCCAATTCCTTTGATGCTGTATCACGAAGCCTACCCAAGTACATTCCCATCAACTGTGTAGCTGAATAAATTTGCTCTTCTCCAGCAAATCGAACCTTGACACCGACTTCACCCTTTGCATCAACTAATTCTGCATTAATATAGTTCTTTTCGTACTCTTGAATGTCCCTATCTTGTAATGTTCTACCGACCAATCTCTTCAATGATCCAATTGTATTTTTAAAATTGGATGTTTGCATTGTTGCTGCAGCCTCACCCAAAGCTCTACTCTTTTGCCCAAATGAGACAAGTGAAGGAGTTTGTCGATTTGAGACTTCATTGGCCAGACTGAATTGAAGGAGAGAAAAAGTATCAGCTTGATGGCATCTGAATACTACCGGAAACATTTATCTTTATCTTTTGAGACTACTCACACGTCAACACCTCGAGCTCTGGCAGCTCCAATCTTACTGCTCGAGTTTCCGACATCGATACCGATGGTAGATGCCATTGTATTATTTTTGTCTATGTGATGTATAAAGAAAAGAAGTAGGTGCCAATTTCAAGGTAAATATTTTTAACTCCTTCTCTCAACTTCTGAAATCTCTTGCGCGGCCAAAGAAAAAAATTTGGGAGTCTTTGTCGAGTCTTCCAGAAATTACTTTCCTCTTCCAGAGGTTACACGTGGCTAATGAAATGTAGGCCCATGGTTGATTACATAAGTACTCCACAGTACCGTATCAAAAAAAAATAAACGTTTAATGAATGTTGAGAATTGGGGGAAGGGGGGGGGTAAACTGGCTACCAATAGTTATAAATTTAAATTCAATGACCCAACCGTTGCTGCCACCGGAAGATTTGGCAAGTCAGCTTTCAACTATCGAAGTACTCCTTTCCATCTATAATGGTAGTACAGATCTTGTCAGTGACGAAAAGACACAACAAGAAGATGTCATCTTGACTGCGGACAGTTACACCGCCATTCGAAGCTTGGCTCAATTCTTATCGTTGCCAATCGAATCCCTAGGTCAGCCCGAGAGTGTAAAATTAAGGGATGAATTACCAGCCACTATTCAAATTGGTTTTCGACTAGATCCATTGCAGGGTACTCTCGATGAAGAGGAAAAGCAAAATAAGAAAGGCTCTACCTCGCTCGTCTTAGATGTTGCATTTGCAATCAGGAGGCTGTACGATTTTGAAGAAAAAAGCTCAGATGAAAAATTAAGGCCACTTTGGAATTTGAGGCATGCAGATTGGCTACAGAGACCAGCATATGAAATTCTTTGTCTGAAAGGGAAAGAGGTAGAATGGGAAGCTGATGAGAATGTTGGGTACATTATGAATGTGATTGAAATGATATCAGAGAATTCCTTGGAATTCATTCTAGCTGCAAAAAGCAATAACACCAAGGAAGAAACAATCATGACGTCAAACACTACCTTGGCGAGTACCAAAACCGCACTTTTTCTTCGTACATGGCATCTTCTTGTTTCTCTGTCAATGAAAGAGAAGAGGAGGGACCTCGTTTCTTATGCTACTCAAGGTGGTTTGACTGGCTTTGTGTTGGCTGGGAAGCCTGGTTTAGTCGTCCTAGAATGCCCCGTGAATGACTCACTTGCAGAAGCATCAAAAAGGATAGACTCTTATTGGTCAGACATCAAGACGAACTCATGGTCTGACTTACCACCAGCAAGCAAAAAGGTCACTGAAAGGCATAGAGAAGAAAAGGTTCAGCGTTGCTTTTTAGATATGAGAGAAGTCACCGGTTTAAAGGAGCTTGGAGGTATCGAAGTGGAAGAAGGTGGTAGAGTTGAAAAGATTGATTTAGACAAACTAAAAATATGGCTGGAGGACATTGGCTGTGGAGGACAGCTTAATATTGTGCTTGGAAAGGAGTCATGATGATGATCACAACATACACGTATACACAGTAGGGAGTTTGTCTAGCTTGTATGAATAATAAAATAATGGTTCCACATTGATAAAAAGAAGTCACTAGGAGAGTGGAGTAAATTTGCATTCTTTACATGCAAAACTCTTGGTTGTTATGACGATTTTGTCGACCAAGTACTTTCACTAGGATCACAAAAAGAGGCTCTATTCAAATCAAAATGTATACAAATATAATGACTTGCTGGGATATTTACAAATGCTCAACTGACATGAGCTATACATATAGGCGCATATTTACCATTAAATTTCTACTTCTTCCCAAAATTAATCGAAAAGGGTTGTAATAGATCTCTCTTCGGCATCGCTGTCGTCAAGATGGTCGGCATTTTATTGACTTCCCCAAGTACTGGACTTCCGATCCCAATGCCACTAGTTTGCGGTAGTAGTGAAGGGCCCATCATTCCTCCCCCCATTCCCATGCCCATCATGGGCATTCCCATCATTTGAGGCTGCTGAAGACTGCTGATCGGTTGAGCCCAACTTCCTACTGGCTGCTGAAGAGGTCCTCCTCTACTCTCTGCGCTGGGTGCTGATTGTTGTACAGCAGGGGCTGCGTTCCGACTAGCATCATTGACTCCAACAAGATGACGACTTTTGATGCTAAAGAGATCAGCAATTTCCATTTCTAACATTTTCTTGGCTTCTCGAATTCTACCAACATCTTCAAACATACCACTGACTTCTCTACTTAACAGCCATTTCAACTCTTCAGCGTGTGTCTGAACATTGTGTTGTAACATATCTCTTGCTGCTCCATGAACTGCTTCGACAAGCTTACCGTTCTGCTCTGAAGTCGTACGAACCAAATCAGTCGCCATTTGCTTAATAGCCATGTCTGCTGCTGCTTTTTGAGCTGCTTCACCTTCTCTCTGTGAATTGATAGCAGATACCAAAGATTCAATAGCAGTCTTTGGATCTTTTTCTTGCTTGTCTTGTTGCAACTTTTCCAGAATTGTTTGCACCAATTCATTCTTTTCTTTCTCTCGTAAGGCCAACAATCTTCGCTCTCGCTGCTCCTCTTCTGCTCGCTTGGCTGCTTCTCTAGCTGCTTCACCGTCTGCAATTTCTCTTGCCCTCCTCTTCTCTTCCTCCTTCTTGTCCAAGAGATGCTTCAAGATCTCCTCTACTGCCAAAGCTAGAGCACCTCCTCCTGCACCTGAACTCATTCCTTGGACTGCACTTCGAAGCGTCTCAGAAGTATCATTATCCGATAACATAGTGGATCCTGAACTCTTTGCAGTACGTGTGCCAGTAGAATCGGAAGTATCGTTGAAGGTAGCATTTGATTGTCTGCCAATTGATGACGGTAAGGTGCTAATATCATCCTGTTCTTCCTCATCTGCACGATCACCACGTTTAATCCAGTGAATCAATTTCTGAATTGCTGCATTACCAGCACCAACTTCAGCTGCGCCTTTGATAGCTTCACGAACCTGAATTTCGTCACCTCCTTTGACAGCTTTTTTGATCTTTTCGGCATGAACCTCTGGTACTGCATCTTGACGTACAAAATTACCAGTCTTTTCATCAATCTGAGCAGAAGTATCTTCTGGTTTTCCTTCTTTTCGTTGACGATCCTTGTACTTGTCATACTCATGAACACCTGCAGCTAGTAATGCAGCTCCACCAGCAGCAATTGCCATTCTTCCTAAGTTGGATTCACTTAGAGCTTCTCTTCTTCTTGACCTAGCTTCTGCCTTTTTCTCTTCCTTGGATTGTTTCTTTTTTTTGAGATCGTTGGCCATGCCTGATCGATTCCAAACGTCATTATTTCGTTCAGCGCCAGGAGCTACTTCTGCGCGCCAAGTTCTAGTTCCACTTCTTTTAATGCTTGGAGATGGACCTGGACTATTAATTGGTGCAGGTGCATTAATTCCAAGACCCAATGCTTCGATAGAAGCTTGAGTCAATGGCATGCCGTTAAGACCTGGTGTTGGAGGCACGCCCCCTCCTCTAGCTGGTTGTAGAGGAGTAGGAGGATTGAAAAGCTGACCACCTCCTGGCATACCGCGTGGTCCACTCGGTCCACTCATTGTTGCAAGTACAGGGTCAGACCGAGTTGGAGGAGTAGCAGTGTTTCCATGCTGTGTCGCCGTAAGATTAGCAGGGGTACCAAAAGCGAAAGTATTACGATTGGAAGGAGTAGAGTCGGCAGCAAAGCTAACGTGTGGTCCAACGGCAGCTGTATTCATAGCATTTGTAGTATTGCCAGTTTTAAGTGCGTTGAGTTCTTCATGCAATTGAGTAACACCCAAAGCGAGAGTCCTCCATTCTTTACTTCGATCAACTACATCTTTCTCAAGCCATGTATTAAGCTCATTTAGATAACGAGCAATTTCTACCTGCTGCTGTTGTTGAGCATCACGAGCACGATCATTATCCTTGATGGCTTCCAAAACGGTAGCAAGCTCTCTATTTCTACCGAGTCCATCTTCAATTTCTGGTGTCTGAATAGCTTGAGAGATATGTGGATTGGGTCTTGGGGTCATCGACTGACTTGGCATAGATAGTCCAAGACCTTGACGTTGCCAAGGTACGGAGCCAACGACTTCATTGGCAGCAATTGTCGAATAGGATGTGTCTCTATTCCTTGGAGTAGGAACAAAACTCCTGCTTGGATAGCGTGGTCCTTGTGATGGTACAGCTTCTCTATCATAATTAGCAGTATACCATCCACCACCTTGATTACCATCTGCTCTTACACCTGAGGTTTGTTTCATTCTCCTTCTTCGAATTTCTGCTTCCATGTCTAGACTAGGTACCTCACTTTGTGCATACTGACTGATACTGGACATGTTTTGAACTGACCCACTTCTCATAATCGGCACTACTGCTGTCTCTACCGACAAAAGAGAGCCAGGCATTACTGGTGTCCCAACAGGTGGACTTGGTATACCTTGACTGGAATGCCAATCTCTCGGTGGAATTCTATCGACTCCAGCCGTAGCTGCAGTAGTAGATGTCAATTGTGATCCAGACAGCGATGGCGTCAGGGGATTTACAAAAGTCAACATTGGCGTCATAAACCGATCACCATGCCCTTCCTCTTCATTCTCTTCATCTTCAAGATCTGGTGGAGCTGACATTCTTCTCGAGGCTGGCCTTGTACCTTTGACTAATCGGTCGGCAAGAATGGCTCGATCACGACCATCAAGTCCTCTTGCATCATTTAGACTTATATCTCGATTGTGAGCTGCAAGAACTGATGGCATTCTTCCAGGTACATTGGGAGATATTCGACTCAAAAGTGATTGTAGAGTATTTTCAATACGAGCCAATTCTGGCGATGCTTGAAGAGATGGTGGAATAGGACCTTGTGGAGCATCTTCATTCTGCTCTATTCTACTTTGACCTTTAAAGACGTGACCAACCATGGAGAGAACTTTATCGAGCTTTCCTTGCATGGCAGCCAATCCAACTGCATCAGCTGCTGCTGTTGCTGCGATTGCTGATGCTGTAAGATCACTACCGTTGCTAGTCAGTCTTGTCGAAGCAGTTCTCTGCGTGTTAGCACTGACTTGCGAACCACTTTGCCTTCTTTTCGCACCTTCACCAGAATGACGTTGCTGAAGATTGTCAAGTGCCTTTTGAAAGGATTTGAACTGAGATTCGAGATAAGCATCCCTTTCTTCTCGATCTTGTTGCTGTTGTTCCAAATAATGTAGAAGTCGATTGACATCCTGACTGCTAATACTTCCCGTCGTTTCTATCGATAAATTACTCTTTGATCGAGCTTCTGATCTTGCAGAGCTTATATCTCTTGCCAATTTGACCTCGCTAGGGCCAACGGCAAGACTACGTCGAGAATGAGCAGTCTGAGAAATTGTTTCTTCAACTACTGTATCCAAGCCTCGAGCATTAACGCTAACATCATCTTTTACTGCGTTGCCCATGACACTATCTCGGATCGTTTGAGCAGCCGTCTTGATTGCAGCACCCATGGTCATTACTGTTTCTGATGATCTTCCCTCGCTAGGTTTGACTATAGCAGTAAATCGACTTGATACGGTACCAGTCTGACTTCTCGCTGGTCTTTGACTAGCACTATCGCCTGGTAAGATTTCCGGCTCCTCATTACTTGTCCAGCCAAAAGTACCTTCACTTTGAGGTGAAAGAGCGTCAAAGTCACCGTCAAGCTCTTCTCTATTCGACTTGTTGGATTTAGCAGATGAAAATTCATCTGCACTTGAACTGACAAGAGTTTCTTTACTTTGAGCGGGCAAACCATCATGGAAGGTGGCCACCATACCAGAATTGGATTCCCCTTCCAAAGATGCTGGAATGGAATGAATGGGATCTCTAGCAGAAGGGATCAAATTAGGGGTTTGAGGGGCTTGATGAGAAGTAAACCGTGCAGCACTACCATCATCTACAAATCTCCTCTTCTTTTTCTGTTTTTCTTTTGGAGGTACTGGTGGACCAGTTCCAAGCGCCTCAGCAATGCTTGGTTGCTGCTCTCTATTAGATGGAGCATGTTCTGATGACATTTCACTCTTCCACAGTGATCCAATACGATCGAGATCCCCACTATTCGAGTCATCCACAGAAGTGGTAACCAAACCACTGGGAACCGCGTTCCTTGCCCATGATGCTGTTCGTACTGGAGCATCATTGAGCTGAACGTTGAAATTTACAGGAGGAGTAGCAGGAGTACCAATAGACGTCATCAAAACATCTGCAACCTCTATATCTGTATTCATGATGGCAGGCAGCCCACTTGAAGATCTATTTCGCCTTACATTGGTTCCCTTACCTGACCCAAGAGCGTCCCTGAAAGTATAAAAGAATTTCATCAGTGCTAAGGAAACTCTACAAATGATATCCAAACACTCACCAAACTGCGCTGACCCATTGAACTCGATCTTTCGCCGATTCAACCGCCATTCTTTCCACTCCATCATCAAAAATAAGTTGCCAAGCGCTAATGAGATTAAGACCTTGCTCCCTTGCCCTTTTCGCGCCAAGATCTCCAACGCAGCTTGGATGATCTGGTCCCGGTACGGAGTGTACTTCTCGACAAGCACTCAAATCAAGCACTACACTCACTCTACCTCCACCAGAAGGGATCCAACTTAGAGCAATTGCAGAAGGTAGAAGAACAGCTTGTGCCCACTGCCAAAGTGCATTTGCAGCATGAACGTTGAAATAATAAACGAAGCCAGTTCGAAAAGGTTGTGCTCCTGGTTGACCCATAAGCTCTATACTAAGTCGAGTGTCCAATTGTAAATCGCTACCAGTCTCAGTCTTTTGTCGAAATGATCGAGTGGTACCAATGGTACGAGTGCTTAGCATACTCTTTTGATCGTCTTCATCTTCATCATCTTTACGAGACTTGCCATCTTTTTTACTTCCTTGTTCCGGTGGTACTGGACGATAAGAAGTGGGAGGATGAGAATTGATAGAGAAAGTGTTTGGTTGAGATGAACCTCCGCTTATTCGATTTTCTCCTCCAATCCCACCAAGACCTATTCCACTGCTACTTGACTTTGTAATTCCAGGAGTAAGAGCAGTGACTAATCGATTCATGCCACTCTTGAACGGGCTTGATGACTTTCGAGATGAAATCGCAGTTTGTTTTCCTCCTCCTGATCCTCCATCGACAGCTTCCGTTGCTTTATCGTTTTTACTTTCATTTGACGAATTGATGATCTTTCCAAAGAAAGAGCTGGACTCTTGTCTACTACTCCTTCTTGGTCTACTTCTCCTTGGCAAGAATGACGAAAATGGTTGATTTTCTTCATCATCTGAAGGGGCATAATCGTCAATGCTAGTGGTTTCACGACCAACTTCATCTCCTCCTACACCAATTCCTATCAAAGCTCTATTGCGTGCCCTCCTCCTCTCCACTCCTTGCACTCCGATCTTTCCTTGAATGGCATCAATTTCAGCTAACGAATTGGTATTTGTTCGCAGAGCAAGACTAGCTGGTGCACTCTCCATTTGATTCTCAACGCCAGAAGATAGCAAAGCCTTCTTGTAGCGGTTCACCAACGCTGGGGTAGGAGTAGTATTACGAGTCGCCATTTGTGGGCTATTGGGTGCGCTATTCTGTTCAAAGAACTTTATCAAATCCTTAGCTCTCTTTGGTGAGCCCAAGATAGCGGGTGATACACCTCCTTCTGGGCTATGAGCCTCCAATTTGGCAAACGCAGCTCGAGGTGTTTCCAAGTCGACAGTGGAGATAGTATTCTTTTCAGGCACTGAAGGTGCCTTGCTCAATACACTTCGATTGGAGGTTTTGGTAGGGGTTCGAAAAAGTTGACTTTTGCCCTCTGTAGTCGTTGTATTACCTATAGCATAGTCACGTACTCTAATATCATCTCCCATTTGCTCCTGCAAAATAAATTCATCGTTTTCTTCTACTTTTAATCCGGTACTGGTACCCTTTTTAGATGGAGAAGTAGAATGATCCAAAGAAATGACACTAGTCGCACCAGTCTCATCCGTCATTAGTCTTCTTAGCAAGGGAGGCTGCTCGTATGCGTTGCCTCTATCACGATTCTTGCCAAAGCCATAATTATAGCGAAAGGGTAAACCTTCATCACTACTACTAGGGACACCTGGAGAAGTAGGACCAGAACTAGGCGTGTCTGGCATATTGAGAGGTCGACACCAAAATGTTGAATTGGATCCTAATTCAGAAGAAGACACATTACTATTCTGATTGGGGGAACGCATTAACTGCTTATCGGCTGCATGAGTCGGTCTGCGATTAAGGAAAGCATTCGTTTGTGATGCATAAGAAGTGACAGAAGTAGCCGACTCTTGACGAAGAGGATCCTTTCGTTGTAAATGTCCTGCTCGTTCTTCTTTAGTTTCAGCGTGAAGAGAATTGTTCTCACCTATGACAGAAGAAACATTACTCATCAGACCAGCAGATAAGAAAGATCCGAATGATGCCTTTGTACGAAGAACAGTATTTATTGCGCTTGTCAAAGATCCTCCACCTGAATTTACTTCCAAATCTAGCTTTTCTCGTTCTTCAATTGCCTTCTTCACTCCAACGCCTAGGCTACTCATATTACTGGTACTGCTGACACTTGAAGTGTTCCTTTGCAGGTCATTGACCCTTTTCACTGGAGATTCACTTCTAAAATAAGTATCTCTTCGAATAGGAGATGCACTGCGAGAATATGTGCTACCTCGGGTTGGAGAGGATTTTCGAGAAACATTACCATCTTCAAAGGCACTAGCAAAGGCTCTGACAGATGGTCTAGTAGGTGATGATGAGGATTTGGAGCTTGATACAGAATTAGTGCCAACTTCACTATCTGTACCATTAAATCTTGGTCTTGCAAAAGTACTAGCTGCTCTACTTTGAGCTCGAGATACCGTGGGCTTATCAAAAGTGTCGACTGTCTCGTTCATCTGATCAAGCATATCTAATACAGCTTTCTCTTCATCTGCCATTGTCCCGTTGTGTCTCTCTCTAGCAACCGCTTCATCCATCATTGCTTCTTCTTCATCAGCTCCAATTAAATCCTTTCGGTCGCCAAGAGGAGTGTTGATATCTTGTGCGAACCTACTCCAAGGGTTGGTCATCTGTTTGGTAATAGCTGCTCTCCCAGATACTGGTGGAACGTTAGGAGTGAGTGTTCCTCTAGGTGCGTCATCCAGATTGCGCACCATCAAAGGCGCAGCTTTGCGTTTTACATAACGACTTGAAGATGGTGAAGATGTCAGATCTGGTGTCGATTGCGTGGCGCCAACCAAAATTCCCAATGAAATTCTGGTGTTTTGTCGGGCCAGACGCATTGCTCCTTCAGTTTCGTCTTCTTTGTTGGTACTATTGGCCCGACTCAAATCTCTCAATCTCTGTCTTGCATTTCGAGGATTCTTCCAACTTGTAGAATAGGCAGCAAACTCATCTTGCAAGACGAGTGAAGAGACTGGTTGTAAATCTGCTCCCTCTTGAAAGCTAGAGGAAGTTTCAGTCTGATCATCAAAAGAGTGATGGCGCTGCCTTGCCGTACCGGAAGTTAAACCTGCAAGGCGAGCGTTATTGTTATTACTTCCGACGCTCAAAAGATTATTCACCCAGCTTCTTGGTCGAGGTAGTCGAGCATTTTGGAAAGATGGAGAAGATAGACTTTCTTTGCTGTCTCGGCTAGCTGTCTCTTTTCTTTTTCCATTCAAGCCCCCGAATTGTGCATCAAAGACGCTATTCTTACTGTCACTTTGGGGAAATAAGAAGCGACTGCCATCATCGTTGCTTCCTCCGCTACCCTTGCCCTTCTCCTGCAAGTTCCTCCACCTTTGCATATGTTGAACACCTTGGCAGAATAATGGTCGGTTTTTGTTGAAGGTAGGGATTCCAAATTCGTTGAGTTTTTTGGTTTCACTTTTGGCGTTTTGCAATTCAAAGATGTTGAGACATGAGTTGACTTTGCTCTGTGGATTAGAAAAGACGATTGGGCTCGGTAATGCACTGGCAGAGTGGCTTCTTGTTATCAAGTTTGCTATATTATTCGTTGATGTTGGTGTCGCGTTTGATTGGGGATGCTGGGTAACTTTTGTTGGCGTGCTTGCTTGTTCTTGATTTTGTTCTGCACTCGATATAGAAGGAGCAGAGAAAGGTATATTTGTTGTACACTATTAGGTATGAGCCAACACGAAAGAAGGTGAGTGGTAGGTATAATGATAAGATTCAGTTATTTCCATCGTAAGAAACATAAGAGCAATAAAGTGACAAAATTGCATACATCAAAAAAAAAAGAATAAGAAAAGTCAAATACTCACATACGCGCTAGTGGGATTAACGTTGAAATCACTGCCACTATATTTATCACTACTACTACTACTGCTAGTGACTTGACCTGTCCCTATGGAAGAGGAGACTAATGATAGATCATCGTTCTCTTCTTCTATTCCGAAAGAGAAAATGTCATTTTTCAAATTTAAATGCTGAATCTGATCACTCATGACATTTTGAAGTTGATTTGAATTTCGTTTCAATTCTTCGATAGTGCTGTAAATCTCATCATCAAGAGAAAGATCTCTTTGCATAATCACCGTTTCATCATCTTCTTCTTCTTCTTCTTCTTCTTCACTAAAGCTATCTAGCTTGGCAGTGTCATTTGAGATTTCCTCTTCAATACAACCATTGCATAGTGCCGCGCTTGACATACCACCCGAGCACTTTACCAGTAATTCTTCCGTCTTCCTAGGTCGATGTGTCGAGTCGCGCACCATGTTGATTGAAAGAGGAACAGCAGGTTTGAAAAGTGATAGTGAGGTATCATAAAGTGAAAGAGTGAGACTGGGCAGAGAAGAACATCTATAATTTCTTCTGTACCTTCTTTGTCTTCAAGTCATAAGTGAACTTCAGCAATATAATCGCGACATAAATCTACTCTACTCGGCGCCCGCGTTACTCTCCAACCAACTCCGAATGACTACACATATTAGTCTGCTTATACTATGATCAGACAAAAGCATTGTTTTCCAATTGTGCGAATAATTTCCTTTCTGTATATCAAATTCACACTGTAGTATCATAGCTCTTCTGTACTATTACAGTAAAGTCAATTCATAGTTTTACAAATTAAAAGGTGACTATCAAACCACCATCATATCTAGAATGTGATACGGAGCTTCTAGAGTAGGTAGAGAGTGAGTGAATAAAGACGAGAAGGGTATCTGCAAAAGACGCGTCCCATCACGTGCCGGGTTGCGGTGGGTTCTTCCCTTCTATCTAAGTGAATCTGGTACCGGTAGGTTTAGTCCTTGTTTAATCTTTTTTTGCCATTTTAAATATTACCGACCAAAAATTGTCTTTAATGATCGCTTGGACGAGCCTAATCCAGTGGGTTTCTCTCTTTCATCTTGTAAATGGGAAAGATTCATAGTAGTAGAAGGATAATTAGTCATCGTCGGACTGGGAATGAAGGGAGTAATGTTGGTATTATTTAACTTCTTCTTCCTTCTTCCTAGATAGACCAACGATTTAGGACTGGTGGAGGGACTAGTACTCGTTGAAGGTAAATTGGTCGATTGGATATATTCACTATAATTTTGAACAGGTGATTTTAGTTCAGAAGTATTAGAAACTTCAATCACTTTGCCATCAGGACCATCTTCAATATCAAAGATTCTTCTCTTTTTGTCTTTACTAGATGTTACTCTGACTGTCAAGACTCCTCTTCTAGTGATTGTCGCCCGGCCCATGAGAAGTCTTGAACCATGCTGAAAGTGATGTGCTTTCACCACTCTAGCAGCAGCACTTTGTAAACCGTCTATTGCCCGATCACGAAGAATGTCAATCCTCTGGCCTGGATCAGTAACATCGATGTACTTGATGTGAGGCTGTTTTAAGCCTAAAAGTATAATAGCTGGCAATTTCATTGGAAGGAATTGAGCTAGACGGACGACACACTAGTAATCATCAGGGATAGTAGTATTCTCATTTAAGTTCAAAGCTGGCACACTATTTTCAGTAGACTCACCTGAATTGAATAGACCATTTCTACTCGTCCGTGATTGTTGCAGACCCGACATTGGCTCTTTAAACCCATCATTCGTACCTGATGGCATTCAGGACACTCTACAACAGTACGACTGGATGATAATTCGATATTGCTTTTGAGTTTCTTTCTCCTGATAATACCTTTGGAATCGATTGGTATAGCCCATGGATCGGTGATTTGTGGAAGCTCACAAGCGGGTATCCCTACAATCTCAAGTCAGACTTAAATTTTACCTCATTTCTATTTAGCATCATCTTCACTTAACTCACCATCATCAAGTACAGGCCCTCGAATAGTCCACCTTCCCCTTCTCGATTCGGTCCAGATTTCAATCTTCACATGTGCCATCTCCATCTTACTTAAAGCTTCTATCGTCAATTCTTTCTCCCTCGCTTCCAATGCTTCTTCTCGTTTCTTCATTTCTTTTTCTGAAGTAAAATTTAAGCTTGATAGCTTATCAGAAGTTCCTTTTATGCAATTTGATTCGTTCATTGAATATAAAGGTAGTCTTGACGATAATGGTCTGCTGGCTTTTCCTCCTAAATTTTCAAATTCGCCAACCAATCTTCTTCGGATTCCAAATAAATTAGATTGATCGGTAAGAATAGAATCTTCTTCGATCAACTCAATGTCCTCTTCGTCTAGTCTGAGTATAACTCGGTCAGACAAAGCACTCTCTGGTGATGAATGTATTAGATTTGAGCTTACCGCACCGAGCGTTGCACCTCTGATTCTTGCTTGGTGCTTTTGCTGTAATTGATGTAGCTGCTGCTCTGAATGAAGTCGCTTTAGACCTTCACTGTATTGCCTTCTGTCCAATTGCGATTGAGATACAAAAGGGGCTAAGAGCGAAGCAGATTGCGAGATTTGAGTGGAAACAGCCGATTCGCTTGATTGATTGCTGTGTTGATAACTTGACCAGACATGCAGATTGTTACTGCTACTTTCACTTTTTATCCTTGTTTGACCGATTATAGAATTTGCTGATACACTTTTACTAATTGATGACACATTACCAGAAAGGCAAGTTAGTAAACTATCTGAGCTTGGACTTTGTATTACTATCGGTCGAGTTTCAGCAGAGTCTACGCCGAGCTCACCAAAGCATGAGCGTAACGAGCGGACATCAATTGGTGCCTCATGCTGATTTAACCTATCCAGCTCTTCTAGACTTTCGATTGTATCAAGGCAGAGATTGTGCTCGATCAACTTTTTCTTGTATTTGCCCGGAATTTGGGTTGCTATTGGACTTCGGTCAGATGAGTGTGAGCCATTCAAAGAGCGATTCTCTTCTATCGTATCTCCTCGAATAGTATTGATAAAGACTATGTTGTCCGCCTTTGAACTCAGATTACGTGTACGAGGTAAGCGACCTTGAGCAGAAAGAGGAGTGCTGACAACAGCAGTGGGAGAATTTTTTTGATTGGTATTAATACATTTCTTCTTCGTTGTGTCAGGAAGCTGACTTTGTGTGATTCGTGTAGAGTCCATGTTTTTCACAGTTTCATCGCCGCTCTTCAATGATGTACCGTTCCTTGACGACTTTTGGCAAGTCCAATTTCCAATTCTCGTAGTCTGCACCAAGTTTGAAGGAGTCGGTGTTGTCGGTTGCGGTAGAGGTTCCAGATCTGACTGCATCTTGCGTAAAGACGGTATCACATCGTTGACCCCCCATTTCTGTCCTTTTTCCACCATCAGTATTTCACCCGTAATGCTTTCAGTCCCATCATTGGCAACAGTCACTTCCTTGTTGTTGAGAGGCCAAACATGACCAACTATGCCTTCTTGCCAACCACCACGAAGCACCATCTCTTCCTCCTTCTGATTCTGCTGCCTTTCTTTTTCTGTCATCTTGGTATCAATATTGCAGGATGGCTGAGAAAGATACGAAATTAAATCAAAATTGTCTTTTTTCACTCGAGCCCTTTTACGTTCATTATCAAGCCTAGCAGTAAAGAGATGAGTTACTTGCTTTGGTCGTACGACTGTAGACGAAGATACTGATGTAAGATCAAGAAAAGGTTGACAAGTTTTGATTGAAACGTTAGATGGAGAGTTTGATGATGTTGAAGAAGTCAAATTCATCCTATTTGTAAATTGCGCCCAAATTACTTTATCCTTACCGAACTGAACCTCTGTTTCACCTCCGGTGCCTGGATGTGAAAGTATGTAAACGACGGCAAACTCGCTTCTTAGACTAGAGGCCATACTATCACAACTTTCCTCTTCTTTTGGATCTTCTTCACTTTCGGAACACAACAAATTCACAACTCTACCAGTCTTTTGTTCGAGTTCTTCTCCTTGCCCCTCACTTTCCCCTTCCTCTCTAGAAGTCCACATTCCCTCCTTATCGATCATTACAAGACATTTCTCCGCCTTCGCCTTCTCCTTCTCCTCCTCCTCCTCGCCTTCCTCCCTATCTGACCCATCTTTCACATCCAGCGATCCTTGGACTGCCACATCTGCATTACAACTATGTAAGTTTGCTTGCAATGGCGTTTGGACTTGGTTCCCATTCGATCTGACTACGTCTATCGTCTCATCAAGTTTTCTTTCAATTCTGTCACAGACTGAAAGTCTTGCTTCCAAGTTGCTGGTAAAGTCGAAGCTGTCTTCTTCCCATGTAGACAAAAAGTCTTCCAATTCCTTGGTGACTTGATTGAGTGACTTGGCGATAGACGTTGAAGGATTTCCCAATTCTGTCTTGACATCCATCTCATTGTGAATCGACCGTTGTGAAGTAAAAGAGTACTTTGGAGTACTGGAATCCATCTTTGCTTGTTAGTATGATCAAGGAGCAAATCAGCAAGATGGAAAACAGAACAGTATGACAAAAGAAGATGAACTTTGATCTCTACAGAAAAGTATGCAGAATATATTTGAGCTTAGGCCGCCTTCGAATCGAGGAAATCGATACTACCAAGCACCGATTGCAGTTGAGAAAGAGGCTCATGCTCACCTCCCAAAATGGCACTCAAAGAGGCAATGGCCATGTAGCCAATGGGAAAAAAAAATTTAGAAAAAAAAGGGAAGACAAGAAACACTAGTCAAGGGTTGGATTTTGATCTAGCCATTCACCACTTCATTGTATACCTCTTTATGATGTGCTACAAATTGCTGTTGTATGAAAATGATTCGCTACTGTAACTACATGTGTTAACTTCAGATTGTAGCAAGACATAATATCTGGATAGCCTGCTTGTGCAGTCTGCTTGCTTCGGGAAAAGTTGATGACTCTTATGCGAATTCGCTTGCACTTCCCGTCATAATAAGACCGACTGATGGCCAAACAAATCAATCACACTATTGATCCTACACTGGACTCTACCTACTTGCACTCACCAATAAGCCCGAATAATCCGAGAATACTACTAAAGACTTCGACGATAAGAATTTTGACAAAAAGTTGTGGATCTGCTGCATCTGCTACTGCTGCATTGGCTCCTGTAATGCCAACCGATACACCGCAACACAAATTACACATTCCTACTGTTAAGCCTCCCCAAAATAGAAGATACCCTGCAGCAGCAGACAAGGTCATTATAAAGAAAAAGAGTATGTGTCGCTACTATTTACACTCACCTGTAAGATAGTTTTCAGGCTTCCAGAGTCCATCAGAACCACCGCTAAGATTTCCATTGACCTTGGCTGAAAAGACAATAGCCATGATGACACCATAGATGGCAACGACTTCACAGAAGATGATACTGAATAAAGAGGAGTCAAATATTAGAAGGTAACTCACTCGCTACATGCTTGTGACCAAAATCTCATACCTGATCAAGTTCTTTGTTGTGATGCGTGGCGCTCTAACACCTGCTCCCAAGATTGAAGCACCGGTAATAAAGATACCCCTAAACATGAATGATGATATGATAGTAAGTACCAATATCCATGTCTGTTTGCAAAAAGATAAGCTCACCATCCGGCTCCGACTACACTCAACCCAATACACATTCCAATGCCTAGCATTGCCCATGTGTAGGGGCTAGTCTCTTCCAAGAATTCACCAATATTAAACGATTCACCTGAACCAGTAAAGATGAGGTAAAGTCCTATGATGGTAGCTGTTGAGATGGAGGCACCTCCAGTATATAGGAGGGTACTCATCCTTGCTAGGCCTTCACTGGACGAACTTTGACACCGGTGAAGATGGAGATAATCAGGTGCAAAGGTGGTGAGATTGGAATACTACTGAAAGTTTGTTCAAAATTGAATACCCGCCAACTTGTAAGACGATGTCAACTTTCCAAAGGTCGCTAAGCAACGCTCAAGCCAAGAGACACGTGGGAATATCTTTCTGAAGATAAATCAAATCCAAAAAATAAAAATCGTAAAGATTTCTTAAATTTGTTCACATAGAGAGATCACTAAATTCAAATTCCTTTCCTCATCAAATCAGCACATTTGACCTCGTAGAAGCTGCTGCAGAATATATCCACAATGCCACCTTCCTCTTCAAACTATACTCTCAACCACTTTCCTACAGGAAGCCATAAAGATCAATCGTCTCCTCTTTCTCCTTCTTCCTCAGCTGCATCATCATCATCATCATCATCATCACCATTACCTCCTGTTCCAAGGACGCGACTCGAAGCCCGCGATGCTATCATTTCTAGCTTGATACAGATCTTGGAGCAACCACTTGGAATGATACGCGATGGGACAGTAGGAGATAAGCAAATGTCAGCAGAATCCCATTTGATCCCTGGAAGCTCATTTGGCAAGCATTTACGACAGTTAGTTTGGAAGAGATCAAAAAGCTGTGTGGCGATATGCTGACAATCTCATCTTCTGCTCACGTTTTTATTACTTCCGTGTAGTGTTCATGATCACTATCGAGTGCTACTTGATGCTGTTCATATCACCCCCTCAACTGGAGTCGAAACACCCCTTTCACTAGATTATGACAAGAGGATGCGTGCTCCCCCATTAGAGACATGTGCCAAGACAGCACTAGAGGAATTTGAAAGCACACAACAACGCATCAGAGATCTCTTTGATATTGAATTCTCAGCAGCCAACGAAGTAATGAGCCGAGGCTTAGATAGAACAGTCAAATTGACAGCTACAACGCCTACAGAGATTGAAGTCGGTAGTACGTTGGGTAGAGAGGTAAGACTGTTAAGAAGGGAAAGGGATAATTCCAGTAAGATTTTAGCTGACGGTACTGTTTCTGGTCTTCCACAGATGTGGTTCGTCTGCCTGCATGCCATACATCACTTTGCATTGGCTAGAGTGATTCTCGTTCATGAATTAGGACTACGAATAGATGATGAATTTGGCGTAGCGCCTTCCACCCTGCTTTTCCGAGAATGGAACAAGGCCACTCAATCAAAGCTATAAAATTCAACCTTATAGCAGCAAGCTATATACTAATAAGTATGTATTTACCATCATTCGCTTCCCCTTTTCCAATGATACATTCGATAGTTGTAGAGAGAAAGACATGAAGCTAAAGAAGTGGAGAAGAGGCCACGTGCTTCATAAAAAGCTTAAACTTCAAAACCCCCAGACATGCTTTATTTTTGCCTCAATTACACGGAGCACTTTCTTTTCAACTCGATATATAACCCCACCTTCTTAGCATCGTATACCTTGTCATTCTCACACCTGGGAAGTGTTGTGATCTTTTTCTACTGCATATTTTCGTTTCATGCAAGGGGCAGTCTCACTGATAAGCACTTACACTGTCAATATTAGCTGAGTCAACTCCTGCAAGACTCAATTTTCAAAGTTCGTCTTGTATGGCTCATGTCAAGCCATCGACTTCACCCAACGATGTCGGAGATGCCTCCTACTTCTCAAAGTCTTCTACACCTATCTATGATCCTCATACTTCAAATGACTCAGATCACGACCTAGCCACTTCGTCAAAGATGCGACAAATCTATGATGATAATCTGTCTAGCCCACCCGCTTCGAATTTGCTTGTAGATGAATTCGCATGGCAAAATCGGAGAGGGAGAAGGCGAAGGAGTTCCGAGCGTGAACAAAGAACATATGTTGAGAACCACTATCATATGGATGGTAATAGCTCGAAAACATGTGAAGGTGAGACTGGTGGATCGACTTCAATGCTGTGGTGGCAGCGAGCACGGATGGAAGACACTGACGGAGTAGAAAGTGTTAGTCAAGGCCAAACATCAAAAAACAAGACCAAAATGCAGGCATTACCACCCCTGGAAACAAAGACAGATGTATCTTCCTCTTCGTCTCCTTCTCCGTCTTTACGATCGCCTGCAGCCGCCTTTCTTTCCAATATGAATGATCTTTTAGGTTCACCTTCATCCCTATCTGGCAGCAACCAGGACAGCAATCGAGCCTATTCAATAAGCCCTATTAGAGGTCATGCTTATGCTGCATCTTTTGCTGATACTACCCTTTCGTCTCTACCTCGCAATAGTTCTCATCAAGGTTTAGAAGGCTCAACTTTTGCAATTGGAAGCGCAGCAGCGCATCTTTATAATTCTGCTCTGCCATCTAGCAATCAAGAGACTTTAAACCCTAAAAGACCAGACGACGAAGGGAGCAGGATAGGTCCCAATGGAAGATACCTACTGGGGAAAACTATTGGTTTTGGAGGGTTTTCCACTATCCGAGAGGCCTGGGATTTGGGAGAAGGAGTGAGTAATGAATTCCTTCAAGATGAAGAAGAAGGAAGGCATAGAGTGGCCGTCAAAATTTTGTATACTGTGGAAGAGGAAGACATAAAGAGGGCAGCAGCACTAGAAGATGAGGAATTGAGAATATGGGAGACTGTACCATCACATCCCAATCTCCTTCCTCTACTTCATCACGAGAGATTAATCGTACCCGAACTTCAACCTAGTACTCGGCATTCTACAATGAGCTTTTTAGTGATGCCTTTCTGCGAAGGAAGCTTACTCACGTATGTCAAATCGGAAGGTAACTTACCAAATACTTCTTTTATTTCACAAGATACAAATTTAGAGTCATTATCACGTAGTACTTCAGCACAACTCTCACAAGCACTACTTCAACAAGGTGAAATTTCTGGCAATTCACCTTCAAACTATCCAATATATTCAAGAACAGGCTCTGGATTTGTACATCGATCGAACACTGGAAAACGTGTAGCATCTGTCCCTCTTTCCAACATTTTGGGTCGATCACCCTCTCTAGCAACTACACCTGCAAGTCCAGGTAGTACTTCTTCATCTTCGATGCTTCGTAGGGCATCTTCACGTATTTCTCGTGCTCAGAGACAATCAAACGGAATACCTTTTTCTGCTGCTCGGGATGTCATGAGGCAATTGACAGAGGCAATACTTTGTCTGCATACAAAAGCTAGAGTCGTACATGGTGATCTAAAGCTGGAGAATGTTTTGGGTCAAAGGTCAATATCACGGTATCTTCATTCAAAAGAAGAGGATGAATTTGTAAGAGGAGGTGCTGAAAGCTACGAGTCTCAATCTACAGAATCATTTCGTGAACCAGAGATGTCAACCATTGAAAGTATCTGTTGGAGAGTAGCCGATTTCGGACTGGCAAAGAGAATTGAATCTAGCCGACCCAGCATGCGAGAGAGAGAGTCGGATCACTACCAGCAGAGTGAAGAGACGGATTCAAAAGCAAAGCGATCAACAGCAAAAGTAGGAGGTGCAGGAGGTTCACTGGCGTATACTGCTCCAGAAGTCTTTCTCCCCGTTGATGTAAGTGGGGAAGGCGAAGATGAAAATTCTACACCCTTTGCTTCGGACATGTGGGCACTTGGATGTATATTGTACGCTCTTTGTTCAGGTAAGCTACCTTTCAGCGATTCTTTCGAACCAAGATTGCAAATGAAGATTGCAAAGGGAAAGTGGGAGATGCCCAACAGATTGAAGAGATTTCGAGAGAGAAGCAGAATTGCAACAACTACTTCCACCACAATAGCGAACAATATTGCAGCAAAACGAGAACGGGAAAGGAGCAGCAGTGGAGGTGTAACAAATTCACCATTGAGTCAAAACAGTAACCTCAGTGCGTCGCTCAAGTATAACAAAGCAATATCACCCGCTATTTTGGGAAGGACGACCCGCGATGGAGGAAGTTTCACTGATATGAGTGCTAGTATGCCAGCTCTACAACAAAGACTATACTTCGAAAATGGTGGAGTAAGAAGCACAAGTGAGACTTCTATCATCGTTCATGAAGTAGATGATGATACTTTTCATGATGTAGATGAGGAAGAAGAAGAGAGCTTGGAATCTGATGAAGATGAAAGGGTGGATAAATTAATGGATGGAAGTAGCAAAGATCGATTGGAACTTCGACTTGTATTGCGACATTTACTTGAACCTGACCCTCGAAAAAGGTGGACGATTGAGCAATTGGCTAGATTGTCTTGGCTTTCGATTCAAGACGCTCCTTCATTCTCGATCCTAGAACATAGAGGTGATAGTCGACTTGATATTATGCATCACAGTGATCTACCGTTGAATTTGGAAATGCACAAAGAGAGCGAATCGCTGAACAAGAGGCCAAGTCTGGTGCAGACTAGCATATCTGAACATGCTTCTCAAGAAAATATACCTACACAGACGGATCAAGAGGATGCAAGAGGACGATCAAAGCGTAGAGATAGACTTGAGACGATAGGCTCGAAAGAATTTGTTGCTAAACCAATTGACATTGATCGCAGTACAAGTCGTAGTCGTAGTCGACCTAGAGCTAGTCGAATGTCATCCTCTCCTTGGGATATAGGTAGTGATACATTTGAAAAGGAACGACAACAGCAACAGCAAAGATCGTCTAGTAGAGATATTTGGGCATCATTTTCCGACAAGGGACTTGGTCAAAGAAGTAGTAGTGTTGATACTCATTCATTGCGAGGGCGAACGCCATCTACAGGATCAAGGCGGAGTGCGAGTAGACCTCGTAAATTAGAGCTTTCAAAGTCTTCTTACTTTCCAAAAGGTACCGCATCACCCATTTCTACTGCTCCAACGAGGGGCGATAGCAATTCTGTTAGTCGGTCTTCTACTTCTAGAAGTCGAGCTAGGGCTCGGGATGCTTTACAAGATATTGCAGATAGAGATGAGAAACAGGATGTCAGTCCGAGCAGGTTACGGCAAAGCGAAATTGTGGAAGCTGGTGACGAGAGATTGTGGTGGCAGAGAGGGAGAAGGAGTGGGCGATGAAGAACATTCGTACAATACAAAACATTTTCTCAGGCAATATCTATCATCTTGAACACGCTCTTCTATGCATGTAACATCATCTCTAATTGTAAAGTATGTCATGAGCTATAATTTAAAGTGATTGACCTAATATACAATCAATCACTATATTCAATTAAAGCTTTTGCTTCATCTCCTCGAAAAGCTGAAAATTGATTAAGAGAGTCGATAAAGATGAACTGAAAAAGCTGCTCAATCATCAAATTAACACACCTTGTTAAGCTCTTCCTTGGATGGTTGTGTAGCTGGCCAATTGATGCCCAAGCCAGACTCTTCAGATAGCTTTGGAATGACGTGGACTAAGAAAAAAAGTGGTGGTTTCAAAAAGAAGTTTTTTTTTTATTTTATAAATTTAATTTTCTGCCTTTACCCACAATGAACATGATCCACAGCTTGATGAGCCGCTCGACCATTATTTTGTAAAATGTTGTAATCACTAGCACCAGTTGCCTTTGCCAACTTTTTAGCAATTGGAAGTAATTCTGTTAGGTATTCATCTGGCATATCATGTAATTTTGCAGCATGAAATTTTGGAATTACTAAAGAATGGTAAGGTGCGATTGGTCCAATATCCATAAAAGCAAAAGTATGTTCGGTTTCATACAATTTCATTGATGGAATTTGACCAGCAATGATCTTGCAAAAGATGCTACAAGGAGACAGAAAGTAAGAAACGAAATGAAATTAAATTAAAATACGATATACACCTACGATCCCAAAGGCAACGAAACACTCACCAATTGGCGTCAGTAGCCATCTTGAAAATTGGGCGTGTCAGAAACGTTTTGGATTGAGAAGGAAAGCTGGCACACGACAGTTGAAAAGACAATAAATAAAATAAAAGAAAATTATTGGTTAAAATGACAAAAGTGGAGAAGGTAGGGAGTGTGAAGTGGTGGGGGGGCTGAGGCGTCAAGGGTAAAGATCAAAGAGCGTTCACGTGGCTGGATTTTTGACTTGCATCAACAATAGACCATCCGCGAATTGGTAGACTGATCCTACCTTACTTGCAGCGCACCATGTCCAGTAGAGCTGAGCATCTCCGAGCTTGTCTTGGATGCAGCTTTGTGCAAAGAGCGAAAGAGTTTGGTCAAAGAGGATGTCCAAATTGTGAATTGATCTTGCAGGTAAGTCGTCGATGAAAAAAGAAGAAGTAAAGGCTTTCCACGCTTCATGTCGACTGATGTTTAAGCTTTTTTTTCCCACTGATTGAATGGACAGATGACACAAGATCAAAGCAAGGTCATTGAGTGCACTACAAGTCGATTTGATGGTCTAATTGCCATGATAAATCCAGAGCAGAGCTGGGTAGCAAAGTGGAACAGGATTGGTGAGTAGCATGAATGTTGAAATGTAGCAAACCAATGTACCAATTCATCAAATCAACGATTTGCCACTCTTCGTAGAAAAGCGAGTACCAGGTTTGTACGCAGTCAAGACATCTGGTCAGCTTCCAGAATATCTTCGCGAGAAGATGGGATGAGCAAAGGTTACCCTCAATCGACAAATCTTCTGCATCGAGGCAGATGACTCCTTGTTGATTTTATTGTACTTGTAATTGTAATTGGACGCACGTTCAAGCCACGACATTGTTTCACCAAAGGCACAAATTTGAGAAAAGGGGAAGAGAGATAGAGAGAGAGATGGTAGAAGAAGGGAGACAGAGAGGCTGTGAGGAAGTAAAGAGTAAAAAAGGGGTAGTAAATCGCAGTTGTAATTGCAGACCCTTTTGACGAAGAGGGACGGAGAGATGTGGTAGAAGGGAGCTGTGGTGTCGACCTTGATCGAGAAGAAGTCTGGGAGGCAATTTCACTGATACAGTGAATTTTTGAGTTTGTGTTGAGACACTTTAGGGTCAAAAAAGGGTGGAGGAGACAGGTGGGTCTGAGGATAGTGATAGTGGTAGGGACTGGACTTTTAGCGTCCGCCATTGGCCATCCGAAGCTTTTCCTGCTCCAATCTCTGATACAACAGCTGAACTGCCATTTGAATATTAGCAGGTGGGCCAGCTAAAGTGATAGATGGAAGGAAGTAAGGTGTCAATCACGGGCAAATCATGTGTGGCTCATTTCTTGTTTACTCACTAATTGTCACTAGTCTTTCTGAACCACTGCCTCCAGCAGCAATGCCTGCACCAGGTTCCATTATTTTAATGTGACTTCCACTCATCTGCCTAACTTCGTTGATTTTCTGACCGCCCTTGCCGATAATGCAACCAACAAGATCATTAGGAACAAAGATCTGTTGTGTTTGTGAACCAGGAGGAACTTGAGAAGCACTCGGACCCGTAAAGCTAGCACCAGGTACTTGAGGCATTGCTCCAGGATATCCGTATCCTGCAGCTGCAGCTGCTGCCGCTGCTGTCACAGGAGCTCCTGCCCCACCGAATCCTTGTGGTCCACCTGGAGCTCGAGAAGGTCCGGCAGTAGGTCGGTAGCTGAGATTGTTGGCGGTACGATCTTGGTGTTCGAGAAGAATTGTTCCGACGTAGTAGACGGCAATGTGAACAGCATCTGCCACTCCTGAGATATTGAGTACTCGCTGTCGTCCAGGCAAAATAATTTTAGATGTACTAACTCAATTGATGATGATGATGGGCTTTGAAACTACTCACCTCAGTACTTCCAGGCAACATCGCCTCTCCTGCTGTCAATCTTGCTCCACTAGCTTCTTGGATTTCTTTTATTTTACTACCTTGCTTTCCAATGACGGATCCCATGCGAGCATGAGGTACAATGAATCGAATTGTGACTGCTCTACTTCCAGGTACAGATGCTTGATCGAAGGGTTCGTCGTTGATGCGGCGTACAATTAGACCGAAAGCCTGCGTAAGGAGGGAAGAGGAAGACATTAGCGGGTGCGAGCAAAAGGTATCTTTCACTATAAACGCACCTTGCTGACTGCATCTAATGGACCTGCCACTGTCAAAATTCTTTCGGGATTGCCGGGTAAGCTTTCACTCTACAAAGAGAAGAAAGCGTAGAGCTCTGTTAATGAGTTTCCATCAAACTAGAATTTTAATTAATACTTTTTTGAGCACTCACGATAGTCAGCTTTGCTCCACTCTTGTCTCTGATTTCGTTGATGTGTTTTCCCTGCTTTCCAATAATGACACTAGCATCACCAGTCACAATCAATGCTCGAATTGCAATGTTAGCTGGTTGACCATCTGCATCAGCATGTCCGCTATCGTTACCGTCCATTCCACCAGCCGCTAGAATACCTTCTCCATCATTTTTCTCCTCCTTTGATTCCAAGTCTCCTTCATCTCCTTCATGTGGTAAACCCAGTTCTACTGCATCAACTTCCTCATTTTTTGCCACGTTGGCAGACCCTTCAGTGGTCATCTCTGATCCTAATTTGGAAGTTTGTGCTGCCGCCGCTTTTGCTTCCTCCTCCTTTATTCTTTTTGATTCACTACCTAAGTCTTGTAATGGTGATGGCGATCTAGCTCGTTTTGTCGTTTCTGCCATACCAGCAAATTAAAAGTCAGATTTTTGCCGCAATCACAAAGTGAGAAGTGAATAGCCACAGCTAAGGCAACAAAGGCGATTAAAAATTAGGTGGGAGTGACTAAAGAAAGGTGAGGATTTAGGCTGGGAAAGAGAGGAGGGATGAATACGGATGTCAGGAACCTTGAATTGGAGGGCGAGAAGACAGATGAAGAAAGAAAGAGATAGAAAAAAGACGTTCTCCGCAAATGGAAAAGAGTGGACGATTGCATCTAAGGTGATCAAGTAACCCAGCCAAGGAAGAAAGAAGAAGAAGAAGAAGGATAGCGGCCAAGCCAATACCCTCCTCGGCATTGCTGCATCCCCAAGTCCCCAGCTTACAAGTTCTTACATTGCAAATCCAATGAATGCCTGATAGCTCATAAAATAGGCACTCACCTATTGTAATTGTGTTCTCTTATACGTCCGATTTACCAGTAGGCGAGGATATGACTCTTGACTTGGCAAATTTCTCCGCAGTCTCAAGAGTTGTTGTATTTTGCTGGACGCAACAGCAGAAGCGCTGACGGAGGTTCGAAAGGGAAGGTGGGGGAGAATTAGTGAAGTAAAGAACGTCGACGTCGAACAACGAGGCTGGAAGAGACGAAGTCAAGGAGGAAATATGGATGAGAAAGATGAAGACCAAAGAGCGAGTTAGAAGAGAAAAGAGAAAAAAAAAATAAATAAGAAAAAAAATGCCTGTGAAGACTGATTTTGGGCGTAACGCTATACTGCAAGCTGATATTGAATAATCTCCTCATCAAGTCCACTATATTGAAGTCGCGAGGCTCCCCCTTTATTAAGAAATAAATACAATAGCTTATGCTACGCTTGATAGAAATTCTTTTTTTTTTTTTTTTTATTAAATCCGACAAGTACAAGATTTTTTTCTCAAGAATTTGATCTTTAGAGTATGGGAGTTGGAGCACAAGTTTGAGAGAACATTGCTCGACCTATGTTCATATGATCCCCGCATGGGAGATTAGGAAATGATAGAGACTTATAGTGTAACAAGTGTGTGTAGAAGAAAATAAAATAAAAACACTCCTTTCCTTCTGAAAAGGTTTTCAGTAAGTTGAAAAGTCTGCTGGGGCGGAGGTATCTGACAACGGAAATGGCACACGGGATACCGAAAAGGAACTTAGATATGGAATTGGCAGCGTGTTCTCATGACATCTCATCTCTGCTGCTCCTCTCGTAAACATTCTGGAGAATCACCAATTGCAAAAATGAAGAATGTAGTGTGTCCATCTTTTCCTTGAGCTCAGTAATCTACATTGAAAAGGCGGGCATAGATGTCTTTTCTAGTCGAAGAGACTTTCTCCACCGTCATACACCAACATATTGGATGAATAAAATGTTGGCAATTAGGCGCTGGTGATGGCTGCTCGAGCTGCAGAGACACGCTTCTTTGCCAATTGACGCTTGTTCAATCGAGGTTGTAAAGCTGAGCTGTCGGCCTTGGGGACTTGAGCGGCTGGTTCAGACTGTAGGGGCAAGTAGAGCGATGAGAGAAGAAGTCAAAGACAAGAAAAGCAAGATACAATACTCACTAGATGGACTTCAACGTGACAAGGGTGACCTTGGTATGGGTTGATTCTACCGTGGGCTCGGTATGTACGTCTTCGAGTCTTTGGTGCTTGGTTGACAACAATGTTCTTGATGACGAGCTCTTCAGTCTCTAGTCCCTTTCCCTCTGCATTAGCTTCAGCATTCTTAAGCAAGTTCAACAAGAATTTGACAGACTTGACGGGCCATCGACCTGAACGATGCAAATCATACTGTCAGCAAATATGCTATAGTTGAATCTTTTTCAACTTAAACTTCTATCGCTCCTTTTGCAATAGACCCTTCCCGCCTCCTGACCCCAACCTTTTTCTCTTCATTGTCATTGTCACGTCCATCTCACCTTGTGTAGTCTTGAATTCGTTGGCTTGTTGGGTTCGACCGACACCTCCATTGAATCGTCGGAAAGGAATGCACTGTTTCTTTTCTTGTACATTTGCCAAGTATGTGTAAGCCTTTTGCAACTTCATACCCGAGAGAGCAGCAGCAGTTTCCCTGGTGTTCTTGAAGTGAACTCGCAAGTACTCTCCACGAGAGCGCGAGGTCTTTTCCACCAACTTGGAGTCGTCAAAGGCGTATCGAACCTGGTAAAGCAAAAGTATCATCATCAGCGTACCATTCTCTTCCTCTAATTTTGATTCGATCGATGCATCCCCATATTCCAATTCTCATTCAATGTGCAGTAACGAGCGAGGTCCATCTCATAAAGATATGCTCCTACTAATGGACGCCCGAGCTCCTTCGTACAATGTTTCATCGTCACGAAAAATCCAATCCCTCGACTATCCAACCACCTTGCTCATCAAGTATCATCGTACTCACCATCTTGACGTATTATTGCGATAAAGTCGGATAGAGGTAAAAAGCTTGAATTTCTAGGTCTTCCTAGCCTTTGAAGCTCACAAGCTCTCCAAGGCCCTCTCTCTCCCTCACAATGGAATCTGCGAATTTGAGCCCGTGGCAATATTTAGTCTTGCACAGAACAAAAAGCTGCGGCGCGCGTCTCTGTCTTATATATCCCACGTGGTTTTTTTTTCTTATTCTTGTCAATAAGTAATTAACATTTTGACAGACATACCAAGGTCAAGCAAGGGAGATGATTTTAGCAAGACAAGAAAGACGGAGACTATGCGGATGCTAACTATGAGGAGGGGATTAGGGTTACGATCGCAAATAAATTCTTTCAATGTGAAAATCACAATTGTTTGACTTCAATAAATGGGGTTGATTGGGACAACATTGGAGGCTTCTGATAGCCTCCAAACTCCGAAACCTCGACCATTGTCTTGTATTCCAATGACAACACGCTCTGGACGATTATTCGATGAATTTTCTCTAGCCGCCTGTAAAGGTCTTGAGTGTCTCAAAAGTCTTTCTTCGAAGTTATTGGAGACATTATCCTTTTGCTTTGTCTGATGACCAGCGTTTTCATCTCCCAAGTGCGTGGCTATCAAGTAAGAAGCAGGCTCCATTAATCTTTTTTGAGTCAAGACCACGGCTGGAACTTCCTTTCGATTACCTCTTTCATCTACGACAACGACGCAAGAGGAGCTGGTACCCCAAGCCCAAAAGAACAAAACAATGGCGACAGCTGCGTAAATAAATAGCAAGGTAATATAGCCATATAAGATGATCCGATTGTACTGTTGAGCCATGATAGGTTTCCAAGTTCGAGTCGTGACTTGACTTTGTGATAATAGCCCAGATGATAAAGCTAATATATTAAAGCTTAGACTTTTCTCTAATTCTCGGGCAAAGACCATTTGATCGACCCGACCAGCTACAGATGCGACAGCACTGAAGGCAATGTTGGTGACTAAACCAGCCAAAAGAGGTCCCGATAAAGTTTGAGCGACACCAATACTAGAGAGAGTCGAATGCTTAATTTCAAAGGTTTCATTAAAGTACGACCATTCAAGATCTCTAAACGTCAAATCACAGACAAATGTTCCGTAGGAATATTCCATCAGTCGATTGGTAATAGAAGTGTCTGATGCAATGTGAAAGCTTTGGAATCCAGACGAAGATTCTGTTGTAGCAGAAGGGACTACAATTAGACCAGATACTGTCCAAGGATTGCTTTGAGGTCCCTTTAATGCATTTTGATCGATCTGTACTGCTTTATTCTTGCCAATGCTATATATAATGTCGGAAATGCCCAAAAATTCCGTCGTATCAGTTAGATTATGCTGTGAGAGCGTTTGTTGACCTGCTAGCTCAGGCCTCCCGACATTACTACAGTCAAAGCTGGAACATTTGACTTTGCATTTATGAGTCAGCATCTCACACCTGGCAGAGAGACCAATAGAGCTGCCACTTTCCACGTAATCTTGATAGTGAATGCTAGGATTTACATAGAATGACATGTTGTCAAATTCATCCGTTTGAATGTCTTTGTATATCTGTACAGAATATTCGCGGGATGCTCTGTTAGCTACTAACCAACCCAAAGACCTCACAAGGAGATTATCAATAGCAAAGGAAGCTGCTAAATTTGAATCAGAGGTAGGTTCAAGAGGTTTGAGGAGACAAGGGTAAATCTGATCGCTTGTAGCAGGGCACAATGTGTAATTGATTCCTATAGAGTAGGGAAAATTGCCTACAGCATCTTTGACGTCAATGACTGAGACCGTACGAGTGGTTTCATGAAGAAGGAAGTCGAACCAGGCGATTGTGGTTTGTAGAAAGACTAAAAGAATCAACCACAGCAATGCTTTCTTGAGTATTGCAGGTATCGTACAACCGAACACTTTCTTGTTCTTCGTCTGATACCAAAGTTTGATAGTCTTGATGATGGCTGAATAGCTGTAAAAGGAACATAGTTGTGTCAAAAGGTCGTACTGGTAGGATGTTGGTAGACAATCAAGGACATCGCGAGAGCTGCTGGTCAAAGTCGTCTGTTGTATTTGAATCCAATCTGAAGCTAATCCGTAGGCAATAAGTCCCATCATTGGATATAGAGACCCGCTTATAAGGAATACAATGATGCTTGATAGTGACAAGGTGGTAGGATGAGAGCTGGAATGGTTAAATTTGAGTTTAGCATCATTTCCTATTATTCTATCAGTGTACTCTCTACCCAATTCATTCTCATCTCCTTCACCGAGGTAGATGACGCCATGTGAACGTAATGGTAATTTGTGAGTGTATATCCAGGTCAACATTGCTGTCGCCATCCCAGCTGTACAGAGTAAGATACCCAAAATTGGTCCAATTAACAATAGTGGTGGTGGGTATTTCCTGACAGTTGCACTGCTGTGAATGCTGCTACCAAGTCGGACGTTCTCTGAGAATTGAATTTTGGGCAGACTTTGATGTTGGGAGAAGGCAATACTATTCATCTCCTTCGGCAGCTCATCGTTTGAGCTGCAGTCAGATCGCAGAGAGTCACTTCTTTGGTATCTGAACGTAGGTATGCTGTGTTCGTACTCCTCAGCGGAAGTTTCGCAAAATATGATTCTGTCGTCATTATGAGAAGTCAACGAAGGTATGCAAGTAACACGCTGTTTATTCTTGGTGGAGAGACTGTGAAAGGTTAGGAGTAGAGCAGGAATGATTCAGCTAATGTGATCTTCCAAGCTCAGCTGACACAGTTACTCCTTACGATTTTTGGTCGTGAGATAGATGTGTTTTAGGTAAAGTGTCGTAACATGGAAGCATGGCAGAATACCAAAAAAAAAAAAAATGAAGCAGATCAGTAATATATGGAGTAAGTAGGGTAGTGAATTGAGAAAAGTGAGTCACACACGAACGACCTCGAACATCCTATTTTACAAGCAATACCTCAGTGCGCCCTTCCAACTCTATTCTTTTACCGCCACATGCTGCCAATTTTAGCAACGTCAAGATTTAATGACGAGGAAAGTCGCAGATTGTAAACACACTTTAGTATAATGCCAATCCACTTCTACTGTGTTAGCCAGTAAGCAAATAATAGCACTTCAAAACATGAAACTTCCAATTATTGTTCCCTATCTACTGCATTCGTAGGACTACAAACAGATTTAGAAGCCTACAAAAGTATTCTGTCTTCCACAACAAAAAGAAAAGGGGGGGGGGGAGAAAGAGAGAGAGGGATACGCTAAACCGTATAAGAAGAATGAATTTTAGGTTTATTAGACCCTCCCTCTATGACGCGCGCGCGCGCTAAGTAAATTCTCTACCTCCTCCTCCTCCTCTTCGATGGATGGAAAAGGAAAAGTCTCATTCGGCTTCAAAAGAACGACTTCTGTGATAGGTGGGAATGTGAAAGGAAAATCAGGAACATCTATATCAAAGGTCCTGCCAAAACCATCGTTATTTGGAGAAGAGGATAGCGACAATGATGAAGGGAAGGATGGGAGTAGCCAGAAGAAAATTGAAAAGGTCAGCAGTGGAAGTAAGTCAGATTTAGCAGGAGTAGCAGGAGCTGCACCACTTTCACGCTCAGCAAAACAACGTACAGAAGAAGCTTTAAATATTGATGCTTCAGTGTTTGATTATGATGAAGTATACGATTCAATGAAAGTTGGGGAGAGGCAAGCAAATGCTCAGAGAGAAGAAGAAAAAAGAAGAAGAGATCCCAAATATATTTCAGCATTTTTAGCATCATCTGAACAAAGAAAGATCGATAGAACTAGAGCAGAAGCGAAAATGATACAAAGAGAAAGAGATTTAGAAGGAGAAGAATTTAGAGGTACAGAATCTTTTGTGACGGATGCATACAAGAAGCAAATGGAAGAAATTGAAGAGGCTGAGTCAAAGGAAAAGGAATTGGAAGAAAAGAATAGATCAAAGTCAAAAGGTGTAGCAGCTTTCTACAAAAATTTCATGGAAGAGAGTAATCGAGCCCATCAAGCGGCAGTTGCTGCTTCTCTGACTGCAAAGACATTCCCAAGTAAAGCTGCCAAAATCGACGAAGTAGTAGAACAAGAAGGCAAGAGCACGCAGTCGGAAAAACAACGAACAATTGAAGAAGCAAGAAAAAAGGGCTTAGAAATTCGACTGAATGATGATAATGAGGTAGTTGATGAACGCAGTCTACTATCAGCAGGTCTCAATACATTTGGAAAGAAGAAAATGGTGAAAGAAGAGGACAAGTCTGGAGATGGAGAGAGAAATTCTCGAAAAGAATTTGATGGTCAATCGAAACGTGATGGTGCTCGAGAGGCAAGGGAAGCAAGGGAAGCTCAACGACAACGTCAGTCAAAGATGATCGAGGAACAGATGTTGGAGCTCGAAAAAAAAAGAGAAGAGGAAGCAAGATTGGAAGAGGAAGAAAAGAGAAGGATTTTGATAAAAGAGCGTCGAAACGATCAAAGCAGTGTTGCTAGTGCTCGTGAGAGGGCGTTAGAAAGAAAGAGGAAAAAAAGGGAAGAAGAAGAAAAGGAATGAAAGGAGCACCCAATATGACAGTAGGAGCGTGTTGCATGAACTCATCATGTTGTAACAGTACCAGAGGATCAGAAAATTGCTAATCTATGCATTAGAGCTAGCTCAAGGAAGCGCACACTCGAAGATTGATAAGAAACTATTGTACAAATACATGAGCCTTGTAAAGGCATATTGAGTGGTGGTGATTGTGGCTCATGCTGTTCTGATTATATTAAAGTGGTTTACAAGAAAGTGGAAAAAAGACACACCAATCATACGTCTCATCTACTTTGCATCACTGTGCATATTAAAAGTTTCCTGCACACGGGCGACGACGACAGGAGGGTAACCACGATGCTGCATTCGTTCAATCAGAGAACTTGCTTCAGCTGTATTTCCGTGATCCATCTCTACTTTAATCATGGTTTCAAATGTTGAAGGTTCTCTGAGAAGGTTGTCAAATCCAGTCTTGCATGAAGATGCCGAATTTTCTTGTCTTGCTCCACTGACATGCTGTCTTTGTAAAGGATGGTTTCCTGCAGCTGCTACACCCATTGGTGGATCTCTCATTCCTTCAAAAACGGCACGGGCTCGATCAAGGCCATTCACTGAATCTAGAGCCGAGTATGCTTTGATGAGAACATTAGCAACGTAAGCCGTTACTTCACAACCTTTTGCTCTTCTATCTTCAATATGGGTTTCAATCAAATCTAATCTTTTATGTTCGTAAAAGACTGCCATGAGTGCTTCAAAAGATAGAGCGTCTGGTTCTTGACCCTTTCTTCCTGCTTTGACTGTAGCTACATGTTGAGGTATGGCATTGTATAGTTCCAGAGCGGTATTTAGATTCTTGCAATGGACACCATGAGCTGTGATCAAAGAAGCCCAATGATTACCTTGTACAGAGACATTCCCGTCAGCAATGAGATTTCCAAAGACATTGTTCATTGCTTCGATGTCTACTGGTGCAATTGACCCATATAAATCCAAAAGAAGCTTGTAGGTGTGAGGATTGGGTTGCAATTTAAATGAACAAAGCTTGCTATGGTAGTATAAAGCCTTTTCGCGATCTGGTTTTGTTTGAGTATAAAATTGTATCATTGTATTGAAAGGTGGTACTCCTGCCTTGAATTGAAAATCAGATTCCATCATTGAAAAGAATCGTTCTGCATTGGCTTCATCGCCAGTACGAGTGCAAGCATTTAATACGGCTCCATAGGTGATGCTGGTAGGTGCTAAACCTCGATTTCTCAATTCTTCAAATAATTGCATTGCCCTCTCTGCCTTTCTTGCTCGACTCAATTTACTCAACAAGGTGTTGTACAAGTAGATTGTTGGAGTAGCACCCAATCTCTGAGATTCATCAAATAATTCTTCTGCTACCAAGGCATCATCTGTAGTATCCCTAATGACAGTAATTAGCGCAGCATAGGTATCTGCTGAAGGTACCCTTCCTGCATTGATTAGCTTGTGACGATGATCTGAAGCCAATTTTGGATCTCCACCATGGGCTAAAGCCGAAATCATGCTATCTTCTAAATGGTACCAGGCTTGCATTTGCCATTGCCTGTCACCTCCTAGAGCAGCCACCACATTGCTTCCTATCGTATATAGTTCTTTGACTTTGTCTAAATCTCGCTTTCTTCCAAATGCATTGATGAGGGCAGAAATGGCATCTGGGGAAGGATAGGTTCCATCTTCTTCGATAGAATTCATTAAAGATTCGTAAATTCGATTTATGGTTGCAGATTGTGAGTTGCTATCCCGTCTCCTAACAATTTGTTGGCATTCCCGCAAGAGACGCTTACCAAAGTCGATATCAATTGTTTGAATAGGTGGAAATGCACTCAGTGATACCGATTCCATAAAATTCTTCCTTCCTTCTACTTCTCCTTCCAACGAAGTCGCTGCAGTCACCGGCGAGACACTTTCAGTGTTTGCTATTTCACTTTGAACCTCTTCACTTGCGACACTTGTGGACTTTGAATACATTGGAACATCACCCCTATTCTGAAGGTGTTCCAAGGTGATGCTAGGATTGATAGCACTCAACATCGAGTGAGTATCATCTAATCCTACAAGAGTTGGAAGTACATGGATGCTGTCTGCGAGATTCAACTGTAGTCGCGTTGCTACGGGTAAGCGAGCCAAGTCGGCAAAGAATGCTCTTAAACTTTCTAATCCTTCCTCCGACTCGTTTGCATGATTGTGAAACCTGCCTAATTCTTGCTTTCTAGTGTAGCAGAGCAGGATAGTGTTCCAATGCAGAGTGCTCAAGTCCAATTCACCTTGTTCTTTTGCTAGCTCGTACAGCTTTCTCATCTTTAGCTTTGTAAAGAGAACCATGTATCCTTTTGCAAGAAATACTGGAGTGATGTATTGTAAAGCAAGTTGAAGGTGAAGTCGCGCATCTATCTGAGGTCTCAGCTCTGCAATTTCCTCGCCTTGGTTGAAATCAAAATTGTAACCCATGATACTATATGCAGCCTCACAGATTTGTCTGTAAATCGCCTTGTTTTGGTGTAAGTGCTCTTTTCGATATAAATCGGCCTCGCTCCAATTCAGCTTTGGTGGTAAAGAAAATGAAGCATAAGAAAAGCAAGCAGCCCCATCATGCCACCTTTCTATTCGACAAAGTAAGTGTATTGTATCGCAAACGAGTTGAGTGATGACGCATGCCTTTTCATGTCGCGACGATGAGACAGCTTCATTACCATCGACTTGATCAGGGTGATCACGAAAATGATGTTCAAGATGCGAAAGAGCATAATCAACGAGTTGACTGCATTTGTCTGACAAATCAGCTTCCACCATTGCTTTAGCTAAGTAATTGTTGGCTCTCATGATAGCTTGCCATGTGTGAAGTGAAGGTGTCAGTCGACTCTTGCTGACCTTTTCGTAAATATTTTCAAGAGCTCGATTGGCTAGCTGCATGATGGGAAGATAATCATCGAAGACAATTTTCAGTGCTTCTAGATTCCCTTCTTTATCTTTGATGTCCACTCGAACTTTGTCTGATAAACTATTGAACAATTTGAATAATGTAACGTGATCAGGGAGAGGTAGGATGCTGCCTCCTTTATTTTCGACATTGATATTCACAATTCGATCTAACCAAGCAAATGCTCCAAAGTAGTCTCCAGTCTCCATCAGGCCAAAGAGAATGGTTTTAGTAGTCTCTTCATCTGCTCTCGGAGCTAGTCTGCTGTCTGAAGGTGTAGTCTCCATTCCCAAGACTTGTTCTACTAATGCAATTCCTTTGGCGCCATCACCAAGTAGGAATGCACTGTGAATCATGGAATTCCAAACTCTTATATCAATCGTGTCATTTAATCGCCAACCTTCTGAATTTCGGAAAATTTCAAATTCTTCAAACACTTTCTCACAAGCTTGTAATTTTCGAGCGTTAAAATCTTGAATTGATTCTTCGGATTGCTTCAATGGGTCTGCTGCAAATGTTCGAATCAGCGCACGAAAAGTCATGGCATCAGGATTTGCTTTTTTGTTTTGTGAGAGCATATCCAAAACATGACATGCAGTCTTGACATCGCCTCTCCTTCTGCAGCCGTTGAGAATAAAGTTGTAAGGTTTTCCGTATGGAAATCCGAATCCGAGCGAATGGGAGAGATCCATCAGAGATATCGCCTGCTTGTAATCTGCGTCGGAATTCTTTCGTACCTCCAATTGCTTCTTTGAAGCTTCCATATCGATACTTGCTACCTCCCCCTCCAATCCGCTTTCATGTAATACGTCGTCAGTTTTGGCTCTCTGGACACCATTATCGGCATTATCACGTATACACAAGGCAAGGACAACATTGGCGCGAGTTCGAGAATCTGGAGCACAGTTTGTATCAAGCATCTGGCTATACATTTCGATGGCAACTGTAGCATCTTCAACTTTAGTTTTGTTGCCTGATTCCGCCAATTCAATCATGGCTTCCATGGCGGTGTTGAAGCTAATTGTCGAGAGAAGATGTTTAGAAGAGCTCAAATACTTCTGGACAGTAGACCGTATAATATTTGGATTTCTCGAACGCAATGCTTTGCGCAAATCGTCACGCATATAAGCATCCTGAAATTCGTCTGTTATTTCAATGTCATCTGATGTGGCCTTCTGTTTCCCTATTGAAACACCTCCAGCGGGTGGTCCAGACATCAAATCGTCACTATTAATTCTCGGAGAATCCAATTCTTGGCTGGCTCCAGCGGATGAGCTTAGACTTCGATGTCGGGCGGAGACAGCTGTAACAATTTCTGCTCGTTCCATCTCAGAAGTAGATTTAGTAAGAATCACACCTGATTTCTCTTGACTTCGAGAGGTACTGATGGCTCTGGCTCGGTTGATATAAAGCCCATGATGATTGGGCAAAATTAGTTGCAAGGAAGAGCTGGACGTATCGGTCAGACGACTTCGAATTCCACGTTGAAAAATTGACTGTCTTCCTTCTTGAAGTGACGGTCTGTGTATTCGAGCTGCACCATGCATGGAATGAAGGGGCATTTCGTCCTCTTCATCGCTGATCACTGAATTCCCATCATTGACTGAACTAGCATTTGCATTTGCTATCGTTCGTCCTGAGTTTTGGAAAGACGAATGTGCTCCTCGACCCGCTTGAAATTTAGCACCTCCAATTCCTGTGCCATTGGCTGATGCATTACCACCAGAGCTCAGACCTTGAGCCCAAGTGGGAGTTGAGCCATTAGATGCATTTGTAAATGCATTACGAAGTCCATGTGTAGCACTGGCATTACTTGAAGCGGCGGTAGCAGCAGTGTATTGGGCAAATCTTGCAAATTGAATGCCCAGCTTCGTTGCCATAGAAGCTGGCATATTTCAATTGAATTTGTTGTCTAGTTGATGCTGTGCAGATGTTTTAGCTGAAGTCAAAGAAACCAGCTCCTCAATGATCGAATTGAGAAGAGCCAGCTCCAAAGTGAGATATGGCGGTCGTTGCGTGCGGGGAAGGAAACTGCAATGCAGTTAGCCTGACGACGAGTAATACAATCTGATAAACAAATGGGCGACGGGAGAAGACTTTCCCTCCTTGTCGAGCCTTTACGAAATCAAGTCTGGGCTGGACTTTCGTTTATCGGTGAAGAACGGGGGTGTCTCTATCTTTAAATCTTCCTAAAGCGCAGCTCTACGATATGTCATGCTGAGTCAAGCTTCAATTTGTTTTTACAAAGACACAATTTTCGCTTTCGCTTTTGTTTTTCAATTTTTATTTTCAATTTTTTTTTTACTGTTCCCTTTGTCTATCAAAATGTCAACCTTCTTTTCTTCAAACACTCTCTTCTTCTCCAACCTTCGAGTTTAGATTCGTTGCGCGTATAAACGGGTCCTATCCGAATTGTTTTCGACAGGCAAGACATATTGTAAAACGTGGCCTTGACGAGGAAAACCAACACTTTGTACTAACGTACAGCTAAAAATATAAAGTAGATTCAACATTGCAATAAAGAGCGCGAGAAATTTACAACTTGAATCAATACAAGAAATATACGGCTTTCTTTTGCCATCATGTCGAGCAGTCTTCAACAACGAGGCGAGGGAAAAGCAAAATTCAAAGCAGTAGATGATCCACTCTCTATTCTTGACGAAAATGGCACAGCGGAGCCTTTAGATGATCATGGTGAGAGCTTGCTGTTCTTATTAAAATCACAATTTGTCGCTCATCATAGCATTTCTTCCCATTGCATAGAGCAAGAGGCTATCATCAAATCATTAAGAGAGTCTAGTGAAAAGTCAAATTATATCTATAGAGGTTTATTACTAATTGTTTTGGGTCTGGTAGGCGTGCTGTGAGCTTTACAAGGAAATAGCAGAGAGAACAATCGGGATTGTCTGCTTAAAATCTTCTTCTTCTTCTTCTTCTTCCACCTTTACCATTGTAGATATGTCACACCTCTTCCAGATTATATCAAAGGTACACATCCTGAGAGCCATCTAACTCTCTTCTTTGGTCCAACACACATCGATGCCACCCATGAAGATCTCTTTAAACTCCCCGCTTTACCTATTTACCTCATCTTTCTCGCTTTGCAAGGAACTCTTCTTTTCGCTGCCTTTTACGAAACTTTGGATCGCATGGGTCACGTCAAGAGTAAGGGTACAGCTTTCCCACATCAACCACATCTTTTTGGTACAGCACCCGGCTTTTTAGCTCCAATTCTCGCCGATATTCGTCATCACGAATCTCACTCTCGAATCGGTGCACGAGCCGATACGACTGAGAATCCTCCTCCCGTTACAGCAACTATGCCACCTCGACTCCTCTACCTTTGTATGATTACTCTTGCAAGCTTCCCACTGCCTTTGATGACATTTGGAGCGGGAAGTTTTGTCAATTCCGGTTGGTGGGCAATCACTAGTGCAGTCTTGATAGTATTAGATGTCTGCGAATGGACAATCTACAAATTTGAAAAGGAAACATTTGGCCTCAATGGTCTCCGTTATGGGTACAAAGGAGCATAGAAATATGGGCTTAGCAGGAATTAGGTAGTGGTCAGGGAGAGGCAATCAGTTTGTAACATTAATGTTTTGTTTTTGTCCAATTCTTTTTTTTTTCAAGTGGATTCATCTCTCGCAATACATTAAAATTTCAGCATGCTTTCTCTTCTCTATATGTAGTCAATGGCTGATTGTGCGTAAATTAGGGCGTCATTGTTCTGTTCGCTTTAGGTACACTGGACAGATGACCTGACCTCCTTCCATTCCTGATGGCGGAGGCAATCACCCACCCTCCACAGCCAGATTGCCGCCCACGTGAAGTTATATGTCTTGAGATGCACACACACACACCTTGCAAATCAAGATACAACACTAAAAATTTAACGCCTCCTCACTTTCTATCTTCTCAGACCACGATCTTTAAATATAAGCTGCTAGATCTACCTAGAAAAGTAAGGAGATGAGTCTTTACACAGCACTGTGAAACGACATAGACCATATCAGATCAATAAAGTACAGTACGACCATTAACGACGTATCATACCGGTGATCAAATTGCCGTGTACGAAACCAAATCAATTGCCTTCAAGAAAAGTCTTCGACCAACAGATAATAATACAGGGTATAATTGTATAATAAAAAAATCGAATATATAGAACTGTACGATGGAGGAGATTACTTCTGTTGGAGAATTGAATGCTCTACCTGATGTCAAATTACTAGGTATTTTCTCAACTTTTCTCGACATATGGAATCGTGATCCTAGAGCAGTTTGGAGTAGCTTCTCTATGATTGTTGTATCAGAGATTGGAGATAAAACTTTTCTAATTGCAGCAATCTTAGCAATGAGACAACCCAGACCGATTGTCTATCTTGGCGCGTTAAGTGCTTTGGCAGTCATGTCAGTCTTATCTGCATTATTAGGTGTCATGTTTCCAACTTTACTACCAAAGTGGCTTACAACTTTAATGGCCGCCTTACTATTCTTTGTATTTGGAGTCAGAATGTTCAAAGATGGTCTTCAAATGACGGGCGATGAGATGGGCGAGGAATGGGAGGAGGCGAAAAGGGAGGTCGAAGAGGAACAAGATGCATATGAAATTGGTGGAACTGATAGGATGGAACTTCGAAATTTAGAAGAAGGAGGTGAAGGGAGCATAGCTTACCAGCAAGGCCAGAGTAATGGTCATCAATACCCTCAAGTATTACCATACCCACCAAAAGCGATTGAAACACCACTCCGTTCTGCTACTTCATTGGCTTCTCAGGTTTCTTCTGCTAGCGTCAAGGAAGGAGCTCGAAATCTTTGCTCTCTTTGCTTCAGTCCCATTTTTGCACAAGCTTTCGTCTTAACTTTTCTTGGAGAGTGGGGCGATCGAAGTCAAATTGCTACAATAGCTTTGGCTGCTGCTCATGTAAGTGTTGAAATTATAGGTATGAGTAAAAACAACCAAGAGCTAAATTTCATTTTCCTCTTGCTGCCTCTCACCCCCTCTCCCCACAGAATATTTATTTGGTATCATTTGGTACTATTGCAGGTCATGCCTTGTGTACAGGAATGGCTGTTTTAGGAGGAGGTTATATAGCAAAGCGTATCAGTATCAAGCATGTAACTCTTGGAGGTGCAACTCTTTTCATACTTTTCGGCTTTATTTATCTTTGGGAGAGTCTATTTGGAGAAGCGATTGATCTATCTACCGTGTCTGATGCTGCTAAGGACGCTCTTATAAAAAACAAGAACCTACCTGTCAAATTGGCTGCTATGGGTTCACCAGATGGATTCTCAGGCCAGCAAGGTCTCTCAGATCACATCAAGAGAAGTGTAATCGATGCTTTCCCATCCTTGTCTTGAATAACCAATCAATTGCTCCTATTCAACAAAACAATCCTTCAGTCTTCTTTGCCAATGTACAATCGGTTTCCATCAATGCATCAGTACGAATACAAGGTGATGTGATTTTTGTCAATTGGTTGTGTACGTGTATATATATACATATATATGTGATGATGATGATGTCTCGTTGTACAGTATGTCTTTCTAAGAATTGGACTTTTTCGGCCCAAGATTCATTTTATTTAAACACCATCCATTTCAATTTGTCGTAATCAAAGCTAATCCTGACCCAACTACGTCCAACCACTTGCTTAAATCTTCTACCATTCTCTCCAATTCAACGTGAACGTCTTCTCGTTCAACCAAGGCGCTTAGGTCCAGCGACCTAAGAGCAGGAGCACCAGAAAGGTGATTATCGGTAGATGGTCTCCTCCATTGTACCGCTTGATTTAATGGTGAAGTAGATTTATTATTTGAGCTCGGGTTATCAAGATGAGGAGATATTTCTAACGACGCTCTATGTGTCAAAAGTTGGGTTGGATCACTTCCACCTCTTTGATGCAATGCAGTTGAATCAGAAAATTGATGAGAGGGTAAGCCAGAATTCACACCACCCAACACTACTCCACGTTGAGATGCGGCTATGATCTTGTTCGTTGGCAGCGGTGGATGTGATTGACTGCCATTATTGTTCCAGTCATACTCATTATAAAGTCCATCTTGAGGTCGACTACGACTTCCACTACGACTTCTAGCTCCCATCTGCATTGCTCTTTGTGTCGAGAATCCCAATGACTGACTTGGACCATGTTGTTGATGTTGACTTGGCCCAGTCGCAATTGCTTCCACTGGTGTAGCACTACCACTCATCCGAATTTGAGATTCACTACCGTCTCTCATCGGATGTAGACTCTCCGTCTTTGATTCAATCATTGATCTATTTGTAGGTTGCGGTGTGATTGGGACTTCATTTGTAAAAGTGCCAGTGCGCTTTTCACTAGTTAGACTAGCACTAACACTTCCACTTGTTGTCGTTTCGCTTCGATCTCTTGAATGACTGTATTGTGACGTGGAATCATTGCGCGAATGATTGGTGGAGCCGGTTTTGTGTCTTGTAGCTCCGTTTCCCCGAACTCCAACATCATTGTAATCAGAAGAAACAGCACTAAATCCGCTATTTGTTCGTTGGTGAACAGCATTATTACCTGTTGGCATAATTGGAGGTGAGCCTTTAATATCTTTGCTTGCATTTTGGTTATGGTGGTTTGCACTAAAGGAAGTGTTTGCACTGCTGTTTCCTGTACTTTGGTGAAAGCCAAAGCTAGAATTAATTAGACTATTCTCTCTACCAACATGATCTTCAATGGAGGGCGCAGATGTTGAAGGACTTTCTTGCGTCTGTGTAGGCTGATATTGATTATGTAAAGGAGATGGCATTGATGTATTCGCACCGTCATTATCGCTAATTCCTGATTTACCAAATCGAAAAGGAGTTGCTCCCATACCAGTAAAGCTACCTTTATCAATGGCAGCACCTGCCGCTGTAAGGGCTGCCAACGGAGGTCTTTCCGGTACAGGACCAGGTGGCAGCGGGGCCGGTCGAATATCAGCGCCCATATATGTTGGAGTAGAATTAGCCTTTGTCGTAATGGTAGACTCCTTTACTGTTCGTGTATTCGTCTGTTGGGTCAAGCTAATACTTGCTTCTTCATTCTCGTCTTGAAATAATCGCAACAAAGGATGGTCTCGTATTGGTGCAGAGGGTGTGCTTGTTGTCTTTTGTTCTTTCTCCCAATCAAAAGTACGACTATTGACGGTATTAAATTCCCATCCTCCTTCACTTTCCAATCCATCAAAAGCAAATGAATCGCGATTATTGGCATCATTAAGGTCATTGGTTTCGGCACCAATCAAACTCATTCTCATACCACCACTCTTTGTCCAAGCAGCATAAGAAGCGATAAGTTCTTGTAAAATCGAATCAGGCACTTTGGAAGAGCTTTTGATCCATTTGGTTTTTGATAATTCATCTGCATTTGGTCTCTCTTTTGGTTCTTCATTGAGGCAAAGTCCCACAAATTCTCGTAAAAGAATACTAAAGTTACCTTCTGTAGGTAGGCGAGGTGGTTTACTTTTTGGAATAAGCATAATGGCTCTCATTTGCTCTTGATCGCTCAAAGGTGGATTTCCTGTCACCATTTCGTAAACTGTAATACCTAAGCTCCAAATGTCAGCACTTTGATCGTACGTCTTTCCTTGAGTTATTACTTCTGGTGCCATCCAGTATGGAGTACCTACAAAGGTACTGCGTTTACTATGAACACTTGAAGAAACAAGATTGGCTGCTACACCAAAATCGCAAAGTAATACTTTTCCACTAGTAGTCAATAAGATGTTTGCTGCTTTGATGTCTCTGTGAATGATGCCACTCTTGTGTAGATAATTCAATGCGATTAGACTTTCCCTTACAATGATGTTAGCATACTTTTCTGCTACTGGTCCTGCCTTCATCAATGTTCGAACACTTCCACCTTCAGCAAAATCCATTACAATCCATATTTCACTACCTTTGAGCCAACAACCCCAATATTTTACGACATTTTTAGTGGATGTTTCTCGAAGCTGGGAGAGTAGTGCCACTTCTCGTTGAATGTCAGATACATCATCTTCAGGAGTATCCAAATTGACAATCTTTAATGCAACTGCAGCTCCACTAGCGACATGAACTCCTCTGTAAACTGCTCCATATGCACCTCGTCCGACCAATTCCAATCTACGAAAAACTGATTGAATAGGTGGCGACGATCGACCATTGCTAAGACCACGTCCATTAGGTTGTCTGCCATTTCCACCATTCCCGCCATCACCGCCCGGAGGACCTCCTCCTGATCCAAATCCTCGTCCCGGATGTTGCACACCCCATCCTCCTCCTCCTCCTCCTCCTCCTCCTGGTATCGAACCACTATTGCCTGTGCCACCTCCACCTCTCATTGGACTATTTGTAGAGTTCGTGTCCCCATTGTACTGATGATTACCACTACTAGCTGTCATGATTGGGACAGCAGTTGTATTATGATGGGATAGACCTGAAAAGGCATTGGCAAGGGCGCTATATGATCGCTTGGCCAATGAAGCCATAGGAGAAATTGGCGCTGCAGCCCTTGTCATACCTGAAATACTTTCAGTGCTTTGGCTCCTTTGCATAATTTGTTCAGACAGAGACATTGACCGACTTCTCAACGCTTCCTCTTTGCTTCTCCTCTTCTCTGATCGCAATACACTTCTATCATGTCTAGGTGATGAAAAAGCAGAAGTGACAGTGGATGTTTGTCTTTCATGATTTAAAGCTTTATCAAAAGAATTGAGTACCTCTTGTGGATCACTTTCTTCCTTGCCATTTACCGCGCCAGCTCTCGATTGAGTTGGAGTGATAGAGCTTCTATCCTCCTCAACCATCTTGGTAGGTGTTAATAGAGAAATTTCAGCATTTGAAAAAGGTGTCGTATCGGAAGATCCTGGCTGATGTGAAGGCCATCTCTTCACTTTTGGGACAGGTATATCTCTAAAAGTTCTCATAAAATTCTTTGTCATTTTGGTATCACCAAGAGCTAAAGTTTCCTGCCGTTCACTCTGCTGCTCAAGACCTCCTCTATTATTGAATGCGCCAGAGAGAGCACTCAGAGACTCAATGCGTGCTAATCGTGAGCTCGTTTGGCTTAGATCTTCTAGTGACCCCAGATCAGTGGTACTGTTTCCTGCTTGACTACTAATTATTTGCGCATTCGAAAAGATAGGATGAGAAATTTTTTGCATAGACATGCCTCTCTGATGTCCAGAAGAAGTACTGTATCGACGATTAGAGGATCCTGGCGAATTCGATCTCATCGCTGTCAACCAAGGTAGGGACAGAACTCTGTCTTCATGCTCTCCCATGCGTTGACCTTCATTACCGACTACAAAAGTGAGACTCTTTGACGAGCTATGTAAGATGTCGCTAACAGAATTACCTCTACGACTGCGAGATGTTTGAGATTCTTGTATGCGAGCAGAACTTGTCAATTCGGAAAGCTGACTTGTACTATTCTTTCTTCTTGCTAATTTACCCATTGCCTTGACAGCAAAATCTACGCTTTTTCGACGTTGACCCAAGCTCAACCTCTTACTTTCCGAGCTTGATCGACCAATTCTAGATCTTGAGTATATTTCATCGTCTAGCATTTCATCAGACAATCTCAGAGCTGCAAGCATTTGTGCCTCACCTTCATCAATTGGTGCTGATTGGATCGAGGGCTTGAGCGCAGGAATTTGTTCTGCCAAAGGCATCGTATGGCCATTGTGGCTGCTGAAGATGAGAGGAAGGGCTCCCGGTCTGGGTTTGCTAGTCCGAACAGCTTCCTTACCGGTACCTTGGCCTTCTTCAATTGAAAGTGAATGTCGTAGTGAGGAATGTCTGGAAGATAATGCAGGCATTGAAAGCCAATCCGACTGCCATGACGAAGATCTCCCTTTGCTAAATCTCGCCTTTCGAAGTCGACTATCCTTTAGGCTTTCTTGAGATGCATGTACCTCTGACAATGCAGAATGGCTCCTATTCCTACCCTTCATAAGCTTTGTTGATGAAGGGGAAGAAGACCTAATTGCGATTGGAGAAGGCGACCTACTATAGAAGAGTGGTCCCGAGTCAGGGGTAGCAGATGAAATAAATGGCGTTCTAGCTTTAGCGGAAATATCTTCAAAGGGTGTATGTATCCATTCCGATGAATCATCTCCCCCCAAGGGCAGTGTCGTGGACCTTTTATGCTTGGTCGGAGTCGCACCTCCAATACGAAAGTCTTTTGAAGTCGCGTTCTCTGACTTGCTTACAGTATGAAGCGGTTGAGTAATCGATCCAGCAATTGACGGTATCGATCTACGAGTAGTGTGACTTGATTCGCCCAAATTGGTGCTACTATGACTAATAATATCTTGTCGTCTTGAAGCAACACCAATACTGGAAGGTCGATTGCCCCAACTACTTCGATCAATGTCTAGCGAAGAAGGTCTGATAGAAGAGAAAGAGTTTCTCGTCGATGAGCTTCTGGGTCTAGTCGAAGAAAGAGAAGAAGTGGAAGGATTTGAAAAGGTAGAAGAAGATAGGGCTGGCGACCATAATTGACTTTGATGTCCACTTGAGCTCAATCCTTTTCCAGAAGAAGGCGCTGGTGGAGGAGTTGAGCCAGAATGACCAGTCATATGTGCCAGGACAGCTCGACTATAAAGATATGCTTCTTGTGCTTGAGCAATTTCTGAATCGCTTAGCTCGTCCAAACCTTCGTCGTTGCCAACGAGAGAAGCCAAAGTGACTGCATGATGAGCAGATCGTGGTAGTGGTGCAGCTACTTTGATATTATCATTTGAACGGCTTGACTGAGAAGGGCGAGAAACAAGACCTTTACGAGATTGATGTGAAGCTATTCCCGGTAGGTCCATACCCAAGCCGTCCATTATTGTGGTTTGCGAAGGTGGGATGATTGACAGACCACAAATATCACCCAAGATCGCCTTATTGGGTCAACAAATGTTTGTGTGTGGCCAATGTCCACATTTGGTGTACACTAACTACACAAAAGATATAATTCAGGTTCAGACACAAACACGCAAGAATTTTTAATTTAGAATATGGTTGGCTATTTTGATGAAATGGCAAGCATGAGTGGGCCACGTGGATATCCTAAGAGGCTTATGATGTAGATCCTAATGTATGCTTTTAGTGCCTTGTTTGAGTCTTCCTAACAAAGAGATCACGAATTTCATTTATTGGCCAAAAAGTGAAACCTCTTGAAGAAGCTGCTAATGATGTCTGAATGAATAGTCACCTCTGATTACAAGCACTGCCACTTGCTCTGCAGAAGCGACCATTATTTCTTGATCGATTCGGCCTCGGCGAGTCTAGATAGAAAAAAAAACCTAGAATTTAGGCTGAAAAGTCTAATTAATACGAGTACTCCACACCAAATTGACGTTGCTTTCTTTTATCATCAAGAATTGATAGGATTCTCTTCGCTCTTTTTTTTTTTTTTTTTTTTTTTTTTTTTTTTTGCTAACGATTAACACACGATTTGTAATGTCACAGTCAAAGACGTCGTTGTGTATCTTTGGTGCTACAGGTTTTACAGGAAAACGAGTGGCTTTTGAAATTGCTACTCAAATCAATTCTTTTCATCAAATTAGTAGGAAGCCAGCATTCACTTGGTCAATTGCTGGTAGAAATACAAAATCATTGGAAAAGGTTCGACAAGAAATTAAAATTTTAGTAGGGGCATCATCAGCCAGTGGTAGCGATCAAGTCAATGTGGAGAAAGGCTTACTACCTGCATTAGTGGAAGCTGACGTGATTGATGAAAAAGGACTTCTCAGCATGGCAAGAGGAACAAAGTTGGTGCTCAATTGTGTTGGTCCATATGCGCATTTAGGGGAAAAAGTTGTAGTAGCAGTCATTCAAGCTAGTGAAGAGAGCAAAGGTGATCCCACTCATTATATTGATCTTTCCGGTGAACCAAACTTTATAGAATCGATGGTATTAAATTATCGAGCTCGTGCCAGATCGGCTGGTAGCGCAATTATTCCAGCATCAGCATATGATTCTGTACCAGCAGACATAGGTACGCTATTTGCAAAGACTCATCTAGGACCCAATGTTGTTCCTGCCAGTGTAGAAATGGTGTTTGAGCTTAAAAGTGAAGGCAAGGTAGCAGGGTAAGTTTTTTTCACCCTTTCGAGTAGAGTGCTACAGGTCTTTAAATTCCACTCTTTACTTACATTTTTGACTGCAGTCACTATGCTACGTATGCTTCTGCTGTACATGGATTTTCACCTCCTGGAAGAAAGCTATTATCTCAAACACGCAAGCAGCTATACAAATCGCTTCCTAGGAACACACCAATTGCCAAATTGAAAGGATTATCTTTAGGACTTCCCGCAAGGAAGAAGGTC